>JAMXBD010000464.1:600000-950209 GCA_024138025.1 Combretum micranthum | reverse complement strand
GAGAGTTGAAATACTTGTAGTATCATCACCAACAATGATATATTGTCACATATACCACTAATTAAATAATACCAATGAAAATCGTTTATTAAAAACTAAAATGAAGAGATTTACTTTTCTATATCCAAATCACTTGATCGCTTGGCTAGATTTTCAAACCAAAACACGTCGACTTTACTTAAGCCATATGTAGATTTTTAGAGATGACAAACCTATCCTGACTCCCTCAAAAAAAATATAGGAGGTTACTCCATATAAAATTCCTCTTTAAGATCTCCATGTGGAAAAATATTTTTTGATGTCTAGCTGGTATAAAGGCCAATTGTGCACTGCTACCATGGAAATAAATAACTTGACAAATGTTAACTTAGCAACATGAGAAAAAAAGTGTCAAATAAATCAACTTTATAAGTCTAGGCATATCCCTTCGCAACAAGATGAGCTTTCAACCTTGCAATTGACTCATCAGGATTTACTTTTATGGAAAAAATACTATTTACATTTAATAGTCGTCTTTCCTTCAAATAAATTTACCAAATTCCAAGTACCATTCTTGTTTAAAGTATCCATCTCCTCTATCATTGCACTATGCCATCCTAAATGGGATAAGGCTTCATGAACAGTTTTAGGAATAGAGATAAGATCAAGAGATGTAGTAAAAGAGCAAGAGGAGGCTGCCAATTGATCATAAGACACAAAAGACGAAATAGGATAAGTACACTAACATTTACCTTTACAAAGAGTAATGGAAGGTCAGCACTGGAGATTGAATTTGATGACGAGGGAGTTAGATCAAGACATACATCAAGGGCCTTGTTCAGAAATACATTGTCTGTGAGGGAAAACCTAAAAAGGGAGGTTTAGGATTGAATAGTGAATGTAATTATATAAATTAACAAGTCATCTTCCTCTCACTGACCTGCATTGTTAAATGATAGAGAGAATGGGATATCCTCATGAAAAGTAATATCAACCGACATAAGATACCTATCAAGACTAAGACAATGGCATTTGTATCCCTTTTAAACACGAGAGTACCCAAGAAAAATACATTTAAATGAATTGGGATCAAGTTTTGTATCCTAAGGGTACATATCCCGAACAAAACAAGTACAAAGAAATTTTTTTGGTTCAATAGGAAACAAAGGTTTATTTGGAAATAGTGTATGATAAGGAGCCTACCATTATGAAACAACTAAAGGCATATGATTAATTAAGAAAAACTAGCCATAGACACTACGTCAGCGCAAAGTGTTTGGGAACATACATTCGAAAAACAACGCTCTAGCAGTTTCAAGCAAATGCCTATTCTTTCTATTAGCAACCCTATTTGAGATTGTGTATTACACAAAGAAGTTTGGTAAAAAAACCATTCTTAGCCATGCATGATTGAAAAGACTCAGATAAGTATTCTTTGGTATTATCATATGCACATTTGGATGGTACATTATTTAAGTCTTAATTTTAACCATTATTTACTATATTATTGGCATTTTTTTTCTTATTGATATTTGTCATATATTCTTTCTTTGACATCGTCTACATAATATTCATTTTGTATTTGCATCCATGACATGAATAATATAGTAGATCTATTTGTTTTAAGCACATAAATGCCCCATATTTTTGTCTTATATGCATAAAAGATTTGTAGTAGCATGATAATAATGAGAATATGTTAAAAAGTTCAAGATCTATTTTAGTTTCAGCAAAAATGATTTTTGGAAATTCGGATGGAAAAAGTCATCTATTTTGAAAACCTATTTTCCAACTCCAAAATGAATATTTTACATTTAAAATGAAGAGCTTAGAAAATAGGTATCATAAAGGAATGATTTTGATGATTTAAGCTTAGTTTTACTAAAAGAAATTTTCAAAATAAGAAAAAGGTTATAAAAGTTAAGTTAGAACTTGTTTTAACCCCAACATGAACTTGAAATTCATAACTAGGGTAAAATGCTAAATAAACACCTATTTTTCAACCTTAAAACAAAATTTTTATTAAATAAATGGAAGCCCTAAGGAGTAGGTTTGATTAGGACTTAATCTTAGAAAGATTAAATGAGTTTTACCCAAGAAATAACCTTAAAACAATTTTCAAAATTCGGATTTTGAAATGGACCCCCACTTAAATATTTATTTCCAAATACCAAAATGAGGGTTTTAATAGAAAAATAAAATCCTTAGAGTATATAGGTAGTAAAGACTTAATTTTGACAATAATAAATGGATTATATCAAAGTATATTTCTAAAATAGATGAAAAGTTTCAAAACATAGATCAAATAATATTTTCATTCTTAAATTTTGTAAAACTCTTAACTAGGCAAAATTTCTATTGAAACATCTATTTTCCAACTCTTAAATGAAGAAATTTATTAAGATAATGAAGGTATTAGGCATATAGGTCATCTAGGTTTTATCTTAGAAAAAATAAAGATGATTTTAAAAGAAATAAAGCTAGTTTTTCTCAACTAAGTGTTCTTAAAATTTTTGCAAAGTAAAAGTTTTCTAAAAATTCTTTTAAACCAAGTAACATCAAGAATATGCATATAAATGGCTCGTATCATGTCATTCATGAGGATAACTTGTAGATATTGCATGCCCATATAATATACTTAGTAGAAACAATGTAAATTTCACAAAGCAATTTTGGAAATGCGATTTTTAGCTACTGATCAGATCTGGTCTGAGCTTTCCAAGATCTAAAAGTTTTCAGAACTTAGGAATAACATCATAAATGGATAGATCTTTTGAAGTAGATAGAAATCGATAGCTCAATTGTGAAATTCTGAGTTAAAATGACCAAGTTATGGCCATTTTAAGTTGGAATTTCTTCCTAGAAGAACTTTAACAAACTTTAACGAACTTGTTAGAATATGTTGGTCCCAGATATGCAAACAAGAGGGGAGGGGTGAATTGTTTGCTTTTAAAAAAATTTTGAAAACACTTAACAAATTAAAATCTTTGGAAACTTCTTTTAACAAATAATTTAGAGAATCAGATTATAACTTAGATAAATATTGTTGCTTTGTAGAACTTAATAAGAAAAAGATATGAACAACAATATAAACAATTATAACCAATAAAAATTGCAGAGTAATAAAGTGCAGAAAATTAAATGAGCCCAGAAATTTATAGAGGTTCCTCCTTGCGAGTATGTCCTCTCTTCTAGCTCCACTGCTGGGGATTCGATTTCCAACCGGGTCGATCCACTAATCCAATTAATTAATAAGAGATTACAAACACCAATCGAATCTTGTTCTGTCTCACAAGCCTATATCTATTGGCTAAACACAGACTACAAGATTATTTGTAATCCTCTCAACAACTCTCAACACACTCAATACAAGAGTAGAGAATCTTCAATCAAGAGTTACAATAGACACTCTAATTATTTGAGCACAAGAACACAGAAGAAAGTAAGTTTTGGAGTTTTGCACAAAATGTCTGACTAGTATTTGACTAGTGTCTGACGGAACGTCTGATGAAGTAGAAGTATAATAGTAAAATTTCAATTCGTGTAATTCTGGTTTTTTTTTTTTTCAATCTTGTATCTTCTGTTCTTATTTTTCCTGAAACATTATACATATATATATATAATATCCTGGTCTTTTTCCTTCAGTTCCACGAACTTCAACAACCTTATCTTTATCCAAAAACACAAATATGCCATTAGAGCTGATTTAAAATTTAAAGAAGAAACTGAGAATATTGATATCCCGTAATATCTTCAAGAACACAGCTTCTGGTTGTTAAAAGAATACGAGGAGAGATATAGATAGAAGAGAATATCTATATTTTGAAAACCAAATCTGGAGAGAAATCCGCATAAGGTGCCTTGCTGGGATATTTTCCTGATACTGTGGAATAAATCGATTTAGAACAGATTTGAAATTTATTCAAATCTTCCCACAAAATCCGAGATTTAGATATGTATTTTATAAAAAATCTTCAGCTTGATAATTCACGTGATATGAAGAAGTTAGAAGAAATCACTGCACGTTGAAACAGCAAGCTACTTGAAGAAGATGAACAGTAAAAATAAACATCTTGAAAGTTCAAAATCCTCATGAGATTTAAATCCTCCTTATGGAACGTATTAGATATACTCTCTAATATCTAATAAAGGAGTTAGGCCTTCAATCAATTACTTATGCGAAAATCAATCCAATAAATCCGATTTAGAAAACCTGATCTGAACGTGACAGCTTCTTTATACTGTCTGATGAAGAACCAGAAATCTAACCTTCGTCTGATATATTAATATTTCACCCTTGAATTTTCTTAGTGCTGATGTTTAAAAGATCAGAACCTTATTGTCTGACTTACTGTCTGATAATCTGCACACTGCACACTTAATAAATCTTATTATATTTTATTCTTCTTTAGTTATCATAAAAAATAAAGAGAACCTAACATTCTCCCCCTTTTTGATGATAACAAAACCTTTGAAAAATTTTGTAATTCAATTAAAACATTCCATGTAACCATAAATTAAAAAAATTATCAAAACATCATCTCCCCCTTTTTGTTATCAACAAATAAACTCCCCCTGAGCAGATGCTAAGAATATAACAAGAAAACATCATATGCATTAATAAAACCACAAACTGAAGTTCAAATACACACAAAGAGCAGTAAAAAAATTCAGTTCAACAAAACTAAAAACTTATCAACGAAAACTAAAACAAAACATTAAGAGTCTTCATGTTTCTTGGCAGGCTTATCCTTATCAGCATCTTTTGATGTAGATTTTGAACCAGATTTTTTCTTTGAAGAGACTGCGCAAAGCTTGACAGCAGACCTTTTAATCCTTGAATGAGTCACCTTAGGAGGAATTCCTGTTGGTACATAAGAATCAGCAATCCTTTTTAAAGCAGAAGAAAGATCCTCTTTGGGAGGTTGCTGAGGTGGATCTTGTACAGTTGAACAGGAGGTTGAAAGCTTTGAGATGGTGTAGATTGAGCATATTGAGCAATAATCTTGGATAAATCCAAGGGCCTGTAAAGAATGATGCTCAGGCATGGTGAAGGATCATGTGGAGTCTGAGAGATATCCTGTGTAGGAGATATAGAGGATTCAACTAATGGTTCAGGTTCAGACATTTTTGGAGAGGATGGAAGAGTCTGTTCACCATGAGATTGAGGAGAACTAGGTTGGACAGACTCAACAGGAATTTGTTTAGATGCAGCAGCAGGAGTTGGTGATTGGGAAAGCAGCTGAGAGAGCAACTCTTTCATTGCTGCAAGATCATTTTCCATCTTATTAATCCTCTCAACATCCTTACTAGTGGAAGCCTCAGGATCTACTGTCTGATGGTGAACAGGAGTGTCAGATGAATCAGACTCAGTGTCTGATGTCTTTGAGATGTCCTTCTTTAATTTCTACTCCTTTTAGACCAGACAGTGGATCACTTTTCTTCTTCTTCCTTACTTCCTGAGGTGCCTTCCCTTTCTTTTCTTGTCAGATTTTCCAACATTTTTGTCTGACCTAACATCTGAAACAGCTTTGGGTCTATTATCAACAAATACTCCCCTTTTGAACTTCATCCAAGATGGCAACTCCCTTGTAGTGTGTCTAGGATCAAAATACACTGCCATATCATTGGAAACCACACTTTTTCTTGGAAATAGATTCCCATGTGATGCAGTGTGTGTGCATCTATTTTTTAGCTCAAAACGATGGACAGACCTTTTTGGAAGCTTGAATTTCTTCCATTTCAGTAGACTTATTATCAAATGTCCAAAAGGTTTGCTTTTTGCATTTGTCAGAGCATGACACAGAAGTTTCCCAGCAACATCTACTTTTTTCTTTTTGGTCATTCCTAAAATTATTTTTGCTTCATCCACCGAAATAGATGTTCTACTTCCTTGCTTCGGGAAAATACATGAACAAACTATCTTATGCAGTAATCTGACAATCAGTGGAAATTGTAAAAAAAAACATCTCTTCAACCTTTGTTTCGAAATTATCATTCAACAAGTTGAACAGCTGTTGTCTTCCAAGTAATGCTAGTTCAACTGAGTCCTCACAATCATCAATCCCAAGAAGTTTATCAGATCTTTGCGAGTAAAAGTGACATCTTTACCGCAAACCCTAGAACACAATTTGTTCTTCTTTTCCAGATTAAGATTTCTATAGAATTCTAGAACAATTTCTCCATAATCACAGGTTTTGAGAGTACACAATTTTTTGCATTTTATTTCCTCAAGAAACTCATCAATGTGTAACCCTCTTTCTACAAAGAAGCTTATATCTATGAAATAACATTCCCCTATTTTAGAATTTTCTCTCACAGCAGTTCGAGACACTCCAGAACCCTTCTTAGTAGATAAAGAAGATTTCTTTACCTTTTTTGCAGGAACCCTAGGTTCGTCTGACGTACTATCTGACGAAGCAACCTTTGAGGAGTCATCATCGTCTGATTCTTGAACGGAATCAGTTTCTTCTTTAGATTGATCTGATGAGGTTCGTTCAAGAGAGACAGGAGATGAAGTGGATTTGCTAGGGTTAGGGTTTGGATTAGGAACATCTGATTGGGGTTCATCAGATTGTGGAGAATGGAGAATCAGTGTCTGATATCTCCATTGGAGTTAAAGAAGACCTTGCCGAGAGAAGACAGCAGCAACTCTGGATGATTTTCGTGGAGGCATAATGATGATTTTTGGAGATTGATTTGAAGTAGAGAAATCGAAGATATTGAGAGAGAGAGAAGATATAAATGAAGACAGTTACCAATGAAGTTTTTATTGGGTAATTCGAAACAGGAAGAGAAAACGGTTCCCTCCTTTTTTTTTTTTTTAAAAAAACTTTGTCTGAAAAGATTTTCAATAACAACGTCTGACACACTGTCTGACTCAAGAAAAAATTTCATTCAAGCAAATGGATTACACACTCCAATTTCATTTCTAATAAACTCAAATCTTGTTTTATCCAAAGGTTTAGTAAAAATATCAGCAAATTGAATATCAGTTGGCACAAATTCAACTTCAATATTACCATTTGAAACGTGATCTCTAATGAAATGATGACGAATTTCAATATGTTTAGATCTCGAATGATGAACCGGATTTTTTGTTAGATTTATGGCACTAGTATTATCACATTTGATTGGTACTTTTTCAAAACATAAGCCATAATCACTCAACTGTTGTTTGATCCATAAAATTTGAGCACAGCAATTTCCAATGGAAACATATTCTGCTTCAGCTGTTGATAGAGCAACAGAGTTTTGTTTCTTGGAAGACCAAGAAACTAACTTATCACCAAGAAATTGACAAGTACCGGATGTGCTTTTTCTATCTATTTTACAACCAGCATAATCAGCATCTGAGTATCCAATTAGGTTAAAATTGTTATTTTTTGGATACCATATGCCCAATTTTGAAGTGTTTGAAAGGTACTTGAAAATTCTTTTAACAGCAGACAAATGTGTTTCTGTTGGAGCACTTTGGAATCTTGCACACAAGCATACACTAAATAGAATATCCGGTCGTGAAGCAGTTAAATACAAGAGAGAACCAATCATACCTCTAAAAAGCTTCTCATTTACCTTTTTGCCAGAAATGTCAAGATCTAACTTTGATGATGAACTCATTGGAGTTGAATTGTTTTGCACTTTCAAATCCATATTTTTGACAATTTGATTTGTATATTTCTCTTGATGGACAAAAATTCCATCAGATGTTTGCTTGATTTGCAGACCAAGAAAGAAGGTTAATTCACCCATGAGAGACATCTCAAATTCACCCTGCATTAACTTAGCAAATTCTCTACAATGATATTCATTATTTGAACCAAAAATAATATCATCAACATAGATTTGGATAACTAATAAATCATTATCAAGATTTTTGAAAAACAAAGTAGTATCTATTTTTCCTCTTTGAAACCATTTTTTATCAAATAAGCACTCAGACGTTCATACCAAGCTCTAGGAGCTTGCTTTAAACCATATAAAGCCTTTTTGAGTTTAAAGACATGATTCCTTAAAAGGATCTTCAAATCCTGGAGGTTGTTCAACATATACCTCCTCTTTAATATAACCATTTAAAAAAGCACTTTTAACATCCATTTGAAAAAGTTTAAAATTCTTGAAGCATGCAAAAGCAAGCAATAATCGAATAGCTTCTAATCTAGCAACAGGTGCAAAAGTTTCATCAAAATCAATTCCTTCCTCTTGTGAGTAACCTTTTGCAACTAAACGAGCTTTATTTCTTACAACTTTTCCATTTTCATCGGCTTTATTTTTGAAAACCATTTAGTTCCATATTATACTTTTCTCTTTAGGTCTAGGAACCAATTCCAAACTTCATTTCTTTCAAATTGGTTTAATTCCTCTTGCATAGCATTAATCCAATTACTATCCTTCAAAGCATCATCAATAGAAGTAGGTTCAAAATCAGCAAGCAAAGCAAAGTGGTTTTCAAAATCTTTAAAACTTGATCTAGTTTTAACACCACTTCCAATGTTACCAATTACTTGTTCGGATGGATGGTGAGGTTTAAATCTCCAAGGTCTAGAAGATTCAGTTTCAAGCTGTGAAGGTTCTGCGTTACCGTCTGACATACCGTCTGACGCAACGTCTGACTGAGGTTCAGAAGGTTTTTCAGCTTCATCTTTTATCCCTTTTTGAGAGTTTAAACTTTCATCCTTGTGTTTAGATTTAGGACAATCATCAAACACATCAATCACAGAAGAATCAATAAATTTAACATTAATAGACTCTTCTACAATCTTAGAGGATTTATTAAAAACACGAAAAGCTTTACTTTTCTGAGAATACCCAAGAAAGATTCCTTCTTCAGCTCGCTCGTCAAATTTGCCCAGATTTAATCCAGACTTCCTGATGTAACACTTAGCTCCAAAAACATGGAAGTAGGAGACGTTAGGCTTCCTTCCTTTGTATAGCTCATATGCTGTTTTCTGTGTCAAAGGTCTCACATAAACTCTGTTAATAATATAACATGATGTAGAAACAGCTTCAGCCCAAAAATATTGTGCAATGCCACTTTCATTTAAGAGACTTCTAGCCATTTCCTGAATTATTCTATTCTTTCTTTCAACAACTCCATTCTGTTGTGGAGTATATGGTGCAGAAAAATTATGCTTAATTCCATTTTCTTCACAGAAAATCATGAAGCTTTCATTTTCAAATTCCTTGCCATGATCTGTTCTCAAGCTAATGATTGAGAAACCTTTCTCATTTTGTACTTGTTTTGAAAATTTTTCGAAGACTTGAAAGGCTTCATTTTTATGTCTTAAGAAAAATACCCATGTAAATCTTGAAAAATCATCGACAATTACCAAACCATATTTATTACCTCCAAGACTTAAGGTGCGAGTAGGACCAAAAAGATCTAGATGAAGAAGTTCTAGAGGACGCTTTGTGGAAATCAAATTTTTTGATTTATGTGATACTGAAACCATTTTGTTCTTTAAACATGTATCACATCTTACATCATTTTTTATAAAAATTCTTGGTAAACCATGTACAAGATTTTTCTTTGAAAGATTTTCCAATTGAGAAAAGTTGACATGGCCAAGCTTTTTATGCCAGAGAAATATGTTATCATGCATGGTTAAAAAACAACTTTCAGTTTCCACTTTCGGGGCTCTATCATATATATATATTCCTTTTTCGAAAACCTTCAAAGATCTTTTCACCATCTTGATTAAAGGCTTCTACTTTATCCTTACCAAAAGTCATCTTGTAGCCTTTGTCACAAAGCTGACTAATACTCAAGAGATTGTGTTTAAGACCTCTTACCAGAGAACATTTTCGATTGTGGTTGGAGGAAATCCGATAGTACCAGTTGCTATTATTTTCACCTTACTATTGTCACCAAATTTGACATATCCTCCATTCTTCCATTCTATTGTTGTGAACAGTGAAGCATCTCCAGACATATGGCGTGAGCACCCACTATCAAGATACCAAATTCCTTTAATTTGTGCTCCATGTTCCTAATCACAGAAGGAAGGATCAAACCTTCTTAGGAACCCAAACTAGTTTGGGTCCACCAAAACTCAAGCTCGTAGAATTTAAATTTGTAGCTTGTTGTTTACTGAGCTTGTAATTTTTGTAATAGCAATGTTTTTCAATATGTCCCACTTTGTTACAAAGAAAACAAGCATAGGAATTAGATCTTACCGTTTTCTTTTGAAACTGATTTGGGTATCTTCTGTCAAACCGTCTGACGGTCTGTCTGAAATACCGTCTGACTGGATAATGGTTATTTTGTTGATGATATTGTCTGACATACCTTTTTTCTTGCACAAAGGATTTAGGATTCATAGTAATCTTACCAAAATTAACAGGTATTTTACTTTTTGTTTCTTCTCCTTTAATAAAAACAGTTTCCATTTTAGTTTGGTTTGAAGATTCGGCTTGATCAAAACCTAAACCAATTTTTGAATTACCAAGCCTTTGAGAAGAAATCAACCTTTGAAGTTTTTCATCACTTTCAGAAAATTTTCGAAAAGTAGAACTTAAATCTTTTGAAATGTAATCCATTCTTTCCTTAAGTTCTTTAATTTGTGAGTGTAACTCAGAATTTTCCTTTTTAAAAATATCTTGAGTAATGCGTAATTTTTCATTATCCTTTGTAAAACTTCAATATCATTTTTGAAGATATCGTTTTCTTCAGCTAAAAGTTGATTTGTTTGACTTAAAGCTTCTTTCTCATTTTTCAAAACTTCAATTTTCTCATTTGCTTTTGAAATGCCCTTTAGTAGTTTTTTAAATTGCTTTCGAATACTTTCTGGCATCTCATCTTCAGAATCAGAAGTTACCTCAGATAAAGCCATAAAGCACAGATTGGCTTCTTCTGTATTGTCTGATTCATCGTCTGACTCAGCATCTGACTCATCTAAGTCACTCCATGTTGCCATAAGTGCTTTCTGCTTTAACTTGTATTTTTCCATTTTCTTCATAAGTACTGGACAGGCATACTTGATATGTCCTGGTTTTCTGCATTCGTAGCACACAATTTCTTTCTTCTCTTTCTTCTTTTCTTTCTTTTCTTCTTTCTCATTAATCAGATTTCCTGCATCACTTTTAAACCGATCATTAGCATAACGAGGACTTCGGTTAGAACGCTTACCTTTCTTTTTGAAGAATTTTGAGAGCTTCCTAGCTAGTAAATTCACATCATCAACTTCATCATCACTGTCTGACTCATCGTCTGACAATGGATCTTTCTCAACCGATGCCTTAAAAGCAATAGACTTCCTGACTTTCTCTTGTTCCTTGATGTTTCAGCTTGGATTCATAGGCTTGAAGCTTTTCTCTTAGTTCACTTAGACTCAGCGTGTCCAAGTTATGAGCTTCTTCTATCGCATTTGTCTTTGAATCCCACGAACTTGGTAAGATCCTTAGAATCTTCCTTACTAGTTCACTGTCATCAAATTCCTTACCAAGCAATGCAAGTTCATTAGTAATTAAAGTAAATCTATTAAAGCCATCAGAGATACTTTCACCCGTTTTGAATCTGAATAATTCATAGTCATGCATGAGAGCACTTCTTCTGGTGTCTTTGATCATTGTTGCTCCTTCATAGGTTTCACAAAGTTTGTCCCAAATTTCTTTGGCAGTTTTGCATGATGAAACCATTGCAAACACAGATTGTGATATGCTCATCAGGATCATATTCTTGGCTGCATTGTTCATCTCAAGCTTCTTTCTTTCATCATCATCAAGTTCACTCTTGTCATTGAGTACAACTTGCTTGTCGCCATATTGAATAATCTGCCAAGAGGAGAAATCAGTGGCCTTGATGTAAGTTTCCATTCTACATTTCCAATAGGGAAAATTAGTTCCATCAAAAAATGGAATCCGATTTGAAGCAATAGTAATAGTGTTTTCCATAGTTGATCATTTTTTTCTTAAAAAAGAACTCTGCTCTGATACCAAATGTTGGTCCCAGATATGCAAACAAGAGGGGAGGGGTGAATTGTTTGCTTTTAAAAAATTTTGAAAACACTTAACAAATTAAAATCTTTGGAAACTTCTTTTAACAAATAATTTAGAGAATCAGATTATAACTTAGATAAATATTGTTGCTTTGTAGAACTTAATAAGAAAAAGATATGAACAACAATATAAACAATTATAACCAATAAAAATTGCAGAGTAATAAAGTGCAGAAAATTAAATGAGCCCAGAAATTTATAGAGGTTCCTCCTTGCGAGTACGTCCTCTCTTCCAGCTCCACTGCTGGGGATCCGGTTTCCAACCGGGTCGATCCACTAATCCAATTAATCAAAAAGAGATTACAAACACCAATCGAATCTTGTTCTGTCTCACAAGCCTATATCTATTGGCTAAACACAGACTACAAGATTATTTGTAATCCTCTCAACAACTCTCAACACACTCAATACAAGAGTAGAGAATCTTCAATCAAGAGTTACAATAGACACTCTAATTATTTGAGCACAAGAACACAGAAGAAAGTAAGTTTTGGAGTTTTGCACAAAATGTCTGACTAGTATTTGACTAGTGTCTGACGGAACGTCTGATGAAGTAGAAGTATAATATTGAAAGTAAAATTTCAGCTCGTGTAATTCTGGGTTTTTTCAATCTCGTATCTTCTGTTCTTATTTTTCCTGAAACATTATACATATATATATAAATATCCTGGTCTTTTTCCTTCAGTTCCACGGACTTCAACAACCTTATCTTTATCCAACAAAACAAATATGCCGTTGGAGCTGATTTAAAATTTAAAGAAGAAACTGAGAATATTGATATCCCGTAATATCTTCAAGAACACAGCTTCTGGTTGTTAAAAGAATACGAGGAGAGATATAGATAGAAGAGAATATCTCATATTTTGAAAACCAAATCTGGAGAGAAATCCGCATAAGGTGCCTTGCTGGGATATTTTCCTGATACTGTGGAATAAAATCGATTTAGAACAGATTTGAAATTTATTCAAATCTTCCCACAAAATCCGAGATTTAGATATGTATCTTATCCAGAAAAATCCTCATCTTGATATGATTCACGTGATATGAAGAAGTGAGAAGAAATCACTGCACGTCTGAAACAGCAAGCTACTTGAAGAAGATGAACAGTAAAAAATAAATATCTTGAAAGTTCAAAATCCTCATGAGATTTAAATCCTCCTTATGGAACGTATTAGATATACTCTCTAATATCTAATAAAGAAGTTTGGCCTTCAATCAATTACTTATGTGAAAAAAAATCAATCCAATAAATCCGATTTAGAAAAACCTGATCTGAACGTGACAGCTTCTTTATACTGTCTGATGAAGAACCAGAAAGTCTAACCTTCGTCTGATATATTAATATTTCACCCTTGAATTTTCTTAGTGCCTGATGTTTAAAAGATCAGAACCTTATTGTCTGACTTACTGTCTGATAATCTGCACACTGCACACTTAATAAATCTTATTATATTTTATTCTTCTTTAGTTATCATCAAAATAAAATAAAGAGAACCTAACAGAATATAATATATAAGTTCATTTAAAATTCATAGAAATGCTCATTGGAGGTATTTCTTTTGTTAGGAGACATGGGAGATGGACTAGACCTTTTCGAGGATTATTACGATTAAGAGAAATTTCGCGTCATGACAAAGTGAGTTGACTTTCTTTAAATAACATGCTTATGATTTTGCTTGTAATGATAGTGGCATTAGAATTAGGACAAGATAAAATTAGAATGTGCATGTGAATTCTACTTAGTTGAATTGATGATATGAATATCGAAATGGGAATTGTTATAAATATTTGTATGATTCGGTATATAATCGAAATGTCTGAAATCTCTATGATCGCCTATAATTCACTTAAATAATATGCCATGACCATATAACTAAATTGTCCATGCATAACATATATTGAGTCACATTATATTCGTTGTTATACCTTTGTGAGAAAAAGGCATAATAGCTAGGCAATGGATGGGCCTGAAAACTCAGTTATCTATGCGAGATCGCCTAAATTAAAATGGAAGTGGAGTAGGCACTTGAATCAACTACGTAATTAACGGGTGGGTAGGCACCTAAAACAACCACTACATAAATGAGAGAAAAATTAAAATCTATGGTCGTTTGGGCTTGAAACACCTAACCCCGAATGGAGGGCGTAAATCTATTCAACATAAGACTCCCGGAAAGTCTTACGTATTATATGCTCACGTGCTTATGCATTTCATATTATTGTTTAATATAACTTGCTTGCCTTATTGTTTTATTGAGTATTTAATTTGGAAGTAAAACTCGCTAAGCTCGCAAGCTTATACCCTCACAGTTTTCTGTTGCAGTACGATTATTTATGGCTATCTCCAAGAGGCCACTTTTCTCAGGTACTTTTTAGGAAATTAAGGAGTTTTTTGGTGAAGTCGGGACCTAGATGTTAGACATAGACTTCTAATTGAATCTCCTTAGTTATTCATGTGTTGCAAAGAGACACTTTGTGGACTTTAAAGACTCTTATTATTTCGACGGGGGTATGCCCCTAGATCTTTTTAATAGACTAAATTGAATATAATTGTTATTATTTATATTCTTATTGTTTATGTATGTCTTCTTAAGCTATTTCAATCCAAAGTAAGGTTATCTACATGGTGAAAGTAAGCCTTACACCGGGTATCTAAACTCATGGGATGACTAAAGTCGTCATACTTGAGTTTAAATATCCAGTATGGCGGACTGTCGCGTTTAGAGTATCCTTCAGAGGCGTGACAGGTTTGAATTATGTCTATCATGATTATGCTAGAAAAGGTAATATTTGGGTTTTATTTTATTATTGGACACTTTAAACTAACCCTATGCTAGATACTGCTATGGTTTTTAAGTTTTTTATTGGACAAAGTTTAAATATTATGATGACATTACTACCATCTTTATGGTTTATGTTTTCATGTAGACACTGTTAGTATATATTTTTATATTTTTTAAGAATAATTGTTGACATTCTTTTATTGCGAACTTTATATAGATCATTTTTATTTGCAAAAAATAACAATATCCATTTATCATTACTTCTAATCAAAAATTAAAAATACAAGTATGTATAAAGTATATTATAATTTTTTTTTATTTCAATGTAATTAACAAACACTGTAAAACTTTTTTTAGTAAATTTCTTGAAAATAGTCAGACACATGAAAATATACTACTTTTTAGGAAATTAATTTCAAGGGAAAATCTTTTCCAATAAAGAGTAGTTTTCCTTAAAACAAACGGGGCCTTAGATACATCACTAGCCACTACTCTCTTTATGTTATTCCAGAAAAATGAATGCACTTCATTCAAAATCTCTTTTCTCAACTTTTTCTATTAGGTTCCCATTATGGCTTCCCATATTTAATCACTCCATCTCTATGCACAATTTATTCAGTTGATTATCTATCTTCATTATGTTTATTACACCACATTGTTTCACCAGTCTTAATATATAAAATGCCTCTTTAATTTTGTCAAGTAAAGTTGGTTTCAACTTTAAGTTTTGCCACATGGATATCACTTTGAAAGGTTTAACTAGATCCATGTCTAAGCATCTTATCTCTTCTTTCTTCTTCTATTGAGAATCAAAACTATCACATTAACATCCTTTGATGATTTAAAATCTCTAATTCTTAATCTCTATGAACTCTAATCTTCTCTATTGTCTCATCTTCAATTCGATCTAGGTAAAAATATAATTTGAATTCTCATGATCTATACGGAATTTACACTTCTACCCATAATGGTAATATTTCCAAGTTTCAAGACTAAAACCACAACTATTAACTTTAAATCATGAATAGGAAAATTCTTCAAATATTTCCTTAAGCAACGAGAAGTATAAACAATCACCATTCCACATTTACCTATGGTAACAAACCAGTCCAAACAAATCCTAGTCTCTATAATTACCTTGGAGTCTTGCTTAACCTATCACTTCTATATTTCTATAGGGTCCATAAACACTTTATACTTGCTTAATATAGCCTAGGAATTTGTTTATTCCATCCAAAACCCATAAATTGCCATAGCATCCTTGTTCTTTTGACTTTTGTAAGACTAAACTCATATAAAGATCATGTTCTTTCCATATCCTTAAACTCTATAATTTCTCCTTAATAAACAATCGCATGTTGAAATACGCCTTTAAAATAATCACCAATTTATTTCACACAAATACATTATTTCTTTCATGCAACCTTTCTATCATTCAGTCATCAATTTACCAATTATATGTCTCCCAATGTTACTAAAACAAGATTTACTCCAAAACATATTGTGTAATTCCATTTGTCATTACTAACTCTCATTTTCAATTACATCCTTAAATAAGCTAAAAATTCTCATTAGATATATTTATGGCCAAAAATGAAACCAATCTAAAGCTTAATTTTAAGATCCATTTATCTTATTTGTTCCCCATTCATCACCTCAAATTCAGATTTATCATTTTAGAGCATTTATACACTAATATAATTATACCAACAAATTTTAAGGAAAAAAACTTACTTTGTCTTAGCTAAGTACTACCCTTAGTACCCACCCTATCTATACCTTATTTTAGTCTAATCTCTAATTTACTAATTGAACAAGTCACTGATTCTTAACAAAAGATATTTGCTCTTGATATTCAGTTGATCTCGATCATTCTATCCAATTAAATTAAGATAAATTTAATAATGCCTATCCTAAGTAAGAAATCAAACACATTATGGCGTGCCTGAGTCAAACCGAGAATCAAGGATAGTATTCAACTGAGGATCTATCTCTGTTATAAGAAATTTTGACTTATATTAATACCCTTAACTCTATTCCATGTGTCTATATATATATATATATATTCATACAAGATCTTAACTCGATATTTATACATCAAACATTATCATACAAACTCATAAAATCATCAAAAGATTTAATGCCAAGCTTGGAAAGATGTTTGAATAAGTTTTGAAAATGGGAAAACATCAGGGATACACCAACCTCCAATGCTAGCGGCGTTAAGGTAATGTAGTCTGCACCAAAAATTCTATGCTTGCCATTGCTGGCAGTGTTAACCAAAACGCCGGCAACGTTGTGGTCTATGCCGATATTGTTGAATCGATGTAGACTGAAAAACAAATTTATACAAAAATCCAAGAGTTCCACAAGGTCAGTTCACACCCTGAATACCCCCAACGTCGACAGTGTTGCTGTGTATGACAGCAGTGCTGACTTATGCTGGCAGTTGAGGTGGCGTACACTACAACATAGATTTTTAAAAAATTGCACACCTCCCTATTTCAAAAGCATAACTTTTTACCCCATTTTTCATTTCAAACTTCCTTCAAACACATTTCCAATATCAAACTTTAACTATATGTATTCTAACTTCTTTTAACACACACAATCTTTACTTCAAACTCATCAAACATCTATATTCACCAATTCAAATACCAATCCTCATTCAACCCTTCATTTAGCCAATCCATTCTTCTCTAACTATCTCAACCCTGATCATTCTCAACTTCATTCACTCCAATACTATTTGTCACTTACTAAGCATGAATAATAACTTATAAACCATCAAGATATTCATTCAATACATAACTAACACATGTAAATCATCAAAACTCATTTGACTTAATTCATGGCATGAACTCCACTTCACAAGAAAACTCAAACTAACAAATATAATTTTATCATAACAAACACATACCTTAAGAAGTTTAAATTTTGTTAAAAATCACTTAGGCTTTGGGTCTTGACCTTGTTATGAGCTTGGAGTGCAAGGTTTTGAGAATAAAGGGAAGACAACACGTAAGGGAGGAAAGGAAAAATTCGTATGGTTTTTGGTCTGTCTTTGAAAGTGTATTTTTTTATCAAAATTAAGGCTTATGTTTATCCAAAAGTTGACTTTAGGGGCTGCCATAATATGGGCTTTGATTTGCATGGGTTTAGGCTTGATTTTAAGCCAAAAATCAATGTATTTGGGCATGTTTTTGTCCAAAATTTTCTGCTAAGTTTAGGAATATATATTAGGCATATTAACTTGTTTTAAACAAATTTTCATACATTTCATTACACTTGCAATTCATAGACAATATTTATTCACACTAAGATAATTAATATTTAATATTAATACAACATATATATCATATACTAACATAAATCACATATATCATTCTCAAAATCATGCACAATTGCTCTAACACTCATGTGTAAAATATAAATTTGAAAATTATGGCTATTTCATTTAGTTTGCTGTCCCATTATCTATTTTAAAAAGGTATTCTGTGCATTTCTAATAGCACTAATAATAATAGAAGATTTTCATCATTTTTTTTTTTCATATATATTTTAATTGTTATATTTTTATCTTCAAAAACCCAACACTACGTTGCCATGGCGTTTTAATTGCTTAACTTACAGCCAAAGACCATTCAATTTTGCCCTTTTTCTTTCAGAAATGTCGGAGTCAAATTGCTGAGAGCTGTATTTTGTTGCTTCTCAATTATGTTTGACTTCTCTTTTTATGCTTTGGGTTTCCAAACTTGTGATGATTTGTATATACATATATAGATATATATATATATATATGTTGCTCTACAGTTTTTGGCCTCAAAGCATCAATCCAATTACAAGCAATTATTTAAAAAAAAAAAAAAACTCTAGCTTTGCGTGAATTACAAAACTTAAAACCCATCATTTCTTTTATTTTAAACTAAATTGGTGAGTTGATATTTTTTATATCTAATTTTTGCACTCTTCTCCCTTATCTTTGAAACCATACACTTAAACCTTCTAATCGTTCAAAAATGCGCATTTAGACTCGCAAAGTGGTGAAATTTAAAATATTAAGGGGCATAAGTACACATATTCAAAATAAAGAGTAAAGTGCACATAGAGCAAACAATTATTGGTTTTATACATCTAAGGTCTATATGTACTTATGACAAATGTTATAATAATGGTATTTTTTTATTTTACATATTCTCATTTCTCATGGGAATATTCAAAAGAAAAACCACAATAGTACAATATTTAATTAAAAGGAAATCAAACTCATCCTGTAATTTTATAATCACTTGCCAATTTTTCAATTAAAATAAATATTATTAAATGCCTTAAACATGATACAGATACATTATAAATGATAACTAATTAAATAAATAAATCTTATAAACTATCTACAAAATTACAATTTTTATATGAAAATTATTATTCATAAATATCACTATGGTAAAATATATAAGATATCAAAATTATTCTATTTCATATAATATAAAATGATTATCTTATGCATTATTAAGGTAAATAAATGTAACTTTATTGGCTTGATCTTATGGGATAAAATTTTAGTATTTTTTTAATTGCAAATTCATCTCCTTATGTTTGATGTATGTGTGCTTTGCCCCTTTATGCTTGAAAACCCTCTAATGTTTTAAAAATGTGTACTTTCTGCTCTTTTTTCCATCTAAATGAACATTTTTAAAAGGTTGGGAGGTCTATGCACACGATTTAAAGATAAGAGAGCAAATATATATATATATATTGTGTGTGTTATGTATATAAGGAGTCTAAGTTTAAATTTTTCGAATTTGGAATATCTCTACAATATTTAAAATATAGAAGTATCCCTGGAATTCATCATATATATATATATATATATATCAATGTTGATGGTGAACCTAAGCTCAACGAATATTCATGCGGTGTTCCATTAAAATATTAGCACATAACGTGAGAGAACACTCATTTATGCACATCTTGACTTAGGAAATCTTAACAGAAATAACTGTCATATAAGTTATCATTTGAACTTTACTTTTCTTTGTTAAGGGTAGGAAAAAAACCAATCAAATCGAACCAATCAACCAAATCAAATTGAAAATATGATTTTTTTTAAGTAATTTGGTTTGGAAAATTTTGGATCTAAACCAATATGTAAATTTCCGGTTGGTTCGAATAGGTAAATCAAATCAATTCATAAAACCGAATCAAATTGTTTTAGAAATATATAACAATATTGTAGTCATAAATATAAATTGTTTTATAATAATTTATTATAGGTCATATATATTTTTATGGTTTCATTACAATATTTATTAGTTAATGAATAATGATCAATATTAAGTTATTCTTTTTCAATTTAAGATATATTCTATTTGTGACTTATCTTATTTTCTTTTTAATCTTTTAACTATATGGAATATGGACTTTTTTTTTAGTTGTAACTCTTATTATGTATTAAATTTAATATAATTTTTTGGTAAATTTTTTTGTTGGTTGATGATTGACTGAATGATTTTGTAGATTAAGATTATAGCTAATGTATATTAGTTAGTGAATTTTTTTGTTGGTAGATTATTGGATAGTAACTTGATAATTTTATGGAATGCTAGGGTTTATGAATAAGATGGTTTCATGAAATACTTTGTTGTTGTGCAATTTGAACTTTGTAAAGAATTTTTTTTCTATTCTTCGTTCTTTCTAGAACAATCAATTTTTCTCCTAAAAAGTTGCAACAATTGAATTATATATATAATTAAACTTATATACTTTCATATTCATTTTCGAATGACAATGCCGATGATCTTCATATCAATCTTTATCTGCAAATCTTTCTTTCTTTCTTTCTTTTTTTTTTTTGAGTTTTGAATATTTGAATCTTCATATAAATGTAAACTTAGAACAAAAATTTCTTTTTAATTGGAAATTTAATTTAATTTAATCTAAACCAAATCAAACCGTTAAATAAGGTTTGGTTTGGGATAAAAAAAATCAAACCATAAATATTGTTTGATTTGGTTTTTAGTAAAAACTGTTAATTAATGTTTACACAGGGATTATGATATTAAACTAAATCATATTTTTTGGTGTATCTTGTTTACATCCTTAAATACAAGTTATGCAACAATAGTCTTGTGATCTAGTGGTATTTCCTTTTGTCTTTTCATAGGGCACTCAATGTTAAGGTTTCTTTAGGTTAATATTAGGAAATAGCATTTCGCAGAATCTAACTTCCTATTTGTTTTTCCAGTAACTTAAATGAAAATGCAGATTCGAAGTTATGATCAAAATATCCAACTTTTGGTTGTTTGTAGTTATTTTTATAATTATTATACATGCTTGGCCTTAACAAGTTAAATTAAAATATTAGTGAGCTCAATTAAATTAAAATTTTAAACTCAAGTTTAACTTAAAGTGATATTCGATGAATTTAAAATCAACTAAATAAAGCTCATTTAAACTTAAGTTATCTAAAAGCATTGTTTTATTCTAATTATAATAACATTAATATTTATATTTCATTTGAACTTGATGCATAAATTAGGCTCATTGTTTAGTCAAATCAAGTGTCATAAAGCTTCAACTTGACTTGATTAATTATTCCAATAATTTGAGCTTATATTTAGCTTAACTCAAGTTTGACCTCAACTTAAGTTTAAAATGTCTCGCCTTTTGTCGTCAAACTCAAGTAAATATTAAGAAGTAGCTTGTGAATACATCTCCCATACCCTACATTTTTCATCTATAGTCACCAAAATAAAATTAGTTGGGATTCCATCAAGTTCGATACTATAGGATTATCCAAATGAGACTACATGTATGGCCACAGATGTCGTGGTTTCTCAGCATTTGGGATGGATGCTTATGAAAACCCCATATATGCAGCTGATTTGCATAGGTATAACTTTAGGAAAAGAGTAGCCGAATGTTTCTATAGGTGTATTTTCCATTTATTTTTTGGCATATAAGAAACTAGGTATTTTGTAGAATCCTATCTTGTATAATGTAAACTGTAAAATCTTCTAATATGATATAAAGGTTAAAATAATAGTTACTACTCACACAATGTGCACATCGTTATAAACTATTTATAAGGGTAATGCTAAAAATGATACCAAAACTTTCACAAAAGGTTTAATCAAGTACTTAAAGTTTGGTTTTGAACAATTTGATTTTATGTAAGTTTTTACATACATTTTTTCTACCTGAAATAAGTTCAATCAAGTAGAAAAAATGTATGAAAAAACTTGCTTTAGCTACCGAATTGTTCACAACCAAGCTTTAGATACCTAATTGAACTTTTGAATAAAATTTAAGTATTAAATTGCTCAAAACCAAACTTTAGGTACCCGATTGAACTTTTTGCGATAGTTTATGTACCATTTTTTACACTAACCCTTATTTATAAATAGGTAATATATATTGTAATTTATATGGTCATTGATTATATATACAATATTATAATATTTTTAAAAAGTTATAATTTTGAATTATGAAAATATAAAATTATATTCAATAATTATTTATATTTAGTTGTAAAAAGTTGCAACTTTTCTATAAATAGCATTTTGTATACAAAGATATATTTTTAGAATAATAGAAAGGTATAAATGATATAAATATAAAAAGTATTGTTAATGAAAAGATAAAGATAAAGATAAAAATAATAAAAATTTGAAAAATGTTGAGTCTTATAATTATAAACTTATTGGATATTACAAATGTTATGCTCTAAATAGAGTTTAGAGCACTAACAATT
The DNA here is from genome assembly GCA_024138025.1 of Combretum micranthum. Taxonomy (NCBI): domain Eukaryota; kingdom Viridiplantae; phylum Streptophyta; class Magnoliopsida; order Myrtales; family Combretaceae; genus Combretum; species Combretum micranthum. Next base: position 927,698 of record JAMXBD010000464.1, on the reverse strand, counting down.
CCACAACGTATAACACTTAAGCGTTATAAACAAAGGCTATTCTTAATTAAGTGAGGTTCTAACAAATTTTAAACTAAGAAATTCTTATTTAAGATTAATAAATAATAGTAAATAATCTCTCTATAATATATTAGAAATCTCACAACACGAATATTAAACTCTTATATTAATAATACAAAAATATCAAATGCATCTAATGTCTAGCTCGTCCTATCTCTCATCAACATTCATCTCATAGCATAGGTAGTCAAAATATCCATATCAACATCGTCACTATTACCTATAAAAGAAAGGAATGAGCTGAAACTTAGTATAACAGCAACAAAAATTCACATGGTATGATCACACACTCCTATTTTAATGGACAGGCAACAATCATTAATTTATATCTTTAATTTAGATGGAGCAAATCAATAATGGAGTACTCACATTCTAACAACACAATTGAGAACCTAAGAGTCCTAAGTAGCAGTAACTGCTTAGAGGATTGATATAGATAGCTTAAATACTTATATTTCTTAGCTCTATATTAAATAAGTGGCCTTGTCTAGGGGTTGTAGCAGTTATTCATCTTTATCCATACCGGTACATTGAGAATAAACAGAATAAGAAGCCTATTTATTAGACTATTTATTACAATTTTTCTCCAATATGAATAAATGTTATCCAGCTATCGTTCGCTCTATCAACTACCTGTCGATCCACCTATAGTGGCCTAAGCGCTTAACTTCCATGCTGGCATCGCCACGTAAGGTTGTCCCTCCTCAGATCGGGTCTAAAAGGAGACAAGCACACTTAAGCAATAGTTATTTAAGCCATCTTTAAGTATTAATTTTGAAATTACCATAATTTCCCAAATCATATTTTATAAATGTGTTAATAAATTTATGCATGATCATGAAGCATGATAAATATGATTTATGTTAGTATATGATATATGTATTATGTTAATGTGTTTAAATATTTGTATATCTTAGTGTAACTAAATATTGAATTTATAAATTTATAAATGTAATAAAGTGTATAAAAATTAGTTTAAAATAAGTTAAATATGTTTAATTTATATTTCCACTCTTAGCAGAAAATTTGGACACAAACACGCCTTAAATGCATTGATTTTAAGCCAAAATGAGGCCAAACCCATGCAAAATTAAAGCCCATGCTTAGGCAGCCCCTAAAGTCAAAGTTTAGATAAGTATTAGCCCCATTTGATGAAGAAAATAACCTCTAAAATCTGCCTAAAAATTTCACACGAATTTCACTATCTTCTTCTCAAGTTTCTCCTCTTATTTCTTTCAAAACCCTATACTCCAAGCCCTAAACAAAGTGAAGATCATAAGCCCAAGTGAGACAAGTGATTCAATTGTTTTTCTCCAAAGTTTAAAACCTCTTAAGGTATGTGTGTTGTTTGTTATATGTATATTGTTAGTAAGCTTTTTATGTAATAAGGTTCTAATGCTAAATATGTGGCTAGATAAGTTTTATATGTTGATAGTAGTTTAAGCAGTTTATTGATGTTAAAAGAGCTTGTAGTATATGCTAAACATGTAACTTGAAGTGTTTGGATGATTGAAGTGTAGGATGGTAGTGTTGTGAAGTGTGGAGGTTAAATGAAGTTGGGGTATGGATTTTGTTTAAAATGGTGGATATGAGTATTTGTTGAGGTTAAAGTGAAGATTTTGTGTGTTAAAAGGAGTTAGAATACATATAAGTTAAGGGTTGGTATTGGAAATGAGTTTGAAGGAAGTTTGAAAGTGAAAACTTTGGCAAAAATTGTATTTTTGAATAAGGAGGTCTGCAACTTTTTCAAAAATCTATGCTATAGTATATGCTGCCTCAATGCCGTCGACGTAGGGGTTAACACTGTCGGCGTATGCAGCAACATCGTCGGTGTTAGGGGTACCACGGGCATGGACCAATCCCGTAGAACTTGAAGAAATTTTGAAAAGTTTGAGTTGCAGTCTACACTGGCTCAATGCTGTCAGCATATACCATACACTGCTAGCGTTTATGTTAACGCTGCCAGTGTTGGCAAGCGTAGAATTTTTTGTGCAGACACCGCTTGAACGCCGCCGGCATTCAATGCTGGCGTGACCCTGAAGTTTTAAATTTTTAAAACTTCATCAAACATTTCATTTAGCTTGTTAAATTGTCTTGTGATGATTTTATGGGTTTGTATGAGTTTGTCAGATGTATAAATGATATGTTATAACTTTGTTTTTGATTCATTTGAATTTCCATGAGTGTTAAGCCTATGATTAGTTATGTTCTATGCATGACCTAGAGTGTTTATATTGATTTGAATTGAATTTCTTTGTAACAGTGATAGATACTCCTTTGAGTGCTTCTATTGGTTCTCCTTGTAACATGGGTACACAGTAACATGCTTGATTCTGTGCTTAGGTTAGACATACTCTAAGTCTACTCTAATTTAAGAAAAACTTAAGGATTGCTTGTTTGATTATCTTTTATACCATTGAATTTAGTTTGGGGAGTGGCACCTTGCTCAGATTGGGGGTATGGTAGTTATGACGCTTAGACCACCCTTGTCATGATGCAATGACTTTCATAAGTGGTTCAGTAGGTAGTAGATAGGGTATTTGGTATCGGCATAACATTTGCTTATTCTTAAAGAGAAATAATATGATTTAATTCAATTGTTTATGGGAACATTTGAATTTAGGTGATATTATAGATTAAGTTAAGTAAAGTTGTGAAACAACTAAAAAGTCTAGAGAAAGCCACTTATTCGTTATTGGATAGATTTATCTAGGAGATATAACTATCCGAGTTGCTTATATCAACCCCTTGAGCGTCGAGATCGTTACTCAAGTTCTCCCAGATACCTCTGTTGTCCAGAGTTTGAATACTCCTGTGTTGTTTGGCTAATTAAAGATTATCTAATAACTTAATGATTGTGGCATTTGCATGTAGTCTAAGCTTGTATGCCATTAAGCTTTTGTTTTCGTTACTTATGTAATGAGCCTTTGGCTCATATTTTATTAATTTCAGGTGATGACAACGATGATTTTTATGCGAGTATAGGCTATGGTACGGACTTTGAGGACTTCCTAAATGATTGAGAGGACTAGATGTTGACCATGGACCTTGATGGAATTCTTTTTGTAATAGACTAGCTTGATATAGCTTTAGATATATGTAATAGATATTATAGCTTTGTCTAATTTTATGTCTTTTGTATAAGGCTTGTTATTAGCCTTTGTTTGTAATACCTACACTTAACCATGTATGTTTTAAGTTTATATCTCTTATGAAATGTGATGATGATGTTATGTTTTTCTTTTTTAGAAAAGTTTTAAAGGTCAATAGTTATCAGATTTGTTCTTTTGAAGATTTAAATAAAAAATCATTCAAACACTTCTTATAGGACAACCTTACATATAATACTACAGATTATATGTGGTTAGGGATTTAGATTCATCTATTTTAAATATAGGTGTAAACTCTTGAAATTTAGATTAATTTTGAGCTTAATCTTAGAATTAAAAGTCAACCGGAAACCCTAAAGGTCAATAAAAGACTAGTACAAACCCTATAATTTAGATCTAGCATTCTCATATTCCTTAGCCCTAGAAAACGAAGTTGAAATAATTAGTGATAATAGTTCGTAATAATATAAGGAAACATAAAAATATCATATTCGTGAATTTTGAGTGTCCTTCGAACCCAAATGGGATTAGTTCTCGAAAAGCGTATCCCGAGGCTCGAAATAGTAGAAATATCCTGATAACACTGTTAGAACCGGCTTAATATAAGGATTTCAAAAATATAAGTTTTGTAATTTTTTGGTAACTAAAAATAACAGATATTGCATTTATACACGTATTTTCTTTACTATCGATATATTATTAGTCTTGTTTACTATTCATTATCCTATACAACTATTTATTACTATTTATTTATCTCTACTTTACCTTACAACCTGTTCTTACTACCTATATACCTATTTTTCTACATTTTTCATTTCCAATACACATTCACATCAACCATACTTCATATCTTTATTACTTTTTATTACAAAACAAACAAAATAATTCTCTCTTCCTCTCTTCTCAATAGTCGCCGGTGCTACACCCTCTCTCTTCCAACTCAATTATTTTTTTAATTTATTTTATTATATCTAATTTTCACTCCAAAATTTCTACAAATAACTCATTTCCCTTCACTTTTTTCACACCATCTTTACACATAACAAAACCCTCTCAAATTCGCTCCACAATTCTCTCGACAAACTTTCTCTACCAAAACTCTCTTTTACTAAATACTCACAAAATTTCTCTCTACACAATCCAATTACCTTTTCTTAATAACCCCATAACCATACATCCACCACCTTCTTCCTACACTATAAACACCTTAGGTAAAAACTCCTATCCTTATTTTATTTATTCATGTCATGTAACTAGCATAACCATGGTGTTGTTTTGAAACTCATATAAGTAGTGAAAGCAACAATATGTTCATGTTTTGTTCTTGTACATGAAATTCAAATTTTATCATGTTCTTATTATATTCATTTATTAATGATATCATTGTTGTTATTATGTTAACTTCTTATTCATAACTAAACTAAATATTTATGCATTTTATATAATCTTTAGAGCATATAAGCTCACTTGTTATTTTATTTAATTTCATGCTTTGTAATTTATTCATTTCATGCTATTTTAAGACTAGTATTTCTAGTCTTAGACTTGTCCTTATCAAGTCAAAACAACCTTTTCTTTCTTTTCTTTATTCTTTTTGGGACTAGTCTATTCTTAGTCCCGGGATACCTTCATGAAGCTAAGGTTCCTAATACTTGATATTTCTATTAACTTGCTTATTATATTACTTATTATGTCTTTCTTATGTTTCTTATTGTCATAATTTCATATTCATGATCATGCATGAACATATTGATTTTTGTCTCAACAAGATAAAGAAGGAAAGGTTTTCTTAAATAAAAAGATACAAGTTCTTTTCCAAAATAAATTTAGTTATGTAAGAAATGATTTTTCATAAAGACTTAGGAATTTATCTTAGCAAATCTTTTCCAAAAATCTAGAGGAGTTCATTATAAGTTTTTAGTAACCAAAAAACATAGGAATTTTTTTAGATAATACATAAAGTAGATATATTATACATACACTTTACAAAACCATAAAATAGAAAAGTTTTCTTTAAAAACTAAAATTTCAAATTCTTGTTTAATAAAAGTTTTACTAAACTTCATTAAGAAAGTTTCTTTTATAAGGATAAAAGAATCTTAAGGAATAAAGTTAGTAAACAACTTAGGAAATCCTTTTAAGTAAATGAGATAAACTTTAGGAAAGGTTAAGAAAATGTAAAGTTTGATAGATTTTAACTACTCTCAAATAGTATTTAGAAACTACCCTCTCAATCTCTAGAAATTAAGTTATAAGGAACTTAGAAAGACAAAAATTATTTTTTTGAAATTTGAAAGACTAAGGAAATAGAATTTAAAGGGGAAAATACTCACTTAAAATAATCTAAGAAATTTTTCCAACAAGCTAAGTAGAAATTTTCAAAAGTTTGCTTTCCAAATTTCTAAAAAAAACATTACTTTTACAAAAATCATGATTGAGACAACTTCATTAAATTCATGCATATGATATGAGCCAATATATATACATTTTAAAGGTTTTTCCAACTATAATAATATCTATATTTTGATACAAGTATTTTTTTAATAAAGAAAAGTTTGCAAAATTAAGTTTTGAAAACTAGAATTTTCGTGGTGAATTTGTACCCTACGGTTTCGGGACCTAAACAACTTTTTATAATTAACCTTAGAAATGGATATATCTTTTCGAATAGGTAGAAAACGGTATATTATATGCAAAATTCCGAGTTAAAATGAGCAAGTTATGGCCATTTTAAGTTGGAATTTCCACATATACGAATTTTACCGCAACTAGAAAATAGAGTTAAAAGTTTTAACTAGAAATTCCATGGAATACTCATTTTGGGTATTTCCTTTGTTTAGGAACCAAGGAGGAGGATGTATACTACCCTGAGGACTACTTCGACTGAGGGAGTATTGTCATGGCCGAGTGAGTCTACTTTCCTTATTTTTCATGCTTATGCTTGTGCTTGTAAATTTAGTTGCACTAGACTTAAGAAAAGATAAAAATGTTGAAAGAATATTAAGTATATCGAGGCACGAAATGCTTGTAATAAATTGTATGTTTATTAGCACGTTGAAGTGTCTAAAATTGGTTGATCACTTGTAAGAAATTGAAATATAATGGCTAGGCTCTAAATAAAAGTTGATATATGCACTTTATATATTGAGTCACATTGCATTCGCTATCATACAATTGGTGGGACAAGTGTATGATAGTGGTGGTAGGCATAACCGGTGTATTATGTATATGGCGAGTAAGAGCCGGTAAAAACTATATAAATTGATGGCTAGTAGGAGCCGGTAATAACTACATGTTTTTTATGGCGAATAGGAGCCGGTAAGATATATAAAAATGGTTTTTAAAAGAAATAATGGCCGTAATGGGTCGGAATACCTAACCCCAAATGAAGGGCATAATTTATTCAACATATGATTCATGAAAAATCATATGTCTTGTATGCTCACATGCTTGTTGCATTACATTTGCTTGTATAATAAACTTAGTTATTATTTTGTTTCAAGTATGATTACTAAGATTACACTTGCTAAGCTCGTAAGCTTATGCCCCTATAGATATTTGTATTCACAGAAATACCTGTTTTTGTACCTGATATCTCCTCTTATTCGCGTAAGTTTTCTTTTGGAAGCTTTTGAAGGAAATCTACTTGAAGGGTTAGACTAGAATCTCTTTAAAATCTTTTGATGTAGTATTTAAATTATTGTAAAGATTATTAGTTATTTCGAGCCATAGAGTTTTAGCAAGGGTATGCTCCTGAGAATCATGTAATAGATCTTTAATTGTTATTATTATTATGATCTATTTTATTTCTAGATTCTTGTATATTCATTATGACTTGCTTAGACCACACTTCCCAAAAGCATCTCCTATTACAGTGTTAGACATCTTACATGTAATACCGAAACTTTCACATGACTAGGTAGTCATTCTTAAGTCTTGATATTATATGTGGCGGACTACTATGTTTAGGATACCTTTCGGGGCGTGACAATAGGGGTGAGTCCAGGTCTATACAAATTTATTTAAAGATGTCTATCCTAGTAGGCAACATCTAAGCCACTGCATTCTTGTGGCTAAATAGGAGTCCCTTCATAAACAGATGATAAGTAATCCATAGAATAAGAATCTATATAAAGAATTATTTCAAATAAGTTTAGAGTTACCAATTCGACCATTTATTCTTATTAGATAAACTATTAAAAAATCCTACGTCAAGTTATGTATATTATCTATTATATTTAAGATTCCTCAAAAAACCTATTTAGATTATTAACTAATAATTCAATATCATGTTCTAAGTAGATTTTAATTAGTTTATAATCATCTAATGTATAAAAGTTTATTTTATACTCAAACTAATCAGTTAAGCTTGCCTTATGGTTACTAAGACCTTAAGGTGATATTTCTATTAATATAACTTATAATTAAACAAATAACTTTTCTTAAATAAGATTACTCATTTAAAGTATAAATACTCCATTCATATCATTAGTAACTCAACTTTACCTTTAAATGTGCTAAGGAAACTAAACTAGTTTTCTAATAAACGTGCATCATCTTATAATTTATTACATATATCTATTTTATTAAAAAAATTCCTAAAATTAAAATAATTAATTATTCATCTTAAAATTCCATTTTAATATGAAAACATAATATTTACAATTATTCCATATTTATTTAATTAGAATCAAGTTTATATAATATCATCTTTGGTTTATACTTTACGAATCAAATCATGAGTTAATGCTCAATAAATCATCAATTACACAAGTCTTTACTGAATTCCAGCATGCATTCATCAACATAAACTAATACTATTCATCATTCATTCCTAAATCATCATAAACATGTTTATTTAATGTTGATCCTCGTAATAATTCCTTAAATCTAAGCCTTTCAATTTAAAACATGAATTATTTATCAAGAAACCACTCGCATTAGTTTTTTTCTAATCCCCAACACATAAACATTTTCATAAACTAATATATCATTATCTATTCCTAAATCTATAGATCTGATGTCAAATTCAATGATTTCATTATTCAATCAATAATCATAGCAACAGAAGACATGAATCCAAGATTATAGGTTAGATTACTTGCATATGGTGAATAAAAACACATTTTTAAACTAGTCCTACTACTAATTAAAGGATTGTTTGTTGTGGAAGCTTCTTAAGCACACATCTTCCCTCCTCTTGATTCTTGATTATCCTAAGATAAAGTTTGTATTAGCGTTGTGATTAGAAAAGATTAGGAAATTTAGAAATTTGTTCTTACCTTTTTCTCTTGATTTTTCTTGTGCAAATCTTTAGATCCTAAGGGAGAGTTTTATTTGTGTTTTCTTCTAATAGAAATTTAGAGAGAATTTTGAGAGTAAATTTCTTGAAGAAGTTTTGAGAATGAGGAAAGAAAGAATGACTTCTTAAAGAAGTCTTGTAATGTGAATAGTGGGAAGAAAGAGGAAACTAAGGTTTTTATGAGGATAGGATGCCTTAAACGTATAAGTTATTCTTGAAGAAGTCTTATAATGTGAATAATGAGAAGAAAGAGGAAACTAATGTCTTATACATTTGAGATTGGAATTACCTCAATGCCATCATGTCTTCTATTGATTTAGTTAGTTATCACTTAAATTGTCCATTTTACCCTTCTTTGCTTGTTTTATCACATGTGACGCATATTAATTATTATTCTCCTTTATTAACTTTTTTTAATTCTTGTAATTAAATTGAATTTTCAATTGTCACTTTATATTACTTATTCTAGATAATTCTTTATTATCTTTATTTGATTTTTTTTATGTTCATCCCAAATTAATTTATATTTATCGTTTCATATTATAATAATTATTATTTCATTTTTTTTAAATGGTGGTTTTTTTTTTTTTGACAAGATGTAAAGATATGAAAAGTTAATATTAAAAAAGTATAACCAAAAGGAAAAAAAAAATTGGTGGCTTTTCGAGGTCAAGGAAAAAAGATATATTATTTTTATAAAAAATCCAAAAAGTAAGATTACTCTGAAAAAATTTCCAAGAATAGAGCCATTGAAATTGTATCCGAATTTCATTTTCTATTAAAATTGTGCATTTAAAACATTATTCCAATACAAAATTTACTTCCCAATTCCAATAGTTTTAGTGTCGGGAATGGGTTCATTGCGACATTGAAAAGCTTACATTTGAAAGCGTATCATATATCCTACAGTCACGAGAAGTTCCATAACTTAATGCTTTCTTAAAGTCAAGAAATCATCCATGACGCTGATTGATTAAAAAAGGTATTATAGGCCCAAAAAAAAAAAAATAGATATAATAAAGATGACATTAAATCATCCCATGCTTACGCATACCGTTTATACCGAAATCGTCTCTTGAAGACAGATCTCATCTAATTTGTTTCTGGATTTTTTTTTTGAATAATTTTCTTTTGGAATTTTTATTGAAATAATATTTTTTTTTCCTTATCCCGACTATTCATGAAATATTTTTGAGATATGAAAAACTAATGATGAAGAGGTACAACAAAAAAAAAATATTAAAATTAGTTATGTAGTTTTTGTACACGAAAATGTACAAATATGAATAGGTAATTTTTATAAAAGGTAACAACACAAAAAATAATATTTAGAATGCATAATATGAAAAGGTAATAATGAAGAATTATACAATGGGAAAGGTAGTTGCGTAAAAAGGTAATATTTCATGAATATCAAAAGTATGATATAAAAATTCAATAGCAAAAAGATGTAAAATTGAAATTTTTTTTGAAATTATATGTTATGATAAATTGATATAATCGGTTGCAAATATAATGACTTGATATAATTGGTTGCAAATATAATAAATTAGACATAGGTACGATTCGATTCCAAACTAGGAACCGAACCGAAACCATCATTGGTGGTTCTATAATCAAAATCAAACCAATTAGCCGGTTCTAGAACCAGCTAAGGAACTGTTGGTTTTTTGGTTCTTAGGTGGTTTTATAGCCTAGAACTAGGTGGAACTGATGGTTTTAACTGATTCTATTAAAAAATTAGAGAAATATTTTTTAAAATTATATTAAATATATAATTTTTAATGTTTACACTAATAGTAAAATTTATTACCTATTTACAATATTTAATATGTTATTATCGATGACATAAATAAATTTTACTTAAAATCATATATAATTTAGTATATGTAAACTTCTCCTAAAAGAAATATTCTTTTTTTTTTTTTAATAATGTGAGACTATTTTTTGTATTGTAATTTTTATTTTATCTTCTAGGGTATTTTGCAATCTCATACTACTAACTACAATTGATATTGGTTGTGTTTTTATATAATAAATGTGCATTCTAATTTTTTTTAAATTTTTTGTTATATAATTTAACATTTTTAGAGCCAATAATTAATTATTTTGAGTTTAAAATTATTTATTAAAAGCCAAAATTCATTTATTTATTTTTTTATTTGAAGAAAAAAGGTGGTTCCGTGGTTTCCAAACCGGAACCGCAAGAAATGGTTCTGGTTTCGGTTCCGATTCCTCATTGTCAATACTTGGAACTACTGACTCCAGTTCCAATTCGGTTTTAAAACCATGCTTATGTCTGTAATAAACAGTCTCCCACCTATTTTTGCTAGTGATGGAATGTTGTGATCCTAATTTGAAGATAGAAGTCTCAAATTGCAAGTGCTGTTCTAAAGAACCGAACTCAAACATTAATTTTATTTTCTCGAGTATTATTGATGAGCAATATTCGAGACTTATAAACCAACTTCAACATTTCCAAGTGGAATAATCCGTCATTACAAATGATTTTATTGGCCAAATTACTACTTTAGCTCGGTTTGGATTTATATTGAATCTAAAGCAATTTGGAATAATTTAAGACCACCTTCCTTCTGAAATTTAGTAATAATGGCCAATTTATTGCGTAAAAATGTTGGTAGACCCAGCTCCGATTTTGCTTCCTATGAGCACCAACATGCATTTACCTGTGAAAAAAGCTTTAGATGTTTGTCAATAGTTTGTGTTTTTATTGACGTCCCAACCACCATTTAATTTCCACTTTAAAAGGATCACAACCCACCAAATTTTCTGCCTATTACACCCACCAAGATGCAGAATCATTGTTAGTATACTGACTTTGGAGGTTTTTCTCATTGATGAACTAGACAGTTGTATTGAGAAGATTAGCCCATAAAAATGGTTATTGGCCATTTAGATTATGGAACAGGGAATATTTGCAAGCTAGCGTTTGACAGCGACCGCAAGCCTTGCTAAGATAGTGACACTAGGCTTGTTTGTATGACCGATGTATACGCTTTTTCGTATGACTTATTGGAAGGTCTTAAATCTTTTCTAATTTTTATAGTATATTGTTAAATAGTGTGTTTTAGATGCTTTAAAAAGAAAAAGAAAAAGAAAAAGCCTTTTATATTTTATACTTTTTTCTCATTATATATATAATAATATTTTACTACTTAAATTTGGCTCAAATCCTTATTCCAAAGAATTGGTGTTGTAATATTATATGAATCAAAGGATATATAACCCGAAGCCAAGTCGACATTTAGTATTTCAAGTAAGTTAAAGCTTCTGCAAGTAGATAAGGCCAAAAACCGATTGACCTAGCTGTGTTAGAAGATTGGACTTTTGATCAACAAGAGAAATAATAATGATTGATCATCGTTTTTTACATATATTCAACCTTGTGATCATATTCTACTTTATTATCTTAAATGAGTCAACCGTGTGATCATATTCTACTTTATTATTTTAATAGCACGTTTGATACACAGGAGTAAATCGGAATATAATTGCAATTCTAGGCTCCATTTTCTTTCCCAATATTTAGAAGCATCTTTAGAAGCCGGAATCATAATTTCTTGGAATTAATGATTTCAGTTTTTACGAGGAATTCAATTATGCATTTTCAAAGGTGAAATCTCGATTACATTTCATTTCTAGTAATGATAATTACTTTAATTACATTTTTATTCTAAAAATATCGATTATCTATATTTATTGTGAAGGGTATTTTTTATTAATCTTATTAAATAATCATTTCATTTTATTTCATTCTATGCAATCCATGTATTTAAACATAGAAATGGATTTGTAATTCCCTTATCTAATCTTTCCACCTCCCTCTCTTCTCTCTCTCTCTCTCTCTCTCCTCTCTCTCTCTCTCTCTCTCTCTCACATTTTTCACTTAAATCGAAGATTGTGACAGTCGACAATTATTTATCAATAATTTTTAAATAAGTAGATTTTTTTCTTTCTTATTTTTGTTGTTTTCTTTTTCTTTTGTTTACATCCCCTATGTGGGAGTGTCCTATCTCTAATGTAGGATTTGTTTCACTTGCTAATAAGGTGAGTTTTGTTCTTAAACAATTTGTATCCCCAACAAGGCACTTTGATGCTTAAAGAGACGTGCCTAATTACTCAGATGAGTTCTCAACCAAACTCTTGGTTAGTCAATTTTGTTGTATCAATTGATATGATTGATGTAACTATGCTCTATTGAATAAGATTCATCTATTTTTAGCCAAAAAAATTTATTCCATCCGTACCTTCAATTTCAATACATTTTGTTCCAAACGATTCTAACTTACCAAACATGATATATAAATGTATATTGCCATATGTTTTGTTATTATACAAGTATGGTGATAGAAAAGTCACATTTAAAAAAAAAAGTAGATTATAAGAAGGATTAATAAGAGAGAAGAATCATTAACCTAATAGTTTAAGATTTTAGTTATATATGGTAACAACTCCATTAGTGTGTTCTCTCACAAGGTTAATATACAAAATGTCTCAATGTTCAATGCTATAGTTATGTTAGGACACTCCCATGGTTAACCATTATATGTAAAAACAAGAGTTTTGTGATGGTGACTTGCATGTGAAACCAATTCCAAAAGCTCTTGATAAAACCACCGTTCCTATATGTGTTGGTCAACCTAATGATCGTATTCTACTCTATTTCCTTTATTAATTTTCATAAATGTATTTCACCTAGGTTTTCTTAGGATACAAGTGTGAGGCTTAAAAAAATTCCACTTAAATAATATGCAAATTATACAAAGGATTTATAAAAGAAAATATATATCAATCTAATACATTAAGATTTTAAATTATATATGATTTCTCCCGCTCAAAGCTTTCCTTTTTCCGACTAGGTTTTATGGTGTCTATAAATAAATTTTTTATTTATGCTCTCCTTAAAGTTCATCTTGTGGCACGCAATTTTAATTTCCCATGTAGTGAATTCAATGCTTTTCACCTAGTTTTATTGGAGGTTTTTAACGTAAATTTATATGTTGTTTATTTTTATTTCTCTAATTTTTTCAATTTTTTATTGTTGTTTGTTTTGTATTATAATAATTTTCTGTCCAATGTTTTCACATTGCATAAATTTAATTTGACCAATAAATATCTGAAAAATCAATCATAAATTTGATTCATTAATTATGTTCAAAAATATAAAGAACACTTGTTAATAAATTTATTTGTTTTATTGTAAGAGTTGGAGATCGGCTAGAAAATGGAATATAATGGCTAGGACTGCTTACCATATCCATCATTGGGTTGTTCGTGTCTTTTAGCGGCTCCAAACGCTTGCAGCCTTGCCCCATCCCTACCATGTGCATAGCTTCAGCAAATTTAATAAATTATGAAGTCAAGGTGCCACTCAATGATTAATTGAATCAATTTGTACTTTTTAGAGTAGCCATACTAAGTTTGCACCGTGTATGGACATTTTGGAAGCTCCTTTTAATTGATGAAAAATTAATTTTGAGAATTAACTTTTATTTTAAAATTGCAAATTCCATAATAATATTGATTTTATTTCTAAAATAAATAGAGTGGAAATATCTCAAAATACAAACTTAAACTAATTAGAGTCCGAAAATAGAGAGATTTATTTTTTTTCAATTAGTTCATAATGGATCCATTCATCTAAGTCAGCTTCTGGTTGGGGAATAAAAGAAGAAAAAATCTAATTTGGCTTTCTCTGTGTTTATTTATTTATTTCAAGATACTATGTTAAAAGAAGGTAAGTTAAAAAAAAAAAAAAAAAAAACTTTTTTCTTTACCAAAAAAAAAAAAAGTGTTTTTAATTCATTAGAATAAATTCAGCATAAGTGTCCATGCTTTCAACTTTTAACAATAATTTTTTTTTTTTTTTTACAATCTAGTGAATGTGTGTGTATATATATATTAACTTTTAACAATTAAGCACCTACAACTTTGTTTCAATAGTTTAACATCATTAAATCTACTTTCAATATGGCTATAATTTAGTAAAAATTTAAATACTAAATGTACTCAATCTGCCACCACACTAAAAGTTTGAAAACAAAGGAAGACCCTATAATTGATCTACCTTACTTATTTAATTTAATAAATACTTAATCAAAATATTCATTCTTCTCCCCTACCTGAACAAGACACAATTGAGAGTGGCGCTCAAGATTAAACTAATCAGCAGCTAACAGACAACTGACCATCCCTCTTTATTTGTCTCTTTCACAAACCAACTTTCGTTCTCTCATGTTTTAAATTCATGTTAGTTCACAGACTCTTCTGTCAACCTCAATCCTCCATCTCTCTCCCCATTATTACTCTCTCTTCCCTCCCTCTCCTTCTTTCTCTATCTCCCCCACTTCTCAAGATCAAAAACACACTTAATCCTATGTTTGAATTGTCTATTTCCTGACTTGTTTGGTTTTCACGTGTGATTTCACACCCTCTCTCTTTTTTGTCCGGCTTAGCCAAAAACGTTGATGAAACACATAAGCCGGTTATAGTCATTGCATTTATAGAAAACTAGAGCCTATTCTCAAACCATTGTTAGTGAGAGCTAAACACAGTTTTTATTCAAATCATCTATTTCTAGCTTCTTTGATATCTACATGTAATATATATTTTTATCTGATTTGTGACCGATTTAGACAGATTCCGTTTGAAATAGCGCCAAAACGGTGAAAATTTTATTGTTTTTATTATATTAGTGTGATGGGTAATGCAGCATCTTGTACACCATCCATAATATCAAGTGGGGCAGTGAAAGTCCTATTCTGGGATGGAAAACTCCAAGCCTACACAAGACCCATAAAAGCAGCTGAACTAATGCTTGAGAATCCAGGACAGTTCCTATGTGAATCCACCAGCCTAAGAGTTGGTCACAGAATCCATGGCCTCTCAGCAGATGAAGAGCTTGAGCTTAGGGGGTTCTATTTTCTTCTTCCCATGGAGTTGCTATACTCTGTGTTGACTTATGAAGAAATGAGTGCTCTTAGTTATAAAGCTTCAAAGGCACTTAAACATGGAAGTAACTTCAACAACTTGGGGAAGATATTCCCTGTTTGCATTTTTCCATCTGAGCCTAAGACTGTGGGGATCTCTTCTAGAGATGTTGAAGAGCCTGTTGAGAGATTCTACAAGCAGAGATCATGGAAACCTGCTTTAGAGACCATTGTTGAATGTTGATGCAGCTCTTATCAATAATTTCCATATAGGAAAATACAAGGGAGGAGAGTTTTGTTCTAGTATTTTCGTTTTCTAATTCTGAATATACATATGTATAAATACATAGGATTTTTTTAATGTATTTGGCTTTTTTCCTTTTCTTTTGTAATTATTTTTTTTCTATGCTGACAAGTTCAGCATAGGAAGGTTGGTATGGTTGGTTTTTCTTTTTTTTTTTTCCCCTTTTTTTTGGAAAAAATATTTTCCTATCTTAATTGTGTTTCCATTTGTATTCTTTCTAATCATATAATGTCATGTATAATTTGAAAAAAAATGTCAAAAAATCATTAAATGTGATAGTATATGATTGAAGATAGATGAATCGGTACTACATCTACATATAATTGTTGTAGAAGGGGCAAGTATTGTATCAAGTTTGCGAACTATCACAGATTTGGAAAAGTAAAACTGCATATTTAAATGCATTTCAGTAAGAAACAAAAGATTGTTTTGACTTCATTTTAACTAGCTTTAAAGAATCTATTAAACCATAGTTAAAAATAGAGCAAGGAATTTCATAACATGAGGGATGTCTCCCAATACAAGGACGCAGCAGCAGCACTTAAGTCCATTCAAATGCTCGTCTGGAGGTATATCGGATGACGTGATAGTGGAAGTCTTCAATAGGTTATGGAGAATATCAAACAGGGGTATTTTGCATCTCTTCTCTTAACACAACTTTAGAAGGATTTCTCATTCTTTGCCGTGTCTCGAAGAAACTTTGTATACCAACTGATTCTTAAGATCTAGTTATAAATTGACTCATCATTACATGGGTACACCACTTTTCCTTGCACTATATGGATATGGCGCGAGCATTGCAGTTTTCAAATACATGAGATCAGGGCTTAAACTTGCATCCTGCTTTTTTACAATCCACACTTAATGACCTTTTTACATGTAATTTATTAACTTTTTATTGCTACTCTATTTTCCTAATTATAATGTGATAAGTCTTATTTTGTTTAAACTCTTATGGATGATATCTCTCCTTTTTGTAGTGAGATGAATCCTCTCTTTTGTGGAGTGGTCTCATCATATCTTGCGGTCTTTTTTTTTTTCTTTTTTCTTTTTCATTTTATCACTCTATTGGCATATGCATATGCACATCTCTATCAAATTTTGGTAGGGATAATGTTATGAATGGTATCCGAACTTTGGCAAAATATGTAATTCGATATAAACTTTGAAAATGATCAATTTAGTACATAAACTTCGAAATTGATCAATTTAGTACGTGGAAAATTTTGAAATTGATCATTTTAGTGCCTAAAATAATTTAGTAGAGGTATTATTAACATGTACAAAAAATTCTTTCAGGTATTAAATTGATCAATTTAAAAGCTTAAATACTAAATTGATCAATTTTAAAATTTAGATATCTAATTGCATATTTTATCAAAATTTAAGTATCATTTGTGATATTAAACCACTTTGGTATGACTTATTTCTCAATATATACATTTCCATTATCAATCACCACTAAAATTAATACATACTACTTTTCACTCTTTTCATTTTGTGCATTAACTATAACACATAGCATCATGCTACTAAATATGGCTATACGAATTGGGTATATTTTTGTCCTTTGGAACAAGTGTGTTTCACAATTTATAGTGTCTCTTTACATCAAGTTGATTTACTGATGTCTTTTTCCTTTCTATCGAGCTTAGGTTTTTGCTTCTATTATAATTTCTTTTAATGTAACTCTTACCAAACTTAACCCATTTGATATGAACGATTGATAAGGAATTAAAAGAAATTTGATTATTGTGAAAATTTTAAGAGTAATCATCAACCGAGGTGGAAAACATATATATATATATATATATATAGTAAGCAAACATTAATGGCTAAATTGATCCTAACTTAGCCATTAATCTACAAGAAAAAAAATGATTCGAGATCATTTTTTATTTAATAAAAGTTTCATGGATTAAGGGGCTATCATATTAATATCATACAGTTACCACCTTAAACTCTTTATGATAGGAAGCATAATTCATTTAGACCGATAACTCTATCTAAGGCTAGAGGATTAATGAACTTAGCCCAATGGATCATTTTTTATGAGTTGAATGAGGAAGAGATGGAGTATTTGTGGGGATACTTGAGGCATTTTATTATTAAGCATGAGCTAGTGTGTCTAAGCATAAAGAAAAGGCAAGATTTGAATGAGAATTTGCAAGTATTGAGACTCACGCTCGTACCAAACAAGATGAGTAAATCTAAGCAAGTAAAAAGATGTTTTAGAAACATGCACAGACCATGGCATGCCTGTGTGTGAATTTATTAGCATGGAGATGATGGAGAAATGAAGTAGCCAAGGAGATCATGGCCTAGGGCATAAACATGCCTAGGATAGTAACCAATGCTACACAATTGTGACAACCCCTATGACAACACATGATTTGAGCGTCCAGTGGGTTTCACTCCCCAATGCATGGTCATGCATTTTAGCGCTTCTATGTGTCCCATGTCAGTTGCCTAGTTTTTAGTTTCCTTTTACATTTGTTTAGACTTTTATATTACTTTATTACCCTTCCCCAGCTTATGGGAGGATTAAGGGTCATTAAAGTTATGTTACATCTTTTGTTATCTTTTGACATTGGTAATTGCCTGTTAATTTTCGTGGAGTTGTTTCCAAACCCAATTGAACAATATTGAGTTTTTTTTTCTTGAGATTATTCTTAGTTGTTCCTTTTGACTGTGTGCCATATCAATTGAGTGAAACAACTAGTTTAATTTTTTTTCTTGGTGCATTATATCCAATGATAGATTATTCATATCTTTAATTTTCAGTTTCACATAAGTCATAAAACTCAAGAATATATTGCAAATCCCTAGATTGAGTTATACCATTAGATCCATAAACATGCAAATTCTTCAATCCATATCAATCATATTAATGTAGTTCTTTTTATGAAAAATTTAATAGGTTTTTTTTTCATCTTGAATTCTTTCGCATTAAGTTTTTACATTTTATTATTTTTTTATTTTGTAAAAATAGATGTTTGGTATGATAAAATCCCTAAAAAGAATACTACAGATGTAATGACCCTATTAGAAGGCTTAGTAAGTTTATCTTAAAGTCATCATATCACTTATATACTCATAATATGAGGATCGCCTTACAAGTTAGAGTTCATAAGACTCTAGTTAATTATTTTTTCGTTGTTATACAATAAAAATAGTTATGGATCCCGATAATACCACAGATCACACCAAAAGGTAAGATAAGGTAAACTTAGGTTTATCCATTGTCTACAATTGAAAGGAATTACTATAGGGAAAAAGAGAGTTTAAGAAAAAGATAAGCAAGTTTTAAATTCTTCTCTCATCTAAGTTTAATCTATTAGCTTTCTATTGCTCTAATTATTTTGGCTTCATCTTTGGTACGCTCTGTGCTCGGATCATATCCCAATCCTTGCTTTTCGATTTTTCCACAAAAAGAAATTGTTAGGGGGTAAGCTACGCCTAGCTTTGTGAGGTATTTCCTTCAAACGTACTGTAATAACCAAAGACAAGCAAGCTTATCATTTTCAAGCATATGTTATAAAATAAGCATGTGATACAAGCAAGTATATATGGTTATCTAAAAACAATATAGAACGGATTTATGTCTTCCGTGACAAGGGTTAAGAAATGCTCTTGCAAGTCTCCACAGTCTATACTGCTAGTCCCTAGGCAATCAGCTATAGCGATCGATTCAACATGGCTCCTCCATGAGACCGTATTTCCCGAACGACTTAGTTCCTCAAGCTACACCATTTGTACAAGATTATAGTCTACTCATCCCATGCACAAGAGTAGTAGCCTTCTAAATGTGACTCAATGATGCAATACATGTTCGTTTATTTTTATTAACGCCGAATAGAATTACCATTCTTTTATGGGATGATCAAGCAATTTATCATACACACAATACTCGAAATGAAGATAAACATCACACATAAGTAGTCATAACGATGGTTTCAATATGCTTATTGTTTTTTTGTCAAACAAAGTAACAAAATCATAAGGAAAAACTCACTTGTCTATAGTATAATCCTTGATCGAAGTAATATTTGGGAAATGTGGCTTTAAGATCCTTGTCGCCTAAACAAGGAAAAACCTAAAATGAATATTTTAGATCAACTTCATCTAAACTTCTACTTCTATGGTTTCTCTTCTCACTATATTTTCTAGTAGCTTAATTTAAACTTTAAAATGGTCATATCTAAATCATTTTTAAGTCCGATTTTTACATTTGAGTAGTTGTTTTCTATGTATATCGAATGATCTATCAATTGCTTATGTGTCGTAGTCCTATGAGGTCAGTAAGGCCTCGAATCAAAGGGGTCAAATTACTCCTCTACATGTTTTATTTCCGTTTCAGTACTTTTCTAAGGTTCAAACTCTATAGCATATGCATGCAACTTATTCCTATGTACAAAATAGGTAAAGTATGAGAAATAAAAGTAACATCTAACATGGTTCTAATGGGTATTAAGTCAACTTATCTATGAATGTTAAAAGAAATTAAACATGTAAATGAAAAATGAAAATGATGCAAGTTAAGATTATGGCTAACCCTTGATTCCTCTAGGGTTCAACCACTTTAGAAAATAGATGAAACAAATAAAAAGAAACTCAAATATAGCTTAGCCTTAGCTTGTGTCAAGTCTAAGCTGCTATGAAACATTAATTGCACCTAAGTTGTCTTTATGGTATCATGGCATAGGTGATAGAAACCTTGTTGGTTTACCTTTATTCCAACTACCATAGCCCATATCTTTACCTAGGCTTACTTAGATGATCATTTTAAGAACAAATGAAGTTAAAATAACTAAAACATGAGCCAAGCCCTCGAGAAAAAGGAAAAGAAAAGGAAATGTAGGGGTTCGTGTTCATAGAGTCTTTGTTAGCTTTATTTCAACAAATATAAGATCATATCATCGTGTTAACTTTGTTAATTTCATGAGTCATTATAGAACACATGAAAATAAAAACTCAAAATGAAATCAACCCTTTTAGGGTCTTGAAGGTCACGGCTTAACACAAAAGAAAAGGAAAATCAAACCTTTTAGTTTGTTCAACTTTAATAGCTTTGAAAACATGTAAACCAAGATGAAAAAATAAAGTTCCATACTCCACTTATGCCTCTAAGGTCTCAACATTAAAAGGAAATAAACGGGTACAACTTTGCTTTGCTTAATCATTTCTAAAACATTGAAATCAAGTGGATTTAAGAAGAAAAATTAAAGTTTCACACCCTTTGTTTTTCAAACATGATCTCAGCATTTTCGAAAAAATAAGGGAGTACAACTTTCATTTTTTGATCATCTTTAAAACATCAAAATCAAATGTTTATGAGAAAGAAAAATAAGGTCCCACACCCTTTTTACTTAATTATAGTTTCGGCATTTAGAAAATAAAGGGGTAAAGTTTTGTTTCAAACTTTCCTTTTACTCAAAATGATATTCCATATACCAAGACTAGAGTTTTAAAAGGAATTTACATAACAGAGAAATATCCTAGTGAAATAGTTCATGACAACTTGAACTTTTCAATTTTTGTGCTTAGCTCTCAAATCATTTAAAAGAATGTTGTGATGATCTTATGATCATCAACTTTTTCCCACTTTTGATTTAGAGACTTTTGGCCATCATGGCACCAAAAGTTTAAGAATCACAATATACATATAAAAGGTAAATTTAAGAACATTTCAATATGTACATAAAAAAATTAAACGGTCTCTTAATCAACAAAACATGAAATGAAACATAAAAGCTAAGTATAGTGGAAGTCTTGAGTTAGGACAATTCTCCTCAACACATGAATAGGACAAGTCTCCATAAGATTTGAATTAAGACAGGTCTTTCAAGACTTAAGTAGGAATTCAAGAAAGTAAAATTACTTGAATTTAAAGTGCATGAAATTAAAGTACATGAATAAATAAATTGCATGTTATGTTAGTAAGTAATATGCTCTAGTTGACATATACACATACATATATTTAAACATATATTATGTTAGAGTTAGTTTACATAAAGTACAAAAAATTAACATAAGCATAACATAAACTCAAAATAGAGTATGATGTCATACATTTCCTTCCTTAGCTTCATGCATCACTGGGAAAATCACATGGAAATGTCAATATGACTCTTACATAAGATAGTAAACATAATATAGGTGAGTGTTTGAGGATATTTGCCTAAACAAGATAACGAGAAAGTGTGTATGTGTGTAAGAAAGAGAGAAGGCCAATAATTGATAAAGAGAAGAAGAGGGGGTGGCGGCTTGGAGGGAAGAAAAGATAGAGAATTTGAGAGATCTTTGAGTGTTTGAGAAGTATAATTTAAAGTGTTAGAAAGTGAAGGGGAAGAAGACATTTATAGAGAATGAATGGAGAGAAAAGTGGAAGAAATAATGAGAGAGGGAATGAAGGAATAGTGGCATTGGTTCCAAGAGAGAGAAGAGGAGAGAAAATGAGAGAGTTTAAGTGAGTTTTGAGAGTTTAGGAAGTGTGTGAAAAGTGGTAAAAGGTTATGAGAGTGAGGGTATACATATAGAATGAGTGAGGTAGAAACTTAAGGCAGGAGGTCGCTTCTTGAGGAAGGTTAGGAGGAAAGAGAGAAGAAAGAGGAAAAGAGAATATGGATGTGACATATAGTTGACTTGATGTGACAATTTTCTAGCTAGTTGGGTTTTAGATACGTGATACACCTGGTTTAATTAAAGAAATTTTGACTCAATAAATTAATACTATATTATATGAAATTATTTTTATATTATTTATATTAAATACAAAGTGTCTCCCTTTGCATCTTAGTGATCAAATGAACAAATTGTTTAGCATTGGGTTTTTGGATCGATTAAGCTAAACAACTTATCTTAAGGGTTTCAAGCTTTACATAATTGATTTGACATCTTAAGTTTATTGAATCTTTATCTAATCCCATTTAGGATTTATAGGATTCAAAATTAACTCAAATCGGTATTAGGGTTCCAGTTCTAATACCAACTCTACAATTTACATCTAAGTTCATAGAAAAATCTAGGGGTCGCAATACGTCCACTTAATTCGAGTAATGTCCTAATTTATTTTCTAATATAACTTAGGTTTACATCATTATAATATTATATTATTTAATTTTTCAATTTGTGTGTTTTTTATCCGACATTATGATCATCTAATACAATTTCCATCGTATCAAATGATTTATCAAATATTTATTTTGTACCAATAATGACACATTTTCCTAGATAATTAGCTTTGGGGTCTTCTTGGCTAATTAGAGTTTTGATCTCATCACTAATTATAAGTCTTACTTTTAAACTTATCAAAATTTTAGGGGTTCACGTCCATAAACTTCTCTAAGGTCATTTGGAAAATGTTTAAATTTCTAGGATCTCTTAAGTGAGGTCCGGACTTTAGAATTTTGACCTTACAATTTTTTATTTTTGTGATCTATTTCTAGTTCATGCCTTTAATATCCTTCTTAGTTAGCCATTGAAGTTCTTAAAGATTAACCTCACCCTTCGTTCTAGCTTATCTTCATTGCTTGTTGAACAGTTCCTCATTTATATCATCAAGATCATAATTTAGATTCATCTTAATAAACATGGTATCTTCCATTCACTTAGCCAATCGTCTTCATTGGTTAATAACTACTGATCTAGCTATACTTATCAAAATTTTAATCCTAGTAACTTATAAGTAACAACTATGTGGATCCAAACCAAGTCTATTAAATTAATCAGCTATTGATCTCCTTCATGGGTGCATTGATTATCACCACATTTGAAAATTTTCTCCGATTAGATAACTTTCATAATAGATGTAATCATAAGATGACCGGATTCTTACCCTCCTTTGTCTATTCAAAACCTTTATATAATCCAATTTTCATCTCTACTTATATCTAATTAGACATCAGTCTCAAACGTAATATCTACTAATCAACATAAGGTACTCCCATAGTCATCTCTTGATTGGAAACCTAATTCTAATAATAACTAACATTCTACCAACTTGATATCTTCCTCTTAATCAAACAATTATACTATAATCCCACGCATAAATAAACTTATACATTTTTCACTTCACAATCATAAGTATAAAATTCATTACTCTCCAACTTTCATCCAATCATTAATTTGGTTATTTGAGATCCATACCTTAGGGGTTTGAATTACTTTCTTTTAGATGGACAACATTTCTCCTCGATGCAATCACTGCATGCTCATGACTTCTTACTTGTAGTCCCTAGATTTCACTTCAGGTAAAGATGGTGTTGTATATTTCTTTTAAGTTTTTTCAGATCCGTAACAAATCGATTTATTATCGATTATCAATTGTCAAAGGTTATAGAAGTTACATTTTGCATCTTTTGATTTTATTATGGAGATTCTAATCTCCAAACCATAATCAAGTTATTCATACTTTAATCTTTTTAAATAGTGAAAAATCGGAAGTGATCTTTGCAACTTTTTCTCAAAACTTTTCAAAATTTTATGTCATATCCTTAGTAATTACCATATTTAGATTGTACAAAATGAGGGTTGACAACAAATCTTACTTTTTTTAATTTTGGAAAATAAGAACTATTTTAGGTGTTAAAAATGGGTTATAATTAACCTCTTAATCTTATCTTATATTCATGTATCATTATATCTACACATATTGTATATTCTTTTTTTTTTCTAATGTTACATTGTATTGTTTAAGTTTTTTTGTCTTTTTTTTTTGTAAAAATATTAAATAAATAAATAATAAACAAAAGAAAACAAAGAACACTTACCTAGAGGAGACAGAGTATGCAGGTTAGATGCTGAAGTGCATTGGTTTCACAAGTCAAGAGTTGCTCATGGCAGCTTTGGAGTGGTCTTAGGCTATCTGTCACGCCCCAAAATAGGGCCTAGTAGTATCATCCTGTAGTCATCATACCACGTGTGCACCCGTAATATGAGAACCGTCTTGCAAGTCAGATATTACAAGACTCTATCTTATAATTGTTACATGTAATGTAGTCATACTACTATATTATATAAATACTAAGGATTTCGATTTTCCTTAGTTTGCCAGAATCGCAGAGAATCGGTATCCCCTACCAAATAGTGAAATTGAGGTCAAACCTATAAAATACAAGATCTTAATCAATTATACCATTTATCTAAGTTGTTCTTTGAGACCAATATAATCTATGAAACTATCTTCAGCAAGGTCTTTTGATGTAGCGCTCTTCACTCATGCTTAACCTAATCCCAGCTAACGTTATACCTGCACAAAGACTGTTGGAGGGTGAGCAAAACCACACGCTCAGTGAAATGACATGACCAGACCACATATCAAACAATGGAAATCAAGTTTACTTAGCAAACATATGTAATGCCAGAATCAAGCATAAATAAAATACAAGCTTGGAGAATCCGGAGTCCAAAGCAGGATGGAGATTTACCCCTCTCATCAGGGTTGAAGGAACCAATAGTACATAGTCTATCCAGAAGAAGCCAAGCATACAGGGGAATCTACGATTTCTCGTATTAGGGTTATCACTTTTACTTATGATAGCTTATCAAACCATCCCATGTACATACCTTTAGCTCCCTAAGCATTAGTCATCCAAGCAATACCATAAGCAGCGTCCTTCATTTACCACTTAGTTCTTATGGTACCAACAGAACAAAGGTAACATTGCGTTGATCTAATAGCCTTTAGCCTAGGTCAACCAAGCATTATCAGAGTCCCGGATGGCCAACACGTAATAGACTACTACCTTTTTAAAATGCAATTTATGTAATATATGCGATGCATGTCCATTTCTTTTTATGGTACCAATAGTTTTTAGTCAGGTTTAAGGCGATCATACAATTACAGACAAACATCAACATGCTCCATACAATTGTCATCATACAATGAAATTGTTAATTATAATAAGGTGTTTTGGCAATCCCACATACACCAAGCAGCATGCAATTTACCCAAACCCACATGCAATTCAGTTTGATGTTATTATGAATGCAATTAACTATAAGCACAACCAATATGATAAGGTCAAAGTTCCTCACCTGTGGTCCTCGCTATATTGTTGTAATAAGCTACTGGTAGTCAAGAATCGATTTATATTCCTATGAAATGAAATAACATATATTTGTTATTATAGATTATTCCTGTAAAAGAAGTCTTCCTAAAATTAAGGGTTAACTTTAATCACCTAATTTTAAATTAAACTTAATTATTTCGGTATCTATTAATTTAATTGAATTCCTATGAATATCTAAATATTCTACACTTGATAAAGTTTCTATTATTTCTAAGGACTTTTTAAGGTTCTAACCTTTAAAGTAAGAAATAATTATTTGTTATTTATTTTCATTTTGCTTCTCTTGATCTTTAATTGTTATCTATTTATATACAATTATGCTAGTATATACTTAGTATTCACTAACTCATAATTTATACATATATATATCTTACTATGAAAACATATTCACTAATAAAAGAATTTATTAACTTAATTATAACTATTTTCAAAATTATTTTTCTCTTTTCATAAGTATTAATAATTATCATCAATAATAGCACCAAAATAATTATAATATCAATAATACCAATAACAATAATGATAACAATAATAATAATACAATTATAATAATAGTAGTAATAATAATAATAATAATGATAAATTTTTGAAAATAGATTATATTCCATCACATTAAGAATTATACTAATTATCTTATATATTTTAATTAATATTACTAAAGTAATTTTAGTCTTATATCCATATTTATTATTATTTCAAAAATAATATTTCCGAAATTCTAAAAATTCTTTTAATAATATTAAGGATATTAATAATTAGAAATCTATTATGCGGAAATTACTTTAACAAAGTAATTTATATTTCTAAAGAAAATTCTTTTTAGATTAATAATAGATTAAATATTTAAATATCCTATAATTAATAAAGTCAGAAAAATAATTTTATTTTTAAATTTAAATAAATAACTTTCGGATTTAATATTATTATATTATAATATATTACTATTCCAGAAAAATAATTAAATGCAGGAAAAATAATAAACATTCTAAAATTATTTAAATTATTATTATTAATTTATGTATACTTAGTTTCGTTTTTTTTTTTCTTCTGGCCGAGGGGTACACGGGGTTAAGTACGCTCGTACAAAGTGCTTGCTGAGGGGTATACGGGTTAAGTACGCCGTACAACGTGCTTGCTGAGGGGTATACGGGTTAAGTACGCCCGTACAACGTGCTGGCTGAGGGGTGTACGGTTAAGTACCCTGTACAACCAGCCTGTGCTCATTGGGAAGCACTGTTCATCGTCTTCCCCGATGAACCGCGGCCATTTCCGGCGAATCCCGACATTAAAACGTCGGAATTTTGGATCCAAAAGACTTCTAGGGACTTAATTAGCTTAAATATCCAAGATTAATAGCATAAAAACAACATCCTATCCACTAATTCAGATCATCAAGCTCGGCTAATGGTTTAGGAAAATTACCTTCGTTGTGACCTTTCGATGAAATTCGAAGTTCCTAGTAGCCTTGGTTAGCTTCCTAAGATGTCTAAGAGTCAGTATCAATCTTTAAAATTGAAAGAAAACTCGCGGAATGAGATTGACTTACCTCAAGCTTGTTTTGGAACGTTTTTCCCAGTTTTTGTTAGAATTTTTGAACTGGGTGGATATAAGCGTTTAAAAAAATCGGTTCTGAGTTGGTTCTATTCCTAATGAGATGTAGATGAGTTCTGGAAAATTTGAGAGGGTTTGAAGTCCGTTTGCTCCTTCTTCTAAGGTCCTTAGTATGTGTATATATATATATATATATATATATATAAACAAACGTAATAATCGGCCGTGCTTCTCCTTCATATTTGAACGAATTGCTTGCATTTGTTGCTGTTTGATCAGGTTGTTTTATTGTCATTAATTGGTGGGTGATTTGGCATGTTTATATTGGCTTAGGATTAGATTTATATTGACTTTCATGTACATTGTTGGAGGAAATTCGGCTCACCACAATTGAGAAGATCACAGCCCTTCAATCCATGCAAATCCGTCTCCAGCAAGTTGTAAATATACATATATATATATTAGTTATATATTAATTAGTTGATAATTATTTTAGGTTTAGGATATATATAAATAAAATATAAAGATAAGATAATGATTTTATAACCGTATAAGGAAGGAGTAAAATATAAATTTGTGAAAAAAATCAATTTTGTGGGTTTAAGTGATACGTATGTTAAATACTGATTTAGTAATATTTTTAGATGAGAAGTTCCATATTCACGTTATTAAATATTCCGAACACTATGGTATATATATAGAATTTCTATTAGAGATTTGTATATATGTGTTTGAATTTTCACTTTTTGTTGGAATCATAGTCGCGTCCAGAGGAGAAGTGCAAATTGGAATTCCATACGTAAATACGTAACAAAGCAAAATAAGGAAAAAAAATGCGAGTGAGTTAAAAAAAAAGAAGAAATATAAAAATAAAAAGAAGAAATTTATAACTAAAAATAAGTAAGGAAGTAAGAAAAAATATAAATTTATGAAAAAAATAATTTTACGGGTTTAAGTAATACGTATGTTAAAAATATGATTCGGTAATATTTTTAGATGAAAATATCCATATTCTCCTTATTAAATATTATGAATACTAGGCATACATAGAATTTCTATTAAAGATATTATATATATATTTGAATTTTCGCTTTTTCTTAGATCTTAACCGCGTCCAGAGGAGTTGAATTCCAAAACAACTCATACGTAATACGAAACTAAACTAAAACAATGGAAGAAAAATGCAAGTTATTTAGGATATATGAAAATATATAAATAAAAAGAAATGATAAATTTATAACCAATAAATATGTAAGGAGTGGGGAAAATATAAATTGGTGAAAAAAATTAATTTTGTGGATCTAAATAACACGTATGATAAATACTAATTTGATAATATTTTTGGATAAAAATTTTACATATTAACGATATTAAATATTTTGAATACAACCGTATACATAGAATCTTTAGTTTAATACTTTCACTTTTCAGTTTTTATACCTGCTATCATAAATTATATTTTATTTGTTTAAAAGTTTTGTTTCGTGGTATTTTGATAAATTAATAATTATATTGCCCTTAATTCGAATTTATTATAAATCTTTAAGATTTGAAATTACATATGAAATCATTTCTATTTATAAATTTATTCTAGGCTTTTTATTAGATTAGAAATTTAATTTTAATTTTATATT
The DNA here is from genome assembly GCA_024138025.1 of Combretum micranthum. NCBI lineage: Eukaryota > Viridiplantae > Streptophyta > Magnoliopsida > Myrtales > Combretaceae > Combretum > Combretum micranthum. The sequence continues at coordinate 898,714 of JAMXBD010000464.1, read as the reverse complement.
TGTTACTCAGTTCTTTTTACTAATTATAAATTACTGGATTAGATCAGACTTTTAGTTTTTATAGACTCAGAATTATTTAACTTGAATGTTTTAATATATATATATATATATATTTTACATTAAAACTTAAGTTCGTAAATATTAAATAGTTTTCTTTATTCTTTATTATGAACTTTTATAGTCTTAGTGATAAAGATTCTTTATTCTAGTTTGTTCATACTTAAAATTTAAATTGCGAAAAATTTGGAGTGATTTCTAATCTTTTTGTTATGGTTCTTTTATGATTCTACATTTTATTTTTATTTTTATATAACCGGGTTATGTAAAATCAAGGGGATTACTCTATCAATTGTAGCTTTCATCTTCAAAAATAATCTAATGGTGATGGTGGTTTTCCTTCAAAGCTTATAAAGAAGTAAATTTTCAAGATTAAGATTATTTGAATTTTGAAATCTTGGCTCATCTACAACACAACCAAAAACTATAGATATAAGAGTGTTTTTTTATTGTTGATTATCAAAATGTCTTATAGAGATCCTATTTATAATGTTTTTAGGTTTGATTTCTTTGGAAAACTTAAGAAATATCATTTCTTTGATTTATTGTGATATTTTTTAATTCGATATTTTCTTTAAAAATGCAATATTTGTTTTATTTTATGATTTAATATGCTATGTTCATTTTCAAAACTACCTTAGATTACAAGATTTTCCAATAGATTGTTACCCAAGCATAATATTCCCCGAATACAATCCACATGCTTATATTTCTTTTTTTTGCATCTAGATAATATTGCATTTGATTTAAAGCTAGTCGAGAAAATGTCCACATTCAAGTATCTTAGGTAATCTACAAGATATTATCATTGTTTTAGTAAAATCCCTTATGATTTATATACGTAATATCTATATATATATATATATATATATACATATTAAAAATCCTAAATGGGTAAAATGGTTTGTTTATACTTTCTTTATTACTTCTTTTATTATTTTTATTTGTCAGGGTATTTTAAATGTCTCTTTGCTTACTCTTTCTGGTTATTTGTGTATGTTTCATGTCAATTTTCTTAGAGCGAGTCTCGTTATTGCTTTTAGTCATCATTGTTGTGGTTTGCTTTTCCATAATATCCTATATTCTTGTCCTCAAATCTTTAAATTCAACTATAGCTCAAGCAAGATGTTGAAATGGTCCAATAATTTTAAAGAGAATTTTGCGGAGAGCTTAGATCTAGAAGAGAATGGGGATCTATTAGTGGCAAATGAATATCTGATGATTGGAAAAGTAGTATTAACAAATCTTTGAATAAAAATAGAGTGATTAATGTTTTGAGGAAAGCATGGAACCTTTTGGTGGAGTTAAGATTTTTGTGATGGGTACTAACACTTTTTTATTGGCTTTTGAGAATTATGCACTTGCAAATGTAATTGTGAATAAAGGTCCCTAGGCGTTTATGGGTAAATTATTAATGATGGAAGAATGGAACATGGATATGGGGTTGGAGAAACTTTGATATAAATTTTATTAACCTATGGACCTAAATTCATGGTCTCCAGCTTGAGCATATGTTGGTTATGAATGCAAATAGATTAGGATCCTTAGTTAGGAGTAATGCAAGTAGAACCGTCCATTCCTTATCAAGTTTAAGGAGAAGTTTTTTGAGATTGAAGGTGAAGTTTGGCATAAGAAGCCTTTGAAGATGGGGGCTGGGTGAATAGGAAAGATGGAACTAAATATTAGGTTAATTTTAAGTATAGGAGATTATCAAATTTTTGTATTATTTATGGCTAGCTTGGACATATTGGTAAGGAATACTCTAGTATGAAGGAAACACTAGTGTCTTTTTGGAATTTTTTAAGAGCTAGTTCAGTGTGGAGCATTGACTTTAATGACAATAGGAGTTCTAGTGTCAAGAAGGAAAGGCGGTTCGATAAGAAAATTGCATAATAGGCTAATAAAACCAATTCAAAACATGATTTGCATCCATCTTTTGTTTCTACATAGAACTTCAAACCTATAATGACCTAGCGTACACAAACCAAAACCAATAGACATAACCCTTTTGATTTAAATCTTCGTAACCCTATGGCTCCTAAACCCCTACACATTCCTCCAACCCAAACACCTTAACTTAAACATACCACTCTTTCCACTTAAACACTCACTGATACCGAAAAACCCATAGTAGAAACTCCTTTTTGTATTTTATATGGAAATCAAGATTGTACAAACACTTCACCTATAGCACCTACCATGAGATGGATGGTACTTTATTAGTGCCCTTATGTGGACAGCTGGAGGTTTATGATGAATCTGGTGTAAGTTGCAATCAAAGGACTTTAGAAAAAGAGTTTTGTATGCATAAGATTGATTTGAAAATTGAGTAATCAGTGAGTTTTACTTTAGATGATGACGGCAACACTAATAACTAAGGAGTCAATGAGCTTCTTCCATTGAGGCATTAGCATTAGTGCCTACTTTTAACAATCTTAACATAAACCAAAAGGTTCAATATGATGAATGAGGATGAGAAAGTGAAATCTGGTGTGGATATTCAAGGAGAGGAAAAAATTATTGAACAAAGACAATGTAAAAGATAGCTCGCAAGAGAGTGGTTCATAAAGCTATATTAGGTAGAAAGAATAAGGAAAAAGTGAAATGTAATATAGGTGATATGGGTATCTATTTGATCCACCAATGAAAGAACTCAATAATTGTGGTGGTGGTGATTGGCCTGATAGCCACATGGGAGTTATGAGTTGCTTATCTTAGAATTAGAGTAAATTACTGTCACACCTCGAACTGGGTTCAAGGCGTATCAGTCGCCATGTATAACACTTACGCATTATACGTTAAGGCTAACCTAATCTACAGTTTATCGTGATCGTTGCTAAACAATTTTTAGATTCTGAAATCGTTGTATTAGTTTACGGGAACAACTAGAGAGTCGCATCAGAAAATAAATTTCTCAAAACATTTTTCTAAATAGGCTACTCCAAAAAGTAGACAAATATATATAAATATATAACAGTATCATATCACCAGATGTTTCAAAATAAAGAGTTTCAAGTATCTCAAAATACAAACCATGGGCTTATAGATAGGCCCTTATTAAAACATAAGTTTGACAATGAAATTTATAAAATAGGAACGAGACAACGATCTAGTAGATTCTAATCACTCCATTCGTCAAGATGTTCCTCGAAGTCCGTGCCATACCCCATGTAGTCATAGGTATCATCATTGAAATCATCAATACCTGAAAAAAATGGAATGAGCCGAAGCCCAGTACGACAGCAACACAAGCACATACAAAATTGGCACACATGCTTATTCTATATGCAATGCAACAACTAATAGTTTATATCTTTAGATTAAAGTACGACAAACAACAGTGGAGCACTCACACTCCGGCAACACGCTGGGAACCTGGGGGTCCTGAGTAGCAGCAACTGCTCAGGGGTTGATATAGGCAGCCCGAATACCTATATCCCCTATAGGATTATCTAGTAAATAGCTTCATCTAAGGGCCACAGCCGTTACACATCTCTATCCATATTAGTCCATTGTAATTAAGCAGAGTAACAGAGCCCATATATTAAACTGCTTAATACAACTTCTTTCCAATATGAATAAACGTTACCCCGATACCGTCCCCCATCAGCTACCCGCCGAGCCACTAATAACCATCATTTGTCCAATGTCAATGATGGGGGTGGCCTAAGCGCCTAACTACCATGCTGGCATCGCCTAGCAAGGTTGTCGCCCCTCGGACCGGGTTAAACGACCAAGCACAAGCAACAAGCAATCATTAAGGCCATCTTTAAGTATTAATTGATTTAGGATGCCTATCCTAGCAGGCAACACACAAGTCACTGCGTACCTGGTATAAAATCTACGCTCTGAACAATCAGAAGATAGACCAGAAGATAAAGTAGAATGTAGACTCTTAACAAATATCTGCTTCAAAGATTAATTCATATAAGCATTTGAATCAATCATCAACTTACATCAAACTCGTATTAACTACTTAGTTTCCTAGCAAATATACATTTGAAACAACATACTCCTCTTATTATTCGTGGTCATCATATTTTAGAAATTACGTACTCCTTATCATTTAAGGTTTGACCTAACATATTAATCGAAGCCAATTTCAAGTTAATATGATTATATAGGTATTCATCAATTAATAGCTAAGTATAAATTGTTAGTTTCTGAAGAATTTACTAAGCTAATATTGGTTAATAAATCTATATTAATTTTATCTAATCAAATTGAATATAATTAACTAGTCAAGTTTACTAAATGGTAATTAGGTCATTTAAAATGATAAATTCTATAATATGTCTTATAATCAATCTATTAAGCTTTTATCAGTAAAACAACTTATTAAAATATAATTATTCTATTTATGTCATTTATAATTTATTTTTACATCTAAATGGACTAAGGAATCTAAACTAGTTTCCTATTATGTTTGTACTATCTTGTGATGTTATATTTATAAATTCATAAAATAAAAATAATCAATTATTTATCTTAAAATTCATAATTTAACATGAAAACACATTATTTACATTTATTTCATATTCATTGATTAGAATTAATTTACCTTAAATTTCCTCATTTCATTTCCTATAGAAAACTAGTGTGCATCCTAACTTTAATAAATCGGTTTATTATCTTAAACATGAATTTATAAGCTCAATTTTTTATGTAAACTTCCTAACACATATATTTATATGTTTATAAGTTCATTTGGCCTAAATTAATTATTTAATTATGGTTTTAATTTTAATTGATTCAAAACTGTCCAGAGCAGGGTATAGGCAGCGACGACCGATCGGTTCGATCAAATTTGACATCAAACCGACCGGTTCTTGTCGGTTCTTTGCACTATGTTAAAATAGACTTCTTGATCTTTCAAAACGTTGTAGTTTCACAAAAAAAGGAGGAGCAAAAGTCACCGGTTCGGCCATATGAAGTCACGCCACCACTGCTGGCCGAAACACTGTTTTGCCCTGTTTTGCTATTTTGTAATTTAATTTTTAAAAATAGTAAATGTATTTAAAAAATCTCGAAAATTTACAGTTGTCATATAGACATGATAAAATATCATTTTTATAAATTTCATTCAAAAATAAATTCATTTAGTATTTTATTTAAATTTGATAACCCAAGCTGTCCATATTTAATATATATGCATATAAATTAATCTTTAAGCATATTGAATTCATCTAAAACATGTTTATTCTATGTTATATCATCTAGTTCACACATATATTTATATTTTATAATCAAAATTACAAATCACATCTGAAATCATCACAATCAACATAACATACCCAATTCCAACACATATCAAGACACCCATACATGCTCATCTCGGTTTTTAAGCATACATATAGTAATCTATACTTGAATCTAAGTTATCATTTAGTAATTTACATGAATATATGTATCATCAACATAATGAAATATACTAATTACAATTACTTACTTGGATTAGAAAATCAATCAAATGGTTGCCTCCACTACCACTTCTATCACTCAATGATTGATGGAACTTCCTCAAGCTTATTTTTCCTAACTTCAACCTTGTTTTTAATCTTTAATTTCACCTAAGAAATTGGTTGGAATATTGCTTAGATTAATGGGACAAAAGAGGATGTTAAGAGGCATAAACTTGAGCAATACTTTACCTTATGAGTGTTGATGTTGAAGAGGACTTTGTTGTGTGTTTTTGGAGTGTTTTTGAGAGGGAATTTGAGAGAATGGGGCTGCTGAAAATGGGTTGGGAATTAGGGTTTTCTAAGCATCCTATTTATATTAATTCGTGTTATGTAATTTCCATTAGGTTTAGGGGCTTTTTGGTCATTTTGTTTGATTAATTGAGGGCATTTTGGTCTTTTTATGTTCATTAGAATTTTCTAGGATTGGAAGATATTTTCTTGTGTAGATATTTAAGGGGTATTTTGGTCTTTTCCTAGGGTTAGGAATCTTCAAGAGTTAGCTAAGGTTATTTTGGTCTTTTCACTTGTTAGATTTTTTTTTTCTAACATTAGGATTTTATAAGGTGTATGATAGTGCATGGTAGCTAATGTGGTCTTATGGGCTTTGATTTCTTAAGCTTTGTGGGCTTTGGTTCATGGGCTTAGATTTAATGTTATTGGGCTTAGGGTTTTAGATGATGGATTAGGCCTTTAGGTTATGGGCTTTAAGCATCTAGAATTGGAAATTAAGGAATAAGAATTAGAATTAACTAATTGACATTAGAAATTAATTCTAGGAAACCTATTTTAAGGAAAATTAATATCGTACTGAAATTTAGGAATTTAGGTACCTAGGAATCGATATTTGAAAGTAAATATTTAGTTATAAATTTCTAAGATTTAAGAAGTTAAAATTTCGATTCAAATGGCAAAGTTAATGATTTAGCGGTTTATGCGGTTGAACTCGACAAACAGAATTTAGTTTAATAATTAGAAACTACTGAATAAATTTAAATTTGTTGAAATAGGTAATTGAAGTAGTTTAATGGATTAAATCAAGTATTCATGGTATTAGGATCTCTATTTTCAATTACTAATGTAATTAGGTTAAACTATCTATTTATATCATATAATTTGCAAAAATTTCACTAGCTAAATCATTTAAAATCAATCTCTAAAATAAACTTATATCAAGGTTCAAAATTACTTATATTTTCATACTAATCATCTAATAATATCTAATTAACTCAAATGGAAATTTAGGGTATTTCAATTACACTAGAAGATATCAATGTTTAGAAGTAAGTTTTTTTTTAAGATATCAACGTTTTAAGCGACTAAAAAAAGGAATCAACTTTTGTAAAGTGAATGAAATGAGGTACCAATGTTTTGAGAAATTCATTTAAGGTATCAGGATTTGGATTAAAAAGAGGAATCAACGTTTCATAAAGTGAATCAAAGGGGTATCAATGTTTGGAGAAGTTCATTTAGGGTATCAGCATTTGGATTAATTTTCAATTTACGTTTCCTTAGTTTTCATCAATGACTTAATATCTTATTTGACTCACTTTGTGAAATGTTGAATCCTTTTTTTATCCACTTTAAACTTTGATACCTTAAATAAGTCTATCTCTAAACATTGATATCTTAAATTAACTTTACAAAATATTAATACCTTGAATGAACTTATAAGAAACATACCTGTGACACATTAAATGTAGATGATTGACTTGTTTAGCCTTGATCAACGAGGGAAGTGTTCTAATAAATCAGTATAACACTTCCTACATAAAAAAAAAATATTAAATGTTGATAAGCCATCAACATTAAGAACTACAATGGCTTTTGATTAGAAAATTATGGAATATCAAGACCCTATAGAAAATTCATCACTTTGTTCTTCACCTTTGTGTCCCTTCTATGATGAAGTGGAAACTCCAAAACATGTTATTATGTATTGTTCTTGGACATTACTTGTTTGGTTTAAGGCAATGGAAAAAAAGGATTGAAAGGCAAAAGGTGAAATCTTTCCTTGAGTGGTGGAATGATATGTCAAAGTGGGAACGTATATCAAGTTGTGAGCAAGTAAATGGGAGGTGTCCATCGCTGAAGCAACTTAGACAATTTGGAAAGAGAGATGTGAATCTTTGTTTGGCCATGGAACCGGATCCTTAGGTAATTGATTTTAAAATACAAACTTGGCAATGAAAGAAAGGTGAGCTTGACATAATGCTTTGTTTGATTAGAAGAAAGTAACGTTTTTCCGGTGAAAGTTGTAGCATAGGAGGTGTTGACAAAACAAGGAATGGTCCTAAGCTTTGCAAAAAAGAGAGGGGACCGGCATATTGTTCAAATCTGATGGGACCTGTCATAGAGTTGGATTTTACGAAGCTAAGGTAGATCATGTGATGGCTAGTAATAAAAGGACAATTTAGTTGAGATGGAACGAGATTGCAATTGCCAACGATGATGTTAATTTGGTTCGTATAAATGCAAATGGATCATGGGTCAATTCATCATCTACAACTAGAGCAATAATAGTGGCTTAAACTAGAAAGGTTGACGTCTTAAGGGAAGCAATGAGTTTGGTTGTAGCTCCTACTACTAAAGCCTATGAAGTTATGGCATGAACTCTTAGGCTTCATATGACACAACGGATGAACTGGGCTACAGTGCGGATTGAACCACACTGTTTGCAAGTCGTTCGTGCTTTTGCTGAAGAACCAAGTGTCTTCAATGGACTACTAGGCCTTTCTTTGAAGACACTCAAGTCGTTTTGAATGTTTTATCAAATGATAAAGTGCATTTTGCATTTGTTAAAAGAGATGCAAATAGAGTTATAGATTGGGTTATTTCTATGTTTAGGAAGTGGACATGTGCATATGGTTTGTGGATTTCCATCGAATCAGTTCTTCTTAAGTTACTCATGTTCAATATTTATTATGAGGTCAAACACTCTTATAAGGATATTGATGATGGTTGATGAATAAAATATCCAAAAAAAAAAAAAAAAAAAGAGAGAGAGAGGCTTTGATGGATGACACATGTTGATATTTTATTAGTTTTATGAAGTATAAGGAAGTTCTAAAAACCCTGTTGTGGTTTGTATTGCCTTGTCATTTACTGCTAATTCATCCATTATAAAACGAAATGTTATATATATATATATATATATATATTTTTTTTTTTTCAGCATATATTTGTGAATTATGAGGCATAGCAAAATATACTGTATATTACTGATATTATAGTTTTCATCATGGTATAACTTTTATTAACCGCGTGAGGCGGAGAACGAACAAGTCATAATTGTTTTCAACATGTGTAACTCACGTGGACCGTGAGTGAGGATGATGGTAACTCGTTTTAGGACTAGACAGTACATAGCCGTAGGGACAGCCCAATTCGCGCCTGCCCTGTGCCGTTACCATTCTTACCTATTTCATTGTTTTGTCCCTTGTTATTGATTATTATATTACCGCATGTCATGCGTAAGAATTTTTATTTTTATTTTTGGTTTTTTATTCCACATAAGTGATTTATATAGATTATATAGGCATAGAATTAGGTTGTTTCTATCTACACTATTTGAATTTATCAAATAATATTAGCAAAATTATCAGATGGCACATTTTATATTTTAGTAGTGAATATTATAAGAGAATAAATAACGAATTAAGCTACGTATATTTTCAAGCGTATATTAATTTTGTATCCACAAATATTAAAGAATAGCCATAATGATAAATTTAATCACAAAAGCATTTAATAAAGTTTACAAATGCACAATTGATTTCATTGTTGCTTTTTATTTTTTTTAGATGATGAATTTCATTCACTAGAAAAAAAAATTATATTCGTGTAAGAAAAACGACAAATAATTAGTTGGGTTATAATTACTCAACCAAATAAAAGGGCACATTTCTTTCTTATTCAAATTGTCCCGCATAGAGGGGTAGAAATTCTCCAAAGAGAATAAAACTTAATTAATTAATGAATAGAATATACCCCATAAAAGGAATAACAAAATCCCTTATAGAAATAAAGTAAAAACATAAATAACAAATACATAAAAAATCTACTCATATTAAAAAATATTAACAAAATAATATTTATCAAATTTCCAAGCTCTTCAAATTGTCTGGATCAATGATAATAGAAATTGTTAGAGATGGTAGATCAATAACTCTTCAAATCGCTATGTGATCACCCTCCTCTACATTAGAATTCGTTAAAAAATTCAAAGAGAGAGAGATAGAAGATGTAATATAAATAGATGCTTGTTAATAAGGACATTACATTTTCAATAAATGAAAATTGTATATACTCCAAAATCACCTCAAGACAATCTATATGCGCATTAAAACAATAGATAGCGAGAGTATTAATGAGGATTGGGGAAAGCAGAAATCATGAAGAATCAAAATTTAATTTTAATGGATTATAAAAAAATAGTATGAAAACATTTAAGAGTTTTAATCATGGTTTGAATAAATCTAAAATCTGAATCGATGAATAATATAGTAGAATCAGTCCTGTTATAACCATCATACTATAAAATTTTTCTGGTTTATTTAGAAATTGACCAAAAGAATGTGATTTTTTTTTTTTATTAAAAGAGAAAAATAAAAAGGAGGTGTGGAATGGAGTTAATTATTGAAGTAGAGTTAGAATAAAGAAAAAGCAAAAGAAACAGAAGATCGAGCCCATTGCCAGTCGGTGGGTACCAATTCGAGCACTTATGACTTTTCTCTGATGATCACGTTGGGTTGAGACGATGATCTCTTGACGCAGTACACCAGCCCAATTAATGAACACTGATCCGTCATGACTTAACAAAATTTTGTCACGACTTGTTCCTTTCAGCCTGTACCTACTACTATTTCTAAATAAAGCTATACATCTTCATCTCCACAGGGTAAATAATAAAGATATTCCTTAAAACGGATAATATATATAAATGTAGATCTTTTTTAAAAAAATTTTTTGGCCATATATATAAATGTAGATCGGTATCCATTCTTATGGTTTTTTGAGAAATTGCATTTTTCTTCCTTTTTTATTTCCTTTCTTTTTACCGACTTACCAAATTCTTTTAACTCTAGTAGACATGAAGCAATGATGCGTCATGGTGTCGAATTAAAACTTGATCAGCTTGCTGGCTATAAGGGAAAAACAAAACAAAAATAAAGAAAAAGTCTGCTTGATTTATGCTTTAAAAACAAATAATTAAGAAGAAATAAATAAATGCACGTCGGTCATTTATTAGACAGTGAAGTTTATCCGCCAACTGCTCGTTTAGCTGATCTTTCGAAATTTTGAATAAAATATAACTAATTCTATTAAGAAACTTGTGTTCGGGGTTTTATATTATAATTTTAATAATAATTTCATAAAATATAAATATATATCCATGAATATTTAACAACAACATAATTAGAAATCAAATAACCTAGTTTACGTTTTAAAATTGATTATGGATGTACGTATCATCACGATTTCTAAATCAGACTGAAGGACAACCGTAGGACTGGCCCTAATCCAGCTCGTTAGGACCACTGCTTTCCGATAGAGTTTCCGAACTGCTGAAACGTTGATTTTTTGAAAGTCAAAATTAAAAAAACATTAAAAATTGAATTTCAATTTTAAATAAAAAATTTAAACTCAAAATAGTAATTAAATCTAATAATATTAAAGTTTTAGCCGTGTAGAGATTTATTTGAGATATACATATACTTATATGCAAACACATTCAAATTTAATTCTAATTTTAATATTGTGTTAATAGGGTTATAATATACTCTAGATCTTAAAAGGAAGACTATAAGACAAAAAAATAATCTCATGCTCAAAAGGAAAGGGATTATTAAAAGGGATTTTGCTTTTTATACAAATCCATAAAAATCTTTTTTAAAATCTATTAATTTATAATGTTATTAATAATACATTAAATATTATGAATATGTAATAAATTTTTACTATTTAAATAAAATAGTTCAAATATGAAAAATCATATATTATTATTATTCCTTTTTTCTTCCTCAAGTTTTCTTTATTTTTATATTTTTTCCTCGTATTTTCTTTAACAATAAAATTGGATGAATTCCACCTAGTTTTAGGAGTAAGAAAAAAATAGTCATTATTTAAAAAAAAAATTACACAAATCCATCAAATATAAAATAATCTCAATAATGGATAATATTTTTACCCTAATATTTTTATAATTTTTTAAAAAAATAATATTAATTTCCTTTTCCCGCTAGTTTTAGGCAAAAAAAAAAAAAAAAAAAAAAAAGGCAGCAATTTCCTGGCCGAATTTAAAACCTGCCAGTCGATCTAATTTTAATTCTAAAACCGTCAATAGCAATCTAATTTGGTTCATGGGAAAGAGGATTTCAACCCATATATCTCAGGAATACGAACGCTAATAATAAAAACACCATTAGACTATAAAATTGCCGGGACAAGTTGGATGACAAGAATAAAACATCAAATAAGATTTTCGCGATTCAATAATACATATATATATATATAAATATTTAACAGAAATAGAAACAAGACAAATAAAAGAAAAATCAGGTGTAATGCAAAGCACAAAAGCAAAAGGTTGGCTAACTAGCTGGCCCAAAAAAAGGTTGGCTAACTAAGCAGCACCACTTGTTTTTCTGCTTCCCCAAAATTATCCATAAAAAATTAATTCAAGATGGAATAAAATTATATTAATAAATGAAAAATTTTATTATTAATTAAACCCACAAAATCCTAACCTCCCCCACCACTACAAATTCCGGTGAGCGACACCGGAAACCGACACAGAGCACCAGCTGTCGACGCCGTCCCTTCATCTAAATCCACCGCAGACGGGGGCAGGACCCTCCCGTCGGCGAATAGAACCCTCCCATTCCTCGGCTCGTCCCTCACTGCCGACGCAATTTCCTCCCCCATTGCTCCGTCATAGAATGCGCTATCCCCGAATCTCCTCTCGATCTCCAGGAACTCACCAAGCGACGCCGGCCGAGCTTCGTCGTCTTGGCAGATGCTCCACCACCTCCTCCGACGCTCGGCCACAACGACTGCTGCTGCTGCCGGATTTTTGCTTTTCTTCTTCTTGGAAGTCTTGATCTTTCGGCCGCTAAAAACCGGTACGGAAGCGGCGGGGGAGGCGGCGGCAGGACTGGCTTCTCGATGTTGTGATGGGGCGCGGAATGTGACTGCGGGGAAATTGACGCCCATCAGGGTTCCAAGGGTTGTGCTTCTGTCATGGAAGAATGATCCAGTGGACTGCAAAAACCAACTTAAAAAAGAATTATTAAAATATCGACACGGAAAATTAAGATTTTTTGCTAAAGTTTTGAACTTGAAAATGTTTCTGGCACAATAAGAGACTAGTTTGTCAAATTAAGAAAAAGGGTAGACTGGGGAAAAGATTATAGATTCTACAATATTTAGTAAAAGAGTGAGCAGGGTAAATTATTTTGGGTATAGGATTAGGATTAGGGCCAGGGTTTTACATACCTCAGTGTCAAGATCAGATGATGAAATTGAGGATGTTGTGGGTGAGGTTGCTGGTGGCAACATATCATTTCCTGGTTCTAACATCTCTCTCCCTCTCTCTCTCTCTCTCTCTCTCTCTCTCACCTTGTGTGTGGGAGGTCAGACTCAGATGTAACTGTGAATGAATTATAATGAATGTATCTGTGGGTTGAGATCTTAGCTATTATGGGCTATCAACTTGCGGTCATTTTGTGAGAACTTTACTGTTTCTATTTTTTTTTTTTTTTTTTCTGCCCATCTTTACTGTTTCTATTTGTTTGTGTGTTTTTCACTGAGCAAATGGAAAGTGAAGATGCTAATGATTGCATTTGTAACTTTTTCGTTGTCTTTGGTTAGCTGGCTTATAAAGCCATCTAGTCATACCTTTAGTTTGCCATTGAAAACCTATAAGATTAAAAAAAAACCCATTAATAGATATAAGTACATTGTAATTGTACAAAATATTTTTTAATAGAATTTAAAATAAACTTTTTATCGATTAATTTTGAGGCTTAGCTCAACTTATTTGAAGCTTGAACCAACCTATTGAACTTAAGTTTTACTTTGTCCAATCTATCATAAGCTCCTAGAGCTTGCTAACATATCAAACTAACCCTAACTCATCAATCCAACCTTCCAAGGTAGGCATTCAATAAAGCTAATTAGGATCATTCCACGTGTGTCCCTCATGACCTCCGCTATCCTCCATACGAAAGTGGTTGGAATGTGTTTGCCTGGCTAAACATCCTAGTACACCATTAACCATATCTTATTTTGTAAGTCCTATTTTAAGAGTTCGCAATCACACCTAAATATCCAAAAGTCTACAACTGGTTTTGATTTAATGATGCTTCTAAAATAAGAACATAAGAGTAGTAGAAGAAGTTGTTCTATAATGTACTTTTTCTTTATATTAGGATACAGATGACGTAATTATTTTTACCTTCAAAATTTTGGCAATTTAATACATAAAGTGTCACTTTTTACCATTTAGTATCCATACTTCAAACAATATTTAAATTAATATTTCTATTAATTTATCAATATCTAAAATAAAGATAGTTATGTTACCATTATGCCCTTCATATTATAGTCTATATAACTTTGTTGTGTTAAATATTCGTTAAGGCAAATGCTTGCAGGAATTTTCTGGTTTTCCTTTTCAGCCGATTAGGAATGAACTTCGTTGGTTGAATTATGACGCTGTGGTGGGAATTGGAAATAGAGAGATTAAAAGGTTGTCGAGAATACGATTAAAGTGATTGGTTTAGATAGAATTATGGATGATATAATAATCAGGGCTTTTGTTATTCAAACGGGCCCCTTCTGATGGTATTATCAATTTAGGTTCAACTTAATAAGGTGATAGGTCAATCAAGTCAACATCAATTGCAAATTGTTGGCCTACCATTAACTATACCATGGCCTTACAAGAGATGGGACAACTTGTGGATAAAAGAAAAGAATACAATTTTGGTCGGCAAAAATATAATATAGAGCAAGAAATGAGAGACAGGTAGGTGGTTCTTGGATCATCCATTTTTTACAACACCCTCCATTGAGGGTATGTCAAATAAGCATGTTGTACCATATATGTATCGCATGTAGCCCTATTTGCTTATATGGCACACTATCAATGGAAAGTGTTACCAAAAATAGATTATCAAAAGACCACCTATTTATTTTTTGTAAGAAAGAGGTCATGATGAACAATTCTTGAGAATGGTACAAAGAATGGAGACATGACTAGTGAGATGTGACAAACAACACTACTATAAAACCACATATTTACAACTATTGGAAGATAAGGGTGGTTCTTCTACTTTGAATTTGCCTTAGAAGTGGTTTCTCCCAACACCCTCATCCCCCCTTTTTTTTCCTTCTTTTCTTGCTTTTTAAAATTAAAGTAGAGAGAAAGCAGCTACATTTTTTATTTATTTCTATTTTGAAATATCCTGGTTATTAAATTAAAGAAAATAAATGCAATAAAGGGTATAAATGTAATTTACTAAGTTAGAGAGATAGTTTTTTTTTCTTTCTTGGACAAAGCACCCTAAAGTTTAAAACGATGCAGTTGATGACATATAAAAACCAAATCAAACAGAAATAATTGCCCCTTCTTCACTCTTTACGTTTTAAAATTTCCTTTCTCTCTTTCCCAACAGTCTTTGAGATTTTGGAAGAACCACAACAAGATGGTAAGGAAGATACACCAAGTGTAGGATAGACTTTTAGGACTTTGTAAGGAGAAGCAAATGAAGACATGCAAGAGGAGAAACAGTAGTAGATAATCTCAAAATGGTTAGCAGAGTTGGATACTTGAGGTTGCTATGAGTCGTCTAAACAGGTACGTATACCATGCTTTTTGCTTGTGCATGTTAGGTTAAAACTTTAACTGGACTAACTAACTATTTGACTATAAAAGATTGTTGTTGCTTGTATATGGCTGCTATTATTGAGTGGGGAATACCCTACTTATTGGCGCAACATCTTAATGATTCCAATGTAGCGTTATCCATGTAGAGTTGCACCTAAAATGATCTATGTAATTCTAGGAGCCTTGGGGTTATTGAGGAATACCTAATAACCATGTATTGGTTTCAATTTAGGGATATTAAGGAGTATCCAATATCTAATATATATGTATTAACTATTTATGTGTGAGTGAGCTTTGACACTTTTTTTTTAGATATTGCTAAAGCACTCATTATGTTTGATTTATCGAGATACGATATAGTTATGGACTACGGGAAGGACACTAGTTGCGAGAACTACCTAGCAGATTATTAGTGTCGGTTTGTTAGACATTATGGAGACAAAGACTCCTATTATGATATGATATATCTATGCCTATGTAATCGGATAGCATGATAAGGCATAGACCCATTTATTGGTTTGTAACATTTGTGTCTAGATGGACCTATGAGCTATCTTGTGTTAGTCTCATGTAACATTTAATATTGTCTAGTGTGTTTACATGTGTAGTAATTATGGATTGGTTGTGATGTGGAGTAATCAATATATATGTGTTGGCTATATAAAATAATCTTATTTGTGGATGCTAGTAGGTTTAGAGCCTTTGTGTGTCTATATGGTGGGTTGTAAGTATTATTAAGTTTAGGACATTACATATTTTTTAAGGATTAATTCACAAAAACTTTATTTTTATTTGCAAATATATGACTTGTATTAATTTTTTTGATAAATAAGTTATCTGAATTTTATGAAAAAATGTCAATATTATTATATACTATTTAAGAAATACATATTAGTGTCCTATTGTCTAAAAATATTAATAAATAAAAATTATTAATATTATTTTAAAATAAAAAAATTGAAAAAATAATGTAAAATTGATTTATAAGCTAGTAAGATATTGACATGTATTATTCTAAAAATATTAGATAATATTAATACTTTTGAATTAAACTCAAGTCACTTATTTATAAAAAAAAAAATAACACATACCATGTATTTGCAAATGAGTTAAAATATAGATAGAGTTTTTGTAATTAACCATGTGTTAGTATATAAGATACCAGGGAACACACATAGATTTAATAAATTATATATAAATCTTATATATTATGTATTTAATTCGCATAAGATTGTAAATATAACATATTATCCAACCTATTATGAAGGGGAACTACTTAAGAAAGCGTACAAGGAAGAGCGATGTTAAATACATTGCTAGTTCAACTTTCTGGGATGTTTAGCTAAATTTACTCTTTAACCAACCCTTAGCTTATCACTTACCAATCTTGAATTAGAGTAATTGGATTGAAGTTAGGGTCACAAACGAGCCAAGTCGAGCCTAGCCAAGCTTTTAAAGGTTCGGGCTAGACTCGTTTAAAATTTTGCAAGCTTGAGTCGAGTGTTTTATCAAGCTTGAAATTGAGGCTTGAGCTTGGCTTGTTTAGTTAAACAAGTTTAAGTTTAAGTTTAAGCTCAAGCTTGGCTCATTTATGAAATGAGCTCGATCTGAGTCGAGCTTTTTATTCAGCCTAACGAGCTTTTATTGAGCATAAACTTTAAGTAAGAGCTCAACTCATTTAGATAGCCCGTTTTCTATTTTTTAAAACCTAAAATAAATATAAGTGTTGCTATAATATATACATAATTATCAAATAGAGATTAGTTTTTATTGTATTTGTTATGTGGTTATAATATATCATGCATAAAAAAACTCAAAAATCTACTGACAAGCTCATTAACGAGCCTAGTTGCGAGCCTAAACAAGTTTGTCCATGACCTGAAACATGAGCTTAAATCAAAGCTCGAGTTTGGCTTGTTTAGGTAAACGAGCTTCATTTTAGGCTCGGGCTCACCTTGTTTACTAATCAAGTTCGAGCTGAACCAAGCTTGAAGCTAATAGACCCTAAAGCGAGCCAAGCTTCAATAGCTTGCAAATAACTCAGCTCATTTATAGCCCTAATTGAAGTTTTGCATCACTGTTACTTTAGATTTAAGGAGTTGAATTAATCAAATTGAGCATCTTGTCCTAATTAGGCAAGTTAGATCTGTACCTATGTCCTTTCCTTTGATCCCTCATTTTAATAAAAAGAAAAAAATTGTTAAAGGTGGTGTTCATATGTAAATTTTAGTCATACTAAATTAGTATTCAATATATATTATCATATTAAAAAAACTATTATCAATGATTATAAAACTTTATGATCAAAATTTTATTTATCTATAGCTAGCACTAATAAATACACGTTGTAAAAAGCCCATGCTTAACATTAGACCATTAGTTTTTGCTTTATTCAATGTTAAAAGCTGAAAATTTAATAATTAGTATCTATTACTCTAGACATCATCACGGGTCGGATCCAAATCGGAAACCAATCCCACTGTTGCCAACGATTCCTAAATTGGGAACTAGCCTAAGGTTGGTGAGTCCAAATCAACAAAGGACTCACTGGTTTTAGCAGGCTCAAATAGGCAAATGACCCACCGATTCTGACGGATTATTATGGTTCCACCCACCAAAGCCACATGACCCAGTGGTTTTAAATCTGCTTGTTCAAGAACCGGCTAGAAAACCAGTAGAACCGACGATTCTTGCGGTTGTATGTCACAAAATAAAAAAAAAAAAAGAAAGGAAAAGAAGAAAAGAAAATTATAAAAAAATTGTAATTAAAAACAAATATTTAAAACTATTTTCATATGAATAATAAAAAATTTATTGCTTATTCACGATATTTAATGTGTTGTTATTAATAACACAAGTAATAAATATATTTGAAATCATGTGTTGTTGAGTTTATGTAGACTTCTAATCAAAGTAGACTTTTCTTTTTGACAATGTATGACTTGCTTTTCTATTGTAGGAACTTATTTATATCTTAAATTTTTTATAGTAATCTTACTAGTATAATAACTAAAAAAGTGTAAGTGATTATATATAAATAAATGCTTAACTGTAGAATTTTTTTAACTGGTGGGTTATAAATAATTATTGTTAAGCATAATGTTATTCCAAGTTAAATATTTATTTTGCAATTATTTTCTTACTTAAATTAAGTAAATTATTTAATTTTTTTTTTTATTTCATGGTTCCTAGTTCCTTTAGAACGAACAGTTCCTAAGAATGAGGAATCGGATTGGCTCCTATGAGTTTGGTTCCAGTTCCACCATTTTTGGACCCAGGAACCAACGGTCTTGGTTTGGTTTTGGATTCGAACTAACCTGTGATGACCTCTATATTGCCTCTCTTTTACTTAGGATATAATAATGGCTGGAGTTTTTAATTTTATTCATAATCATGTATAAAATTTGATACAACTATAAATTTTTTTCCAGAAACTATTGAGTTTGATACGTGAACTTTTATGAAAATTTTTATTTGGTATATGAACATTTCACCTTTATTTAAAAAGAAAAATTCAATTTGATACTAAGCGTGACTATTTTCACCACCTAACTCGACTTCGTTAATTCCAATGCCGATGATATAAATGTAATAACTAATGAGCAAATGACACATGTACAAGAATAATCAAAACTGATTGAGAGAGAGAGAAGGAAACAAAGACTAGGAAAAAGAAAGGAAGAAAAAAGAAAAAGAAGATGAAATGTAAACCCCCAATTTCTCCTTATTTGTAATGGAAATCTTAATGAGTCTTATTTAGCAAAAATGATTATATATAGAAGATTAGCCCAAAAGGTTAAGAAACAAAAAAATTGGAAATCAGTGAATACTTAAGGTTTTCAATTTTCAAATGATTTTTCGAATGCACAAATCAAGCATGGGAACTATCTGGTTTTGGTCAACATATGGAGCTCCATGAGCGAGTTTGGGTCAAATCTTAGTATGAGTTTCAGAGTCACTAGCCACGTAAGTCGTCGTTTACAAGTCATAAACATCAAGGCATTCCGCTTGAACTTCGACAAACAAAGACAATAGCGGATTAGCTATAGTACTTAAACATAACATATTTTGGCTTCAGAGTAGTTTGATGGCTTGTAAAGGAGCGGGTGGTAGGTAAGAGTAGTGGCACAACTTGGTGGTTTTTTTTATGGTCACGCTTTTTTATATATGCTTTTTAAAACTCTTTTTAATCTTTTTTTAAATTCTTTTAATTGCATAAATATTTATCAGCCAGTGTATCGAGTACATATGCAGTAATAAATTTTGGTAAGTACTGAGTCATGTCTATGGAGAGTGAGGACTGGCTCTCAATTGTATTAGTTTTAATTATAGCTAGGCAAATAAAAAAGAAAATATTTTTTTATTTTTAGATATAACTAATCTACAAAGATATGGGATTTCCAACACCTGTAATTAAGTTAGGTTTAGAGCCAAAAGATCAGAAAATCAATTGAATGTATACTATCGACCAAAGATGCACTTGCAAATCCAAATTGCTAATGGGTTTAGTGTTTCAAGCTATTAAGCACCACATAAAAACTTTTTTTTTTTCTAAAAAAAGTTATTATCCTAAATTAACCAATCAATATTCCATGTTCATAGGAGAGTGATCAATTGACCAATTGGTATAATTTACTAAACCCTAATTGAATTGCAATCCATATGTCTATGAGATTTGTAATCTATATTAGCTAATTGCAAAAATGATTAGAAAAGAATTTTTCAAATACAATCTAAACCTAACATGAATTTCAAAATTAATCCAAAACACATGATCGGTGAAATAGAAGCAACAATTCAAATACAAGCAATGAATCAATCAACAATAGAAAACATCAATCAAACAATTGAAATCAGTAACTTAGAACCATTAATCAGATCAAAAGAAAAAAGTTTCAGATATCATAAAATTATAGAAATAGGAATGAGATCACCTTGGATAGTGATCCCATGCTTAAATTCATGTTCAAATAGTATCCTCTACTTAATCCCGATGTGGAATCTGCAATCAAATTAAAAAGAAAAACTTTATACTCTCTAATGCCTTAATTTGTATCTAAGAGAAAAGAGAAGTAAGTTTCTAGGGTTCTTCTCTTAACATGATCCACAAAAGGAGTTTATATATGAAAGTCATGTAGGGAGATAGACCGCCTTCAAGGCCGGTGGCCTTGAATTTAATTTAGGTAGCCTTAATGAATAATTGATTTTTGAGACAAAATCACTAGAGGCCTTGGAGCAGCTTTAAAGCAGCTTTGCATGTAGGCCGATATCCTTGACTTGAATATTTGCCAGTGTATAGGTTAATGAATGAAGGCTGGTGAAATTTGTTATTGAATGCCGGCTATGTTCAAGATTTATCCAAGGTTAGCAGTGTTGTATTTTGAAGGCCGGCAACGTTCTTTCTGTAATGGCCGGCATTTCTTCTTTTCATCTCCAAATTTGCATATAGCTTCTCTCAATTGCTTGTATTTGTATTATAAATCCTTCAAGACCTGAAATATCACAAGAAGTTCATATAAGTACCATTTTCCTTATGATTTCTATAAAATCAATAATCATTTAGCACAATTTATATGATAAAAAGTGAGTATAATATACTTTGATCATTCTAACTTGTGCAGAGACTCATAGGAGGAGGTTTGAATGTGTTTGACGTAGGTAATGTTAAGTTATGGATGGTATGACTTGTTGCATCTCCTTTTTCTTCTCCTCAACGTTTCCTTTTCTCTCTCTCCTGATCAATTTTTTGTTTACACCAAAAAACATCAACGTTTACATATACATTTAAATAAATTATTCTTTAAATAGTTAATAAAAATTCAACATTTTACAAATTAAGTTAAGGTATCGAGATTTTAAATGCTTATAAAAAAAAAATATCTTATGTACAATGGTGATAAGATGAAGGATTCTTAACCATTTTAATATAGTGATCCTTATTTAATTTATTGTATGGAATGTTGTTTCCTTTTTTTTTAAATATAATTTGAAACATTAATATTTTATTTATATTTATTATCAAACGTTATACTTTAAAGTAGTTTACCATGGAAATTCCATATGGTTGATTTAATAACTAGAAATACATTGATTCAAGTTCAAGGATAAGATAGTTTTGGAAATGAATCCTTCTTTTTATTTAATTAACTTATCCTTTGAAATACTACTATGTGTAAACAATATATAAGATAATAAGAAAAAAGAAACAATATTATAATTTTTTTTTTCACAGGAGATATTATAAGGTATTTTAAAAATTTAAACAGAAAATTACATCGACCTTCCCTATGAATTTTTGAAAAAGCATCCACACCCCACATTTTAAAAATGCTTTAATTTTCCCTTTGCTTTTATGTGGGTCTCATGGTACTTACTTATATTGCATGTGATATGGATATATTAAGTTGTCATGGAAAAAATTTAAATATATCATTTTAAACTTAAAATGAAAATAAAAAAGCATTGTCATTATAATCATTATAATATATATTAAAAAAAATAGAATCCAATTCGTTAGCATCATATTTAATATCTTGAGAGGAATTCGAGTTATTTCAACATTTGAAGATTGAAAAATAAAACGTAAATCGATATGAAAGATAAATATATTGAATAATTGAAGTTGAAAAAACAAAAATCTGTTTGATTAAACATACATCAATAGCACTTGGATGTAGAGACATCCATAAAAAAAGATAAATAGAAAATTGAAACAAGTTTGGTTGCAAAAAACTGCTTGAGTTTGCATCACCCATAATGTCTTAAAGGGGAATCTAACGAAATTCATCATATGCATAGTTTAAAATATAAATAAATAAACAATACAACACTAAAAAGTTAAAAAAAAATTAATAAATGAGGAAGGGTAGAAGTATACTTTGCATATTCAACAACCTCTATTTTGTAAGGACCATTTTTTGTTCTAAATTCAGACTTTAATAAAAAGATAATAAAACTAATGCTAGCAACACAACCTTAATGAGGACAAATGAACCGCGCGATGAAAAATTTTAGAATTATAACTAGAAAAATAAAGAGAAACAAGAAAGGTATAGAATTAGGGAAAGAAAAATGTTTTTATTTAAAATATATTTTAATAAAAAATTTATTTATTTTCATTTAAATTTAAAATGACATAGAAATTCTTCACATCAACTTAATATATTCATATCATATCCCATATATGTAAGTACCGAGAAGTCCACACAAAAGGTGGGGGAGAAATTCAAGCATTTTTAAAAGGTGTGATATGTATATATATTTTTTTTCTTTCAAAAGTTGGTGGATGTAATTTTGTCAAATTTATATAATATCTATCAATGATACGTGAATTAAGGAAACCTGAAAGATGGAAAATTAAAAGGATACAAATAATCGAACAGCTTTCCAACGTAGGGTGGGACGCTCAACAATCATCATTGAATGCCCCCTTTGTAGCTTGGCAAAAAAAGAGAATGCCCCCTTTGTGAAATGTTGAAGAGTCAAGGTCGCCCCTTTGCCATGTCCATCCACTACATGATCCTTACCTTAAAATAATACAAAACTGAAAATGGCGACAAAGAAGGTGGAAATCTCGGTGAATGGATATTCTATTGTATGCATAGCCATACGATAGATGCAAATCTCAAAGTGCCTTTTGAAATTAGACTCCTAGACCATCCGGATCATTACATGACTTGTTATCTTGGCAAAAATTGAAAATTCGGTGTACCTTAGTTTATGATGGAGTAGCTGTCTGCTTGTGATACAATACAACGATGCTTATCTTACTTTTGAAAATTTCCCAGCCTAGGTGAATGTAGATGTTTTATTCAATTGTAATTCTTTGTTTAGATGAAGTGGTCCCCATATCTTATTTTTGGCTAGAAATAAGTAATTAAAATTTTGTATTGAGTTAGGAAAAGCAAGGATTAATGCACTTCCTGAAATAACCATAATTCCTAAATTTATATATTTTATACATGAGTGTTAGGACATTTGTGCATGACTTTGAGTATGATATATGTGTTGTATTAATATATTTAAATATTGAAATATCTTAGTGTGAATTAATATTGAGTCTATGGATTTGTAAGTGTAATGAAGTGTATGAAAAATTATTTAAAATAAGTTAAATATGCTTAATATATATATTCTTAAACATAGCAGAAAATTATGGAGACAAACAAGCCCAAACTCATTTATTTTAGGCCAAAAATGAGCCCAAATGCATGCAAAATTAAAGCCCTTACTTAGACAGCCCCTAAAGTCAACTTTTAGATAAGTATAAACCTTTTTTTTTTTTTAATCAAAAAAGAACTTTCCAAAACATACCCAAAATCCATACAAATTTCCTCTTCTTCTTTTTCAAACTTTGCTTTTTTGTCCCTCTTTGTGTTGCACTCCATAACCTTAACAAGAACAAGTCTTAGGCTCTAGTGTCTTCCATCAAACCAAAGCTGCCTAAGGTAAGTTTATGCATGTTTGAAAAGTCATTTGTTTGTTTAAGTTTCTTTAGACATGTGAGTTTTATGTTATTATGAATACGCATGTTGAAATGAGTTCTTGAGAAGTTGCATATGCTGATTGTAGATGAGGTAGGATTTTGATGATATGTGAGTTGTTGGTATGTGCTAGACAGATAATAAGGAGCGTTGAAATGAATGAAGTTGGGAATGAGTAGGGTTAAGATAGTTTGGAGAAGTATGAATGGGCTAAATGAGGGTTGAATGAGGATTTGTGTTTAAAATGGTGAATATAAATGTTTAATGAGTTTGAATTGAAAATTTTGTATGTTAAAAGAGGTTAGAAAACATATAAGTTGAAGTTTGATTTTGGAAATATGTTTGGAGGAAGTTTGAAAGTGAAAAATGTAGTAAAAAGTTTGTGTTTTCAAACAGGACAGGTATGCAATTTTTCAAAATCTGTGCTGCAGTGCACGCCGCCTCAACACCGCCGGCAGAGGGTTCAGTACTGTCGGCATATACAACAACACTACCGGTATTGGGGGTACTCAAGGGCGTAGACCAACCCTGTGAAACTCTCGGATTTTTGGATAAAATTGAGTTGTAGTCTATACCGGCGTAGACCACAACATTGCCGGCATAAGGCTTAGCGCTGCCAGCATTGGCAGGTGTAGAACTTTTGGTGCAGACTACACCACTTTAACGCCGCCGGCGTTCAAGGCCGGCATATCCCCTGCTGTTTTTCCATTTTCAAAACTTATCTAAACATCTTTCCAAGCTTGACATCTAATCTTTTGATGATTTTATAAGTTTGTATGATAATGTTAGATGTATAAATATCGAGTTAAGATCTTGTATGAGTATTTATTTGAATTTTATGATACTTTAACATAGAGCTATATATATATATATATTATATATCATGGAATAGAGTTAAAGGTATTAATATAAGTTGAAATTTTTGGTAATAGAGATAGATCCTCAGTTGAATACTATGTTTGATTCTCGATTAGATTTAGGTACGCAGTAACATGCTTGATTCTTTGCTTAGGATAGGTATACCTTAAGTTCACTTAAATTTAAGCAAACTTGAGAAGTGTTTGTATGATTGTTTATTATGTTGTTGAATCCGGTTCGGAGAGCGGCACCTTGCTCAGATTGGGAGCATAGTAGTTTAGGCGCTTAGACCACCCTTATCACGACACAATGACTTTTATAGGTGGTTCAGCGGGTAGTCCATAGGGTATTTAGTATCAGTATAACATTTACTTATTCTTGAAAGGATGCAATATGATTTAATTCAATGTTTATGGAAACACTTAAATTAGGTGATATTATGGATTAAGTTATGTAAAGTCGAGAAACGACTAGGCACCCTAAATGAGATTACTTACTCGTTATTGGATAAATTTATCTAGGAGATATAAGTATCCGAGATACTTATATCAAGCCCCTGAGCATCGAGACCGGTACTCTGGTTCCCTTAGATATCTTGTTGTTCGAAGTTTGAATACTCTAGTATTGTTTGGTTAACTAAAGATTATATAATAATTTAATGGTTGTTGCATTTGCGTGTAGCCTAAGCTTGCATGCCATTAAGCTTGTGTTTTTGTTACTTGAGTATTGAATCTTTGGCTCATATTTTATCAATTTCAGATGGTGATACAAAGATGAGTTTTATGCGAGTATGGGATATGGTATGGACTTTGAGGATTTCTTAGATGATTTGGAGGATTAGATGTTGACCATAGACTTTGATGGTTTTCCTTTTTGTAATAAACTAGCTTAATGTATCTTTGGATATATGTAATAGATGTTATTGCTTTGCCTATCTTGTATGCCTTTTGTGTAAGACTTGTTATAAGCCTTTGTTTGTAATATCTATACTTAACTATGTATGTTTGAAGTTTATATCTTTATGAAATGTGATGATGTTTTGTTTTTCTTAAAAGTTTTAAAAGTCAATAGTTTTCAAAACTTATTCTTTTGAAGATTTAGATGAACAATTATTCAAACACTTCTTTGAGGACAACCTTACATATAATACTGCAGATTATATATGGTTGGAGAGGCGTATTCACCTGTTTTAATTATAGAGGTGATATCGGGTCTTTACAGATGGTATTAGAACCGAGTTTGAGCAATTGTTTGCCTAAATGTAATAGTTTAATTGAGACTTGACCTGGACGCAAATAGGTAGCATAGAAAAAGAGTTAAGCTTTACTTGAGTAGTTGTATTTGCTTGCTTTATTGCTTGTTTGTTATGCTTGTTGCTTGCTTGCTTGTTTGTTTAATTGCTTGATATTGCTTATAAATGTGGTTGTGTTATAGATGTATTGTATGCAATTGTTAAGATGGATAGGTTGAGAAGATCAACAAGACAACAATTTGATAGGGAGAACATGCCTCCACCATCTCAGTCATCTTCTACAATAGCTCCTACATCATCTTCTACTCCAAGTAGTGAAGCTATTCCGCCTCTTGCATCAGGTTCTACTTCACAGGTTCCTCCACCAACACAGATTGTACCTCCTCCTCCTATGCCTCCTATTCCTCAAATGCCACCAATGCCTATAAATAACCCAACATCTATGTATGGCATGTTAAGAGATATGGTAGCTATGATGCAACAGTATCAGATGATAGTGTTCCAGCAACAACAACACTTTATGCAACAACATAATCAACAAGGAGCAAGGTAGAATGAAAATCCACCTATAAATGATCAATATAACCAGATCAAGCTATATGATTTTTGTAAGTTGGTTCCCAACTTTGATGAAACAAGCACAAATCCGACTACAACGGAGAGTTGGATTGAAGAACTAGAGAAGACCTTTGTAGCTTGTGATACTCTTAAAGAAAAGAAGGTAGACTTAGTTATCTATATGATGAGCAAAGAAGCTTATAACTAGTGGAAATTAGCAAGTTGGAATTTGCATCAACCTATATCTTAGACAACATTCAAGGATACATTTCTTTCAAAATATTTTCCAAACTCAATCTGGGAGAGGATGATTGCGGATTGGCTAAATTTAAGACAAGGAAGTAACACCATTAATGAGTATTATGCTGAGTTTTGCAGATTGTTACGTTTTGCTGGAGGAGACTATAGGGATGAAAGAATGAAGGTGCAAAAATTTCAAAATGGTTTAAATGAAGAAATTCAAGGGGAAGTGAAGAAGTTTGAGTTGCATATTCTAGCTGATATGTTGGCAAAGGCTTTATTAGTTGAGCAAATTCAAACTGACAGTAGAGTGAGAAGAGCCAAGAGAGCAGCATTTCTAGGAAAAAGACCTATGCTCACTTCTTCTTATAGTGGTCTTCAAGGATTGAGCAAAGGTGCGAGTTATCAAGGTAAAGGGAAGAAGACATTCCTAGGAAAGAGAGAAGATAAGAAATCAACATTTAAAGCTTCAACTCTAGTGTTCAAGAAGAAATGCTTTAGATGCTTCGGACCTCATGAGTTATCAGAGTGTAAATGGACTCCTGGTGCATGCTTTTCCTGTAGACAGGTTGGATATCGGGCTTCTGAATGTAAAAGCTCAAGATTACTACCAGTCTTTTGTGCTTACTATAAGCAAAGAGGTCACCATATTGCAAACTGTAAGGATCGCCCTGATAATAAGGGTAGAGTTAAAGTAGAGAAAGGGAAAACAAATGCTAGGGTGTTTACACTACAACAAATTGAGGAGACACCCTCATTTGATACTGTGGTAAGTACTTCGAGTGTTTCAAATCAAAATGCCTATGTGTTGATAGATACCGGAGCCACTCATGCATGCATGTCTAAAAATTTTATGAATGAGTGTGAACTTGCTTCTAAAATATTAACTGACCATGTTATGTGTGTGAATACTCCATTGGTTGTTGAGACTAGACGACCATGCATATGTAGGAACGTGAATGTTTTAATTTCTTATGTGAGCATGCCTATGGATATGATAGTTTTACCTTTGTCAGACTTTGATGTGATCTTGCGAAAGAATTGGCTACATCTATATAAGGTCACAATCGACTGTAGTAAAGCTGAGTTGAGTTTGGATTTAAATGAAGGGGGATTCACTCATGTGTTGGAAAGGCAAAGGCATAAGAGTATGAAACCAATGGAGTTGTGGGAAGAATTTGTTGTAGCATCTGCGAGTACAAAAGAGGTAAATATTAACATAGTACCTATAGTAAAGGAGTTTATTGATGTGTTTCTTGAGAAATTACCTAGGTTGCCTCCAAATAGAGAGATAGAATTTAGGATTGAAATGCTACCTAGAACCATCCCTATTTCTAAGGCTCCATACAGGATAGGCCCTACAGAATTGAAAGAATTAAAGAGTAGTTGCAATAATTGCAAGAAATGGGTTACATTAGACCGAGTATATCCCCATGGGGTACCCCTGTATTGTTTGTAAAGAAGAAGGACGTGAGTTTACAAATGTGTATTGATTACAGGGAGCTGAATCAAGTTACAATAAAAAAACAAATATCCCTTACCCAAGATTGATGATCTATTTGATTCGTTGAAAGGAGTCATGATATTTTCAAAGATTGACTTGAGATCAGGTTATTATCAACTCAAGATTAAATCTCAAGATATTCCAAAGACGACTTTCCGAACTAGATATGGGCACTTTGAATTTTTAGTTATGCTTTTTAGGTTGGCAAATGCTCCAGTAGCATTTATGGATTTAATGACCAGAATCTTCAAGGATTATTTGGATTTATTTGTTATTGTGTTTATTGATGATATTCTGATTTATTCCCGAAGTAGAGAAGAACATGAAAAGCATTTGAAGCTTGTGTTACAAAGACTTAGAGAGAAAAGGCTTTATGCTAAATTCAACAAGTGTCAATTTTGGCTTGAAGAAATATCTTTCTTAAGGCATATTATATCAAAGGAAGGTGTATTTGTCAATCCAGAAAAGATTGAAGCAGTTTTGAAATGGCCAAGACCCACAAATGTGTCTAAAATAAGAAGTTATCTTGGGTTAGTTGGGTATTATCGAAGATTTGTAGAGGGATTTTCAAAAATAGCATCTCCATTGACACGATTGACACAAAAGCATTTTAAATTCGTTTGGGATGATAAATGCGAAAGAAGCTTTGAAGAATTGAAAGAGAGATTGATATCAACTCCTATTCTAGCATTGCTTGTTAGTCAAAAGGAGTTCGTGGTTTTTAATGATGCATCCCTTCAAGGACTTGGTCGTGTACTTATGCAGGATGGGAGAGTGATAGCATATGCTTCAAGGTAGTTAAAGTCACATGAGAAAAATTACCCAGTTCATGACTAGGAATTAGCAACTGTGATTCTAGCATTGAAACTCTGAAGACATTATCTTTTGGTGAAAAATGTAGAATTTATACATATCACAAGAGTTTGAAATACATTTTTACACAAAGAGAGCTTAACATGAGACAACAAAGATGGCTAGAATTGATCAAGGATTACGATGTGGAAATCTTATATCATCCTGGCAAAGCAAATGTTATAGCGAACACCTTTAGTAGAAAGAAACACGTATATGTTGCAACTTTGGTTACAAGCCAGAGAGAGATTCAAGAAGAGTTTAGAAAAATGGAAGTTAAAGTAACAATGGAGAAAGTGGATGTTGTGCCAGCTCAATTATCTTTGCAACCTATAATTTTGAAGCGAATTAAGAAAGCTCAAAAGGAAGATGTTGAAAGTGAGAAGATAATGTCTATCATAAAAGATGGAAGAAGCAAAGAATTAACACTTGATGAGGAAAGTGTTATTAGACATGGGAATATAATTTTTGTACCGGAAATACATGAGTTGAGAGATGAAATTTTGAAAGAAGTCCACTCCTCATCATATTCTATCTACCTTAGGAGCACCAAAATGTATAAGGACTTGAAGAGGAATTATTGGTGGAAAGGACTAAAGAAAGATGTTGCAAGCTATGTATCAAGGTGTCTAACTTGCCAACAAATTAAAATAGAACATTAAAGACCAAGTGGAGAGCTTCAACCTTTGTCGATTCCTGAGTGGAAATGGGAACAAATTACCATGGATTTCGTATCTTCATTGCCAAAGACTATTGCCAAACATGAAGTCATTTGGGTAATTGTTGATATATTGACAAAATAGGCTCACTTTATACCTTTGAGAGTTGGTGATTCTCTAGAGAAAATAGCACATCCATATATTAAGGAGATAGTGAGATTACATGGTGTTCCGAAAACGATCACTTCTGATAGAGACACCGAATTTGTCAGTAGGTTTTAGAAGAGTTTACACATAGCTTTGGGCACACAACTTTAGTTTAGTACTACATTTCATCCCCAAAATGATGGGCAATCTGAAAGGACCATCCAGATACTTGAAGACATGCTTCAGTCGTGTCTTGGATTTTGGTAATCGATGGGATAATTATCTACCACTGATTGAATTTGCTTATAATAACAGTTTCCAAGCAACAATTCAGATGGCTCCTTATGAAGCTTTGTATGGAAGAAAATGCAGATCTTCATTATACTAGGATGAGGTTAGAGAACGAACTATCTTAGGTCTGAAATTGATACAACAAGCTATAGAGTAAATATAAGTGGGGAAGTAAAGGATGAAAATAGCTTAAGACAGGTATAAAAGTTATGTTGACTTGAGGAGAAGGTCATTAGAATTTGACGCGGGTGATCATGTATTTCTTAAAATATCTCCTACAAATGGCGTAATCAGATTTGGGGTTAAAGGCAAGTTAAATCCGAGATATCTTAGTCCTTATGAGATTCTAGAGAAAGTTGGACTGTTGGTTTACAGATTAGCTTTACCCCCAAATTTATCATAAGTGCATAATGTCTTTCATGTATCTCAACTAAGAAAATGCATATCAGATCCTAATGCCATCATTTCTTCTCATCAGCCAGAAGTTCAACCAAATCTTAGCACAATTGAAAGGCCGATCAAGATCTTGGACAAAATTGACAAAGTGTTGAGAAAGATAGTGATTCCTTTTGTAAAAGTTCTATGGACCAGACAAATGGATAGAGAAGCAACATAGGAACCCGAGAATGAAATGAGATAGAAGTATCCAGTTGTTTGAGCAATAAATGATGTAAGCTAAGTTTCGAGGACGAAACTTTTTGAAGGAGGGGAAAATGAAATAGCCATAATTCCAAAATTTATATATTTTACACATGAGTGTTAGGGCATTTATGCATAACTTTGAGTATGATATATGTGTTGTATTAATGTATTTAAATATTGAAATATCTTAGTGTGAATGAATGTTGGGTCTATAAATTTGTAAGTGTAATGAAGTGTATGAAAATTTGTTTAAAATAAGTTAAATATGCTCAATATATACATTCTCAAACATAACAGAAAATTATGAAGACAAACAAGCCCAAACTCATTTATTTTAGGCTAAAAATAAGCCCAAACCTATGCAAAATTAAAACCCTTACTTAGGCAGCCCATAAAGTCAATTTTTGGATAAGTATAAACCTTATTTTTTTTTTTTATCAAAAAGGCACTTTCCAAAACATACCTAAAATCCATACAAATTTCCTCTTTTTCTTTTTCAAACTTTGCTCTTTTGTCCCTCTTGGTGTCGCACTCCATAACTTTAACAAGAACAAGCCTTAGGATCTAGTGTCTTCCATCAAACCAAAACTTCCTAAGGTAAATTTATGCATGTTTGAAAACTCATTTGTTTGTTTAAGTTCTTTAGACATGTGAGTTTTATGTTATTATGAATATGCATGCTGAAATGAGTTCTTGAGAAGTTGCATGTGTTGATTGTAAAGAGATAGGATTTTGATGATATGTGGGTTGTTGATATGTGCTAGATAGGTAATAAAGAGTGTTAAAATGAATGAAGTTGGGAATGATTAGGGTTAAGATAGTTTGGAGAATTATGAATGGGCTAAATGAGGGTTGAATGAGGATTTGTGTTTAAAATGGTGAATATAGATGTTTGATGAGTTTGAAGTGAAGATTTTGTATGTTAAAAGAGGTTAGAATACATATAAATTGAAGTTTCATGTTGGAAATATGTTTGGAGGAAGTTTGAAAGTGAAAAATATAGTAAAAAGTTTGTGTTTTCGAACAGGAGAGGTTTGCAATTTGTCAAAATCTGTGCTGCAGTATACGCCGCCTGTGTAGGGGTCAGCACTGCCGGCATACACAACAACACTGCCGGTGTTGGGGGTATTCACGGGCGTGGACCGACCTTGTGGAACTTTGGGATTTTTGGATAAAATTGAGTTATAGTCTACACCGACTTAATGCCGTCGGCGTGGACCACAACATTGTCAGCATAGGGCTTAGCGTTGCCAACATTTGCAGGTGTAGAACTTTTGGTGCAGATTAAACTACCTTAACGCCGTCGGCGTTCAGGGCCGGTGTATCCCCTACTGTTTTCCCATTTTCAAAACTTATCCAAACATCTTTCCAAACTTGACATCTAATCTTTTGATGATTTTATAAGTTTGTCTTATAATGTTAAATATATAAATATCGAGTTAAGATCTTGTATGAGTATTTATTTGTATTTTATGATTCTTTAACCTAAATCTATATATATATATATATATATATATGCATGGAATAGAGTCAAGGGTATTAATATAAGTTGAAATTTCTTGTAACAGAGATAGATCCTCAGTTAAATACTACCTTTGATTCTCGGCTTGATTCAGGTACGCAGTAACATGTTTGATTCATTGCTTAGGATAGGCATACATTAAGTTCACTTAAATTTAAGCAAACTTGAGAAGTGTTTGTATGATTATTTAGCATGCTGTTGAATCCGGTTCGGGGAGCGGCATCTTGCTCAGATTGGGAGCATAGTAGTTTAGGCGCTTAGACCACCCCTGTCATGACACAATGACTTTTATAGGTCGTTCAGCGGGTAGTCGATAAGGTATTTGGTATCAGTATAACATTTACTTATTCTTAAAAGGATGTAATATGATTTAATTCAATGTTTATGGAAACACTTAAATTAAGTGATATTATGGATTAAGTTATGTAAAGTCAAGAAATGGCTAGGCACCGTAAATGAGATTACTTACTCGTTATTAGATAAATTTATCTAGGAGATATAAGTATCCAAGACACTTACATCAAGCCCCTGAGCGTCGAGACCGGTACTCAGGTTCCCCTAGATACCTTATTGTCCGAAGTTTGAATACTCTAGTGTTGTTTAATTAACTAAAAATTATCTAATAATTTAATGGTTATGGCATTTGCATGTAGCTTAGTCTTGTATGACATTAAGCTTGTGTTTTTGTTACTTATGTACTGGGCCTTTGGCTCATATTTTATCAATTTCAGGTGGTGATGATAGAGATGAGTTTTATGTGAGTATGAGTTATAGTACGAACTTTGAGGACTTGCTAGTTGATTTGGAGGATTAGATGTTGACCATGGACTTTGATGGATTTCCTTTTTGTAATAGACTAGCTTAAATGTATCTTTGGATATATGTAACAAATGTCATAGCTTTGCCTATCTTGTATGCCTTTTGTATAAGGCTTGTTATTAGCCTTTGTTTGTAATATATATACTTAACTATGTATGTTTTAAGTTTATATCTTTTATGAAATGTGATGATGTTATATTTTTTTAAAAAGTTTTAAAAGTCAATAAATTTTCAAAATTTATTCTTTTGAAGATTTAGACGAACAATTATTCAAACACTTCTTTAAGGACAACCTTACATATAATGTAGCAGATTACATGTGGTTGGAGAGCTATATTCACCTGTTTTAATTATAGAGGTGATGTTGGGTCTTTGCATTTCCATAACATGATTTTTTATTAGAATGTGAATAACTGTCTTGTAATTTTTTTGATAATACTAGATAAATTTTGGAAAATTCTACAGTTCCATAGCTATGACAACAGGACAAGTCTTGTCACATCAATAAACGGTCCAGATATTTTTTAACTATGATCAAACTCTTAAATTTTTTTTACGTTAATTTCTTTTATAATTAATTTAATTTTAATATTAGTAACAGTATGGTCTCGAAGACCGTAGAAGTTGACAATTACAAAGTACTTACTAATTAACTTCCATTATCTATGATAAAAATTTATTGGAACACCATTAAGACAATTTAATTGACACTACATTCTTAATCTAACTTTTTATTAGACTTTTTACTCAATTGATGATACTCCAAGCTAAAGAATTGTAGAAACTTTTGTTTGTTTGTTTTTTTTTAATTTTATCAAAATAATATTCTTCTGCATCGTTAAACTGCAATAGAAATATCATTAGCTAATCATGTTATGCCGACCATTTTCATCTGTATAATAATCTTAAATTTCCGGGAACAAAACTTGTGTAGGGTTTTTTAATGGACAAGATCGACGAGGACCATGAGGTGATGATTCAGTACTCCTCTGCATCTGATAATGCTTGTTACTATTAGGGCTGTAATTAAGTTAAATTGAGTTGGATTTTCGAAAGCTCAGGTACAATTCGTCTAAGATTTTATTGAGCTTGAGTTAAATTAAATTTTTATTAAGACTGAAAAACGCAGGCTTGATCTCTAAATTGGTTAAGGATACTGATGCTGTTGGTTTGATCATGTAAACTTATTTGATCTATTTGTTTTATTTTATATTTTATACGGTAAAATTATTTCTAGTTTTAGAATTTTAATAACATATAATATTGTAATATGTATGAAATTTAATTCACTAGGTTAATTAAAAAGATGTGAATTATATCTTATAAAATATGAAAAAAATTGAACCAAATTGAAACCTAAAATTGAAAATTTGAGTTAGATAATTTAACTTAGTAAATTAGGTAAATTACATAATAAAATTAGGTGAATTAGCAATTTCAAGCTAGTAATTGATTTCAAATGAAAATAGATATTAAACCACATTAATTTTCTATTTCATCTTACCAAATAATTTAAATCAAACCCAACTATCGGTTTGGTCATCCACCTAAATTACAATTTTCCAATATTTTTTTTCTAATTTTGACAAATCCCTAAAAATTTGATGTTTAAATTTGTCAATACCCTAATTATGAATAAATATCTATTTTAATCCCCTAATTAGCTAAATTTATTTTACCATCTTCAAATTTACTAAATCAAAATTCTTAAATTAATCTAGCTATTTTTCTAAGCCCTTTTAACCTATAATTGCATCTTAAGACCCTAATCAAATTATCAACTCAACCCACCAACCATCTTAGCTTTAAACCTACCTAAAAATCGTCTAGGACCTAAAACATCATTGTTTTTATCCTAAATAATTTTCAATAGAATTTTTATTCAAATATTGTTATTCTGCTAGCTCATAGAGCTCTAGAACCTTAATGTCTTATTTTTGTCCTACACTATTTTTTTCTCTCCAAATAAACCTAAAAACACTACAAACTCATTTCCTCTATCAAAACCCTAATAAATACTACATCTTTTATGTTATATATATAATAAATATAGATATATATTCTTTAAGCCACTTAAAACTCCTATTAATCTATATTTTTCCTTTTGAAATTAAGTGTTTATCAAAAAGGATATTGGATTAGAGGCAAAAGGAGTTTCACCAAATTCCTAAGAGTAGGATAATGAATGTTCTAAACTTGTTTTGCTACTACAAGTAAGTGGTTTAATTAAATAGTATGATTAGTAAAATATGTTAGTAAATAATATATGATGATACTAAATATACAAACTATGGAACATATGATTTATGTGAAATATCATATGTTACTTGATTTGATCAAAATGTGTTGATATAGGCATTGTTAATGTATTGTTTAGTGGATTTATGATGTAAATATGGTTAAAATAAATTAGCTTGATATGTAATCTGTTTTGATGGGTTTTATATGGTTTTTGTAATGATTTTTCATGATGAAATTGAATAAAAACAATAATATGTTTATTGGACAGAAAATAGAAATGTTGTTTGCTATGATATATAGTATTAGTTAGGGCATTAAATGAATTTATTTACATGTAAAATTTATGAAAATGATATTATATTATTTTAGGATATAAACTGCAAGATTTCATAATTTTTCGTATTTATTTACTATTTTTAAAGGCCTAATAAGTGTATTTCTTGAGAAAAACAAATAAAATATCAAACGTACTTATTTTTACACAAAATTTTTAGGAAGTGATTTTCAATAAGTTTATATATGATCTGGAAATTTTTATAATTTTTAATGTTATTTAATATTTTTTTTCAAGATTTTTCTTTTTTGGATGTACTGTACAAAACACTGTTTGAATTGGACTTCTTGCATAGGCCGAATCGATAAGTTTTATTTTTTATTTTCCAATAAGACAACAATGATTTAATAGCTTAGAACATATAGACTTTATATAAAAATCTAACCGGATTGAAATGCACAAAAATCAAGGCGAATCGGTATGATCTTTAGACCATGCACATACCTCCTCAATTTTTCCAACCTTTTTTTTTTTTTGAAAAATGTATGTAATTCGACCTTTATTAAATTTAATAATTATAAAAATGACTTGATTAATGCATACTTAGTTATATTTAGTAAATTAATTCATATTTTGATTTATTAGACTTTTTGTTAAATTAAAATTGGATATATATAGGTCTATGGGCTAAATTAGGTTAATTAGATATAAAATGACTTTAATTATAAATTGGGTAATTAAATATAGTATGAGCCTAAGTCTATACAACTAGATTATTATGGGCTTAGTAGCTAAATTGGGTTTAGATAATAGTTTAAGGCCCAATTCAAATTATATGGGCTTAATTGGATTAAATATGCCAAATCGAGTTATGATAGGTTTTGATTAACTAATTGGGCTTAAAATAGGTAATTGGAAATTAAAAGGGTTTGATAAATATCATGGGCTATAAAATTGAATTAATAAATATGCGAGGATTAAAATGACATGAACGGACTTAATTAGTAAAATGTAGGCAATATGACATAAATGGCCCAAAAATGAGTCAAGATAGTAAAAATAGGTCTAACTTGACCTAATAACCTAAAATTGACTTAGAAATGAATTTATGTCTAACTTGGCTGATATTGATAATTTTAGGCTTTAATAATTGGTTATGGGCTTAAATTCTAAAATAGAATCTAATTTAACTAAATAACTATAAATAGGCTTAATTAGATAAAATTGGTTCAAAAACACAACCTTGGGCTCAATAAAATAATTTTTATATAAATAGGCCCAAACTAAATCCTAACAAGTTTTCTCTAACTATTTGGGGCCTAAACCTTCAAAATGTAGATAATACCTAACTTTTACTTTATGGGCTTAAATTCCATAATACAAGTCCAATGCCTATATCTATTTCAGTTAGGCTTATTTCCAAAATATTTAAGTTTATTATCAATTCCAGGTGTTGAAACACCTAATTGGGCTCAAATTATTTCTATGGGTCCAAAAGCTCTAAAATATCCTTAGTGAGCCTATGTAGGGTATTAGATGGCCCAATAGCTTAACTAGGGTCTAAATTAAATTCTGGTTGAGCTTGAACATAATTCTTAGGTTCAACAACCAATATTAATCTAATTGAACCTAAATTCAAAATAAAACCCAATTTTATCTAATTTAACATTTATACTCCTAGATGGGCTCAAATCCTAAACGTTAATGCCCATTATCCTAAAAAGTTAAACACATAGAGAATATCTTATTAGGCATAACCTAGGACCCCCTAAAAGCCAAATATATCCCAAAAAGTAATAAATTCAATTTCTAAATTCTATGGGCTTAGTCCAAATTACCAAAACCTAGCTATCCTAATTGTACCTAACTCGATTATAAACCAAAGGCCTTATTCTACATAAAACCTTATGTTAATTGATTAATCAATATGACTTAAATCCCAGTTTTTATACTTAATACTTATATAAATTAAACTTTCTTGATAGATATTCAATCAACCTATTGTCTTACTTATGATCCTCTACCATCTATTGTTTTGATATCAGGTATGCAGTGACTTGCGTATTGCTTGCTAGAGTAGGCATCATAAAATGAACTAATACTTAAAGATGACCTAATTTATTGTTTGAGTGTGCTTCCATCATTTAATCCGGTTCGAGAAGTGACAGCTGTAAGGAGCCGCTATCACCCCTATATTTGAAATAGGCGATAATAGTTCCCCAACTACATATAACCTATAAGATTATATGTAAGGTTGTTTGAAAGAATTGTTTGAGTAATTGTTTATCGAATTCCATATAAATAATATAATAGAATTCATAATATATATATGTATATATATATTTTTAAACCTTAAGTGAAGCTATACTACTACACTGTCAACACATTTTGCAAAGGAGCACAACTCAACTTCTAAATAGCTAAGTACATATATATATTACATCCAAAGGCTTCTTACAAGCCTTAACCAAAAATCCTCAAAACACCACCCCAAACTAACTCTTTAATTACATTATCAATCAAAAGGAATCACATCTAATCTATTACATTCATAGGGTTCCATTGAGTCCATGGTTATCTCTAATCCTCCAACCCATCAAGAAAGTCTTCAAAGCCGGTTCCGTACCCCATACTCGTATAGAACTCATCGGAGTCATCACCTGAAATGGATAAAATATGAGCCAAAGGCCCAATACACAAGTAACAAATACAAATGCAAAGTGGATCACACAATCTTAGACTAATACATTATGCAACAATCAATGGTTTATTGTTAAGTCTTTAGTTAATAAAACAACACGGGAGTATTCAAACTCCGGGCAACAAGGATCTAGTATTACGTTCGCCTTCCTGAGTGGTCCCTACTGTTCATACAGACTAGGCAGCCCCACCTTCCGGCGTAGCCCGTAATACTAGGGGATCCTGAGTAAAGCATCACGTCGCTCAAGGGGTTGATATGAGTAGCTCGGATACTCATATCTCCTAAACAATTCTATCCCATAACGAGAAAGTACCTTGCCCCCAATCTGAGCAGGGTGCCGCTCTCCGAACCAGATTCAACGGCAAACAAAGACAATGAACACTCATATATCAATAGGATTTTCTTAATTTAAAGTAGATTGATTTTGATGCCTATCCTAACAATGAGACAAGCAAGTTACCGCGAACCTGAGATAGCTCGGGAATTAACGGGGTTGATTGGGCGAGGATCTATCACTGTTTAAATCAATAGTAAATTTCACACTTAGCTTAAGCACTAATTAACTAGTTGAAAA
The DNA here is from genome assembly GCA_024138025.1 of Combretum micranthum. Taxonomy (NCBI): domain Eukaryota; kingdom Viridiplantae; phylum Streptophyta; class Magnoliopsida; order Myrtales; family Combretaceae; genus Combretum; species Combretum micranthum. The sequence continues at coordinate 859,689 of JAMXBD010000464.1, read as the reverse complement.
TATAAATAAATAAAAGAAATTCAAATAAATTAATACAAAATCATAATAAAGCATTTAAACATCCTATTATATCCTAGAACGCTTAACAAATACTTAATTGATCATATATCAAACTTCGGAAAATTTTGAAGAAAGTTTTTAAAATTCAAAAGCGCAGGGGATACGTCGGCATTCAAAGCTGGCGGCTTTGAATCGGTGTTCAACACTCTAAAAATCAACACTGCTAATACTGGCAGCGTTCAAGGGTATGCCGGAGGCCTTCATTCTACGCCGGCGGCTTTGAGCCGGTGTAGAATGCAAATTCAAATTTCCAAAAGTTTACCGAGAGGTACATATCGGCAGCGTATCCATATACGCTGGCAGCTTTTCACTCTACGCCGGCAGCTTTTCACTCTACGCCATTGGCTTTGGAATCCTAGTAGCCGGCGTACAATGTGAAAAAAATGAACGCTGGCTGACTTTTCCAGTGAAAGCTGGCGGCGTTCGAACGGCCTTAAGAAATTTGATTCTGTTGGCTTCCAACACCGCCTATAAGCCGGTGGCGTAGAAGCCCCAGATGCCGGCGTACGACCAAAATTTAACCTATACGAAAATATTTTTTATTTCCCCTGTTTTATTACAACTTTGTTCATTTTCAAAAATTCCCAAACTTAATCCAAACTTCCAAAGCTTGTTATATGATCCAAACACTATCCTAACAACATGAATTCTACTTCTAATCATCAAAACACTAATCACACTTCAAATTCACATCTCAAACTCAATCTTCAATCTTCCAAAACACTCATCCCCACACATCAACACTCATATAAGATATAAACTACCACTCCTTAGCCACATATCTTGTTTAAACCACATCAATGCACCAAATCAATCCCACACAATTAGACATAAAATTCATTTCTATCTAACATTTACAAACAAACACAATATAGAACATAAATAAAAAGATAAAGTTTGCATTTAACTTACATGACTAAATCTTGGCTTGGAATGTGTTTAAATCCAAAAGCTTGTATTGATCTTGGCTTAGGGTTTAAGATTTTGGATGAGAAAGGAAGAAAGAAAGAGAAAGAAAGAAATGAAAATTCGTATGGGGAAATAGGGCTGCCAAAAAGAGGTCCTAACTTGTTTAAAATCAAGCAATACTCATCCAAAATTGTCTTAGGGGTATATTTGTCCTAGGATTAATTTGGGTTAATTTCAAATGCATTTGAGTTGTATTTAGCTTAAAAAGGGCTTAAAGTTTAAAATTTCTGTCACAAATCTAAGCTATTCAAAAGTAATTTGATTAAATTCTAAACATAACACATGCATATTAATTTGAAAAAGACACACATATTCATTACACTATACACACATTTATACATATCAAACAATAATATTAATTTCATAATACTATACACATACAAAATAACACATGTCTAACACATTCACTAATTATATTAACCAAGCACACACACACACACACACACACACACACATATATATATATATATATCATTTCAATAACACATTAATATGTAATTTAAGGAATTCATGCTATTTCATTCTCTCCTCCTTCAAAAAGTTTCGTCCTCGAAACTTAGCTTACCTTAAACACTATTCAAATAACTCAGGGTACTTTTGCTTCATTTCATCTCGGGCTCCCACGTCGCTTCCCTCGGTTTGTCCAGTCCACAAACCTTCACATAAGGAATTACTTTTCTCCTCAACACTTTATCAATCTATCCAAGACTTTGATCGGTTTCTCACTGTGCTCAAATTCGGTTGAACCTCTGGTTGATGTGTAGAAATGATAGCTTCGGGATCTGATATACATTTTCGAAGTTGTGACACATGGAATACATCATGCACTTCCGACAAATTTGGTGGTAGAGCCAATCGATAAGCTAATGGTCCAATTCTTTCTAGAATCTCATACGGACCAATGTACCTTGGATTCAATTTGCCTCTAGCTCCAAATCTAATAATCCCTTTTGTTGGAGAAATTTTAAGAAACACATGATCGCCAACTTCAAACTCCAATGGTCTTCTCTCATGTCAGCATAGCTTTTATACCGATCTTGAGCCGTTTTCATCCTTTGCTTAACTACTTGGATTTATCCACTGCTTGTTGTACCAATTCTGGACCCAAAATAACTCTTTCCCCAACTTCATCCCAGTGTATTGGAGATCTGCATTTCCTACCATAAAGTGCTTCATAGGGTGCCATTTGAATTGTTACTTGGAAACTATTGTTGTAGGCAAATTCAACAAGTGGCAAATAAGTATCCCACTTATTGCCAAAATCTAGAGCACATGCTCTAAGCATATCTTCCAAGATTTGAATCGTTCTTTCCGATTGCCCGTCTGTCTGTGGATGAAATGCAGTACTAAACTGAAGTTGAGTACCTAAAGCGCATGTAGACTTTTCCAAAACCGGCTGACAAAGCGAGAATCTCGATCAGAAGTAATTGTCTTCGGAATCCATGTAATCTCACTATTTCTTTGATATAGATATGTGCCATCTTTCTAAGGAATCTCCAACCCTCAAAGGTATGAAATGAGCCGATTTCGTTAATCTATCTACGATTACCCAAATAACTTCATGTTTGGCAATAGTCTTGGGTAAAGCCGATATGAAATCCATAGTGATATCATCCCATTTCCATTCAGGTATGGATAAAGGTTGAAGTTCTCCTCCGGGTCGTTGATGCTCGATTTTTATTTGTTGACAAGTCAAACACTTGGAAACATATTGAGCAATATCTTCTTCAAACCTTCCCACCATAAATTTTTCTTCAAATCTCTATACATTTTGGTGGTTCCCGGGTGGATCGAATATGAAGATGAATGAGCTTCCTTCAGATTTCTTCTCTCAACTCATATGGCACAAAAAGTCGATTCCCATATCTAACAACTTCATCCTCATCAATCCTCAACTCTTTTCTCTTCCTTCACCAATGGCTATCTTTATTCTTTTAACTTCATCATCTTCCTTTTGAACTTGTTTAATCCTTTCCAAAATTGTCGGTTGCAAGGATAATTGAGCCAATATCACATCAACTTGCTCTAATGTAACTTCAAGTTCTAACTTCATGAAATCCATCTGAATCTCTCTTTGACTAGAAATCAAAGTCACATCATTCATTTGCTCTTCCTACTGAGTGCATCTGCTACTACATTAGCTTTTCCAGGATGATAAAGTATTTCCACATCATAATCTTTAATCAACTCAAGCCATCTTCTTTGCCTCATATTAAGCTCCTTCTGTGTGAATATGTATTTCAAACTTTTGTGATCCGTGTAGATCTTGCATTTCTCTCCAAACAAATAATGTCTCCAAAGTTTCAATGCGAGAATCACTGCTGCCAACTCAAGATCATGCACCGGATAATTCTTCTCATGGGGTTTTAGTTGCCTTGATGCATAAGCTATAACTTTTCCATCTTGCATGAGAACACAACCGAGTCCTTGGATAGATCATCACTAAAAACTTCAAATTCCTTTCCACTAACAGGCAGCCAAATAGGAGCTGATATCAATCTTTCTTTCAACTCTTCAAAACTCCTCTCACACTTGTCATCCCACACATACTTAGTATTCTTCCGTGTCAACTTTGTTAATGGGGATGCAAGTTTCGAAAATCCTTCAACAAACTTCGGTAGTATCCAGCTAATCCAAGGAAACTTCTAATCTCACTCACATTAGTAGGTCTTGCCCATTTCAAAATGGCTTCAATCTTCATTGGATCAACTGAAATACCTTCTTTAAATATATGTCCAAGAAAGGATATTTCTTCCAACCAAAACTGACACTTGTTAAATTTCGCATAGAGTTTCTTCCTCGAGTTTTTGTAACACAAGTCTTAAATGTCTCGATGCTCTTCCTTGTTCCGAGAATATATCAGAATATCATCAATGAATACTATGACAAATGAATCCAGATAATCCTTGAAGACTCTATTCATCAAATCCATGAATGCTGGAGCATTGGTTAACCCAAAAGGCATCACCAAAAACTCGAAGTGTCCATACCGAGTTCAAAGCTGTCTTCTGAATATCTTGCGATTTGATCTTGAGTTGATAATATCCTGATCTCAAGTCGATCTTAGAAAACACTGTGGCTCCCTTTAACTGATCGAACAAATCATCGATCCTAGGTAAAGGGTATTTGTTCTTAATAGTAACTCGGTTCAATTCCCTGTAATCAATACACATGCGTAAACTTTCATCTTTCTTCTTGACAAACAGCACAGGAGCACCCCAGGGCGATATACTCGGTCTGATAAAGCCCAAATCTTGTAACTCTTGCAATTGTAACTTCAACTCTTTCAATTCAGCTGGAGCCATTCTATATGGAGCTTTAGAGATAGGTACTGTTCCAGGCAATACTTCAATTCCAAACTCTATCTCCCGATCCGGTGGTAATCCAGGTAACTTCTCGGGAAATACATCCACAAACTCATTCACAATTGGCGTCATTTTGATATCCACTTCTTCAATATTTATAGCTGCCACAACTGGTTTTTCCCATAGCTCCATAAACTTCATACTCCTAGGTCTTAGCCTCTCCAATTTATATGTGAAACTCCCTTCAATCAAGCCAAAACTTAACTCCGCCTTACTACAATCAATCGTAACCTTATAATGATTTAGCCAATTCATTCCCAAAATCACATCAAAATCAGATAAAGGCAATACTATCATATCAATAGGCATGTTCACATTTGAAATCACAACACTTATATTTTTACACACACAAGGATGCCTATTTTCAATCACCAACGGAGTAGTCACACACATAACACGATCAATCAACATTTCAGAGACAAGCTCACAATCATTCATAAAATTTTCAGAAATACAAGCATGAGTTGCTCCAGTATCAATCAGCACATATGCATCCCTATTAGCAACACTCAGTATACCTGCCAAAGTGTCTACTGAAGGAGTATCCTCAATTGCTGTAAGCAAAAACCCTTGCATTTGTCTTTCCCTTCTATATCAACTCCACTCTTAACATTAGGTCGATCCTTGCAATTAGCAATATGATGACTCTTTGCTTGCAATATGCACAGAAGACCGGTGGTAGTTTCGGATTCTTGCACTCTTTAGACTTATGCCCAACTTGACCACATGAAAAACATGCATTGGGAGTCCACTTGCAATCGGACAACTCATGAGGACCATAAACCTAAAACATTTCTTTTCAAATGCAAGTGTAGAGCTTTATATGTCGGCTTTTGATTTCCTTGTCGTCCCATAAAAGGCTTCTTTCCTTTACCAACACCCGATAATTATCATAGGATGAAGTGGAAGCGGGTCTCTTTCCCAGAAATGCAGCTCTCTTTGCTCTTCTAATTCTACTATCATTCTGAATTTGCTCCATTAGCAAAGCTTTGGCCACAGTATCTGATAGGGTATGCAACTCAAATTTCTTCACTTCACTTTGGATTTCTTCATTCAGTCCATTCTGAAATTTCTGAACTTTCATTCTCATCCGGTAATCACCTCCAGCAAAGCGCAACAGTCTACAAAATTCACCATAGTATTCATCTATAGTCTTGCTCCCTTGTCTCAAGTTCAACCAATCGCTATCATCCTTTCTTACTGAATTTGGAAAATACTTGGTGAAAAATATATCCTTGAATGCATTCCATGATATGGGTAGTTGTAGATTTCCACTAGTTAATCTCCACCAATTGTAAGCCTCTTTCTTCATCATGTAAACCGCTAAATCCACTTTATTATCTTCCGGTGTTCTACTAGCTGCAAATGTTTTCTCAAGTCCTCTATCCAACCTTCAGCTACTGTAGGATCATACTACCATCAAACTGGAACCATCTTGCTAAAATCATGTAATTGATTTGGTTGGATTGATCATTTACAGGAGCAGCCTCATTTGGTCTCATTCCCTGGTTACCTTGCTGCATGAGATGCTGAGTTTGTTGATACATCATCATCTGATACTGCTGCATCATTGCCATCATGTCCCTCATCATACTATACATCGAATTTGGATCACCAGTAGGTATTTGTGACATAGGAGGAATGGGTGGCATAGGTGGAGGTGGAGGAATCTGAGTCGGTGGAGGAACTTGTGAAGCTGAAGCCGATGCAGGCGATGGAGTAGTCTCACTACTCGGTGTAGAAGATGAAGTAGGAGCAAATGTAGACGATGACTGTGGTGGTGGTGGCATACTTTCTCTATCAGAATGTTGCCTGTAGACCTCCTCAACCTGTCCATCTTTACAATTGTATACATATATTCAACACACATTCACACATGTATATCAATCCTAATCACATGCAAAACTTATCAAGTTAACATTTACATTCATATATAAATGAACAAACAATTCAACAAGTCATCAACAAACAATAAGCAATTAGTAAACAAGAAAACAAATAACAAGTATATAAACAAGCAAGAAGGAAATTATACACAACTATTTGGATAACTTAACTTTTCTATACTACTTAATTGTGTCTAGGTCAAGTCTTAAATAATCATTACAATTAGATAAACAATTAATCAAACTCGCTCTGATACCAACTGTAAGGACCCGCTATCACCCTATATTTGAAATAGGATAACAGTTCCCCAACCACATATAACCTATAAGATTATATGTAAGGTTGTCTGAAAGAATTGTTTGAGTAATTGTTTATCTAATTCCATATAATAATATAATAGAATCAATAATATTTTTTTTTTAAACCTTAAAAGCTATACTACTACACTACAACACATTTTGCAAAGGACAACTTAACTTCTAAATAGCTAAGTACATATATATATATACATCCAAAGGCTTCTTACAAGCCTTAACAAAATCTCAAAACACACCAACTAAACTAACTTTAATTACATCATCAACAAAAGGAATCACATCTAATCTATTACATTCATAGGGTTCCATTGAGTCCATGGTTATCTCTAATCCTCCAACCCATCAAGAAAATCTTCAAAGTCGGTTCCGTACCCCATACTCGTATAGAACTCATCGGAGTCATCACCTGAAATGGATAAAATATGAGCCAAAGGCCCAGTACACAAGTAACGAATACAAATGCAAAGTGGATCACACATTCTTAGACTAATGCATTATGCAACAATCAATGGTTTATTGTTAAGTCTTTAGTTAGTAAAACAACACGGGAGTATTCAAACTCCGGACAACAAGGATCTAGTATTACGTCCGCCTCCCTGAGTGGTCCCTACTGTTCATACAGACTAGGCAGCCCCACCTTCCGGCGTAGCCCGTAATACTAGGGGATCCTGAGTAACGCATCACGACCTCAGGGGTTGATATGAGTAGCTCGGATACTCATATCTCCTAAACAATTCTATCCATTAACGAGAAAGTACCCTGCCCCCAATCTGAGCAGGGTGCCGCTCTCCGAACCAGATTCAACGGCAAACAAAGACAATCAACACTCATATATCAATAGGATTTTCTTAATTTAAAGTAGTTTGATTTTGATGCCTATCCTAGCAAAGAGACAAGCAAGTTACTGCGTACCTGAGATAGCTCGGGAATTAATGGGTTGACTGGGCGAGATCTATCACTGTTTAAATCAATATTAAATTTCACACTTAGCTTAAGCACTAATTAACTAGTTGAAAATATAAATAAATCAAAGAAATTCAAATAAATTAATACAAAATCATAATAAAGCATTTAAACATCATATGATATCCTAGAACACTTAACAAATACTTAATTGATCATATATCAAACTTCGAAAAATTTTGAAGAAAGTTTTTAAAATTCAAAAGCGCAGGGGATACGCCAGCATTCAAAGCCGGCGGCTTTAAACCGGTGTTCAACACTTTGAAAATCAACACTGCCAACACTGGCAGCGTTCAAGGGTACGCCGGAGGCCTTCATTCTATGCCGGCGGCTTTGAACCGGTGTTCAACACTCTGAAAATCAACACTGCCAACACTGGCAGCTTTCAAGGGTACGCCGGAGGCCTTCATTCTATGCCGGCGGCTTTGAGCCAGTGTAAATGCAAATTCAAATTTCCAAAAGTTTACCGAGAGGTACATACCGGCAGCATATCCATATATGCTGGCAGCTTTTCACTCTACGCCGGTAGCTTTTCACTCTACGCCGGCGGCTTTGGAATCCCAGTAGCCGGTGTACAATGTGAAAAAAATGAACGCTGGCTGACTTTTCCAGTGAAAGCCGGTGGCGTTCGAATGGCCTTAAGAAATTTGATTCTGTTGGCTTCCAACACCGCCTATAAGCCGGTGGCGTAGAAGCCCCAGCCGGCGTACGACCAAAATTTAACCTATACGAAAATATTTTTTATTTCCCCTGTTTTATTACAACTTTGTTCATTTTCAAAAATTTCCCAAACTTAATCCAAACTTCCCAAAGCTTGTTATATGATCCAAACACTATCCTAACAACATGAATTCTACTTCTAATCATCAAAACACTAATCACGCTTGAAATTCACATCTCAAATACTCAATCATTCAATCTTCCAAAACACTCCTCCCCACACATCAACACTCATATAAGATATAAACTACCACTCCTTTAGCCACATATTCTTGTTTAAACCACCATCAAAGAACCAAATCAATCCCACATCAATTAAGACATAAAATTCATTTCTATCTAACCTTTACAAACAAACACAATATAGAACATAAATTAAAAAGATAAAGTTTGCATTTAACTTACATCACTAAATCTTAGCTTGGAATGTGGTTTAAATCCAAAAGCTTGTATTTGGTCTTGGCTTAGGGTTTAAGATTTTGGGATGAGAAAGGAAGAAAGAAAGAGAAGAAAAGAAATGAAAATTCTATGGGGAAATAGGGCTGTTGAAAAGAGGTCCTAACTTGTTTAAAATCAAGCCAATACTCATCCAACAATTGTCATTAGGGGTATATTTGTCCTAGGATTAATTTGACTTAATTCCAAATGCATTTGAGTTGTATTTAAGCTTAAAAAGTGGTCTTAAAGTTTGTAAAATTTCTTTCACAAATCCTAAGCCATTCAAAAGTAATTTGATTAAATTCTAAACATAACACATGCATATTAATTTGAAAAAGACACACATATTCATTACACTATACACACATTTATACATATCAAATAATAATATTAATTTCATAATACTATACACATACAAAATAACACATGTCTTACACATTCACTAACTATATTAACCAAGCACACACACACACACACACACACACACACACACACACATAATATATATATATATATATATATTTCATTTCAATAACACATTAATATGTAATTTAAGGAATTCATGGCTATTTCAACAGCCTTGCTAGGAAGTGCCAGCATGGTAGTTAGGTACTTAGGCGATTGTTGATGGCTCGATGGGTAGCTGATTAGGCAAATAGTATCGGAATAACGTCTATTTAGGTTCGGTAAAAAGTAGTATATTTAGTTCACGACTATAGGCACCGATTGAGCTGCATATAACTATGAACTGAAATAAATAGAGATGTATAACGGCTGTGAACCCTAGATGAAGCCATTTTCTTTTTCGAGTATATCATATAAGAGATATAGGTATTCAGGTTGCCTATATCAACCCCCTTAGTAGTTGCTGTTACTTAGGATCCCCATATTCCCGTGACTTGTTATCCGAATTGTGAGTGCTCCCATGTTGTTTGAATCACCTTAACTAATTAACTTAAACTGTTGATTGTTGCATTGCATATAGTTTAGGTGTGTATGCCATATCGCATGTGATTGTGTTACTGTGTACTGGGCTTCGGCTCATTCCTTCTTTTTTCAGTTGTTGGAGATTTCAACTTTGATGCTTATGCATGTCTCGGGTATGGGATGGATCGATACGAGCTTATTGACAAGCAGAGTAGCTAGAAATGTGGAATTATGTGCTCTTTTTAAATAAAAGTAGTAGTTATCATTTGAAACTTGTATTCCCTTTTTCGGGCTTGGTTTGTGCCTGTGATTGTAAGAATTTTATTAGATACCTTGTATTGATTTTCACATACTTTTGATACTTTGTTGTTTTTCTACTGCTTAATTGAATGTTTTAAGAACTTAATTATATGATTTCAAAATCTAAAATTGATTAGCAAACGATTATGATAAACAAATAGTTTATGGTAGCCTTAGTGTATAACACCTAAGGGTTATACGTGGCAGAACTAAACACGTTTTGACTCTATTCCTGTGCGACAATGTATAATTTATATAAATAAGATTATGTATAATACATATAATTATACATATAGTACAACAATATATCTAATAAAACCTTGTGGCAAGCTTATTAACAAAATCTCACAATGAGCCCAACAAGTAAGATATATTTTGAATTTGACCCTAGCTGGTTTATGAAACGAACTAGACAAATGGAATTTAACTAAAGCCAAATCTAAATAATTCTTAAGCAACTCAACCTGATTAAGATTCTATTATCAAACTAGCAATCAGGGCTAATATGAAAAACTTATGTTATAACTAAGGACAAAAGAAGGTAAAATAAATGAGATGCTATAATGAAACAATTAAAACAAAGGCAAAGTGCAGAATCTAGGTAAAGAGGAACTACTTCCACATTCATAGTTATACTTCTCAAAGATAGAAACTCAAAGCAAACTAAACTCGAAGGATCGGAGTAAAAGAGAAAACCTCAACTTATTAGAGTGGTTAAAACTATTTGTAAATTACATGAGTTTCACTTAAAATATATTTAGGATCTAATTTAATCCTTACAATAGGTGATGGATTAACCTGGCCTGAACCTCACCGATTCAGGGGTCGAGGTTGCACTAACCTAAAACTAGCCTGGCATATCATGAGCCAATCTAGACCTGGTCAACCCAACGGGTCAAGGGCTAGGTCAAGGCCTGTCAACCCATGACTTTTTTATTTTTATTTTTATTTTTAAATTTTCTCTATTTTTTAAAAATAAATATGACCCATTTGACCTGCTAGGTTGACAGGTTGTTGGGGTTGACTTGCCTATGACCTATCTACTCATCGGGTCACCCAACGAGTGATGACCTACACGATCATGTCGGACCCTGCTGATGGTGGTTCATGACAAGTCACAAGTCAAACTTGATCCGTGCTTATATCTACCCATAGAATTTGTTTTACTTGAGTATTTTATTGAATCGAATTTAAGTTGTACATTTATTTTATCAAATTTGATTTAAGGTTCATGCATCAATAAGAAAAATATTGTATTTTTTGAATAAATTGAGTTAAAGTTTGTAAATAATCATTTAATGAAGTTTAAGTTTGAAATTTTAAACCCAATCAAACTTGAGACACATTTAAAGTTAAATTCATCAAATCAACTTTCAACTTGAACTTAGCAATATATTATTGTAAGTTTTTATTATTTTCCTCTTATATAATGTTAGGTACGAGGGGATTAAATTTTTATTTCCTTTTTTGTTTTGAAAGAAAAACACAAGAGAAGGGAAAATAGATACAATATTTCTCCAAGATACCACCAATTTTTTAATCCTCTTCAAAATTGAGATAATAAGGAGGAGAGGAAAAACTTTTTAAATTACTCTTATAACCTTCTTTTTTAAATCATTTATTATCTTTTAGGATATCTTTTTTTTTTTTTATCTTTTATAATAATAAAGAATCCATCAATTTTCTTCTCATTTATTATTCAAACACATGAAAAGATTTAAATTCTTTAATAATTCATTCCCTCCATTTTCTTCTTTTGATATTTTTTTTTTCCTAATTCATTTCATCATATCAAACAATGCCTTAATGAATCCCCCCTTTCAAAGCACCAAACTAACAAAAGGTGGTGGGTAGGTTGGGTGAATGCCTCCGAAGTACTTATTACCTAAAAATCACGAGGACTTGAAAACCAGCAATAAGGGGCAAAAGGAAGCTTGTTTTCTACCCAATTGCATCGAAAATAGGTGCCTTACGCATTTAGAGAGTCTTGGATTATTAAAATTTACCTAATCACATACGTGGATGCCGCTTAATCCAAGGCGTATGAGGTGCTTGGGCATGTACAAACTTCTTTACAACAACAAGAAGATATCAAGCCAACTCTAGAACTCTAAATTATAATTTTACATTGCTTCCTATTCGAATTCATATAGCAAGAGCTTTAAACGGAAAAAAAAAAAAAAAAAAGGTCGTATGGCTTCCTTGTGGCAATGCTTTCCAAATATCTTATAGCTAGTCACTAGAAATTTATCATGAAAATCCATTCCAGATACAATTCGCATTGTGTCGTGGTATAACACTCAATCATATGAGGCATTTATGGGAAACCGGAACCGCAAATGCTTAAGGGTAACAAAAAGGCAACTGCAAGGACTAGAAATCTGAAATAGTGTTATAAAGTTGGATTGTGACACCGAACAAATGCCTAAGGGTCCTTTTATTTGAACCTGGTCTATATGAACGACGTTAACTATACATCATGCCTTTCCTGCTGTACTCTTTTTAAGACCATTGTCTTTCTTTTTGAGAGGTGTGCTCGCTTCATAATGAATTTGATTAATTCGATGGTCCCATAAAGAAATGAACATAACGATATGGAGCCATTTTACCAATGAGAAAAATGGACTAGATATGGGTCGTGCTCTCAAAGATCATAGCCAACTTGGTGAAAGGTCTAGAAATGATACAATACAATAAGTGTCTTATGATCAATCTCTTCACTTCACATAATGAAATTTTACACAACTAATGAAATTGCCTATGTGTGAAAGATAATAAGTTGATGTACCGGAAGTTTGATATTCCTTCTTGCTAGAAAAGAAAAAAAAAGAACCATCTATCTTTGACAAAATCCTTCATTAAAGATCTGCCAAATAAAATTGTCCTTCCATGAAAACATACACACAAAAAATCCATTTCATCATCTTCAACCTTATTAACGATGGCAAGCAGGTACTAGGTAAAGACAACAAGCTTCTTTGCAGAACCTAGAACTTTCTAGGATGCTAAAACAATTGTTCCTCCAAATCTTGCATCTTTTGAAGTGAGAGAACTTAGGAGGTGCATTGGTTCAAATGGTATAGCAGAGTGCACATGACACATAGATATTCTAAGAAAGGCCATGAATACCTTTACCATTAATCTAAAGTATGGTACAGTCGATTTGCTTATGTAAAAAAAATTAAAGACGATGGAAATTGAATGTCTTAATGTGGGAGGATACCCAAGATTTTGCAAAGCATAAGAAATGAGCAATCTAAACAAGAACACCACTAATGAACATGGAATCTCATACAAAAAAAGCCAAAATATGGTTACACTGGAAAATATTTGATGAACATCTAAATTCTAATAATTAGAATGTAGTTAATCCCTCAACACAGTTAGGTGGAGATGTAACATTCTTGAATACTGACAAAAGTTTTTACACTCATATGTTCCTATTTTCTTTTTGTATAGGTTTGAAGCTAAAACTAGAAGAACATATGAACAAATAGGTAACAATAGCAACTACATGTTAGATAAATCATTGGCATAATCCTTCCACATTTCAATAGCTATGGAATCCCATAACTGTAAAGAACTCACTACCTCTTCCATTTCAAATGGAAGTCGCAACCATGGACCTTCGAACTGCATGATTGGTTGTTCTGCATCTAATGAAGGCAAAGACTCTTCCAAGCTAGAAAGGCTTTCATGTCAATACATTTCAAAAACCTAATCATTAGGTTTCTCATTATGTATGTAGTTATGGATTGTAATGTAGCCACAACCAACTTCACCTGTGTTTATATTGGACAAGGTGGGTTGACATTAGAATGGGAAAACTTAGCCTTTAAAGCCCCAAAGATAAGATCAATTGCATTTTGTAAAATTGCATGCCTCTAATTGAAAAGCTCTTTGGCATCTTATGCATGATAACTACTAGGAAATTCATCTGAACAGTAGCTCACACCTAAATAAGGAGCAATGAAACCTAGCAAATTCTTGTACTTGTTATCCACCAAGTAGTATATGCCTACATCAGATTGAGTACAAGTTCACATACTAAAGCTAAAACCAAGAGAATCATCTAATAATATATCCACGTAATCTCTAGCATCTACTAAAAGCCTTACAAGTGTAGTATTCCTAGAAATAGCATATCATTTTTTTGAATTTGAGAGGTTGTTTCCAATGACAAAGCACTACCTTCAAGAACCTCCAATCTATTCTTCCTAGTAAGTGTCAAGTTCAAGACTTGCAATTTCAATGCTGAACCCTCCCAACCAGCTAATACGTAATGGAATGAAATCTCAAATCAAAAGAGCAAGTAGCTAGTAATTTTTATGTAAGCAATCCTTGTTTATTGCTAAAAGGATGCTGCTCATCAACTCCAACTATTATTGGAATCTACAAGCAATCAATTGCATCTACACAATCCTAAGAAAAACATAAACATCATAGGATTAAAAATATATATGATACCACAAATTGTATCATAAAATTAAAAGCTAAAGAACATTAACAACATACAAGAAAAATATTTATTGTAAAATAGATCACAAATCACAAAGCTAAGGCAATTGTTAACAATAAATGATATTCAATTACAGCTTTATGTCAGTGTTAGTATGCTTTAATTTTGTTACAACAATTTTATATGGGATTTTGTTTTCGATAACTATCGCATTACATCTTATTCTATCTATAGTGAAGTGAATGAGCAGTAAATTTACTCAAACAAGGATAAAACCTCAAATTCTTGGCGATTTCCTTCTCTACATGTTAAAGTCTAACACTATTTGGCCCAGCCCAACATAATAGATCTACTTCACTTTACCTAATCTAGAATCGTCTCTCTTTGTTCACTCAATATCTTTCCAAGCTAAGTCCTTCTCTCCTTTTACTCTTGTGCCTTCTCTTTGAAATTAAGGTTTTCTAATCTAACTTGTTTCTTGTTGATTTAACAGGTAACGAAGCTTGTTCAGCTGCTTAAGCTCCTATTTTACTCGCAAATGAGACACCCAAGTGGGTGAACTAGGATAATCCCTATTATTTTGATTTCATCTTTTTATAGACAAATTTACAACTAATGTTTGTTACAAATATGTTATTAGCAAATTTGTTAGAAATATGACTCTAACTATCTATTTCTATTACAAACTTCTAACTATTGTAACTAAATTTCGGTTGTACAGCAAAGATCTGTAACTGTATCTATGTAACATAGTCTGAGAACTACAATGGCTTCTTCCTCTGTCATTTTATGTTGTGTTGGTTGTAACAATAGGCTCTCCCTCTTAAAAGGACACCCTGTCTTTAAGGTGAAAATTAAAATATTGTTGATGAAACCTTAAAAAATCTTCCCATGACATATCCTCCATAGGTAAACCTTGCCATTGAACTAATACTTGAGACACCCATCTTTGTTGTTGCCAAACGCGTCATGTATGCCAATACCAGATGCATTTGTCTCTACAACAAATTGCGTATTAAAGTTTGGTAGTTATAGTAATGGAGCCGAACAAAGTGCCTACTGTAAAGAAACAAAAGCATTAGTGGCTAAATCAGTCTAATGAAATGATCTTGCTTGAGTAAATCAATCAAAGGAGAAGTTACAGAAGCAAAGCTTCTAATGAGTCTTCTATAATAACCATCAATCCTAAAAATGCTATTGGCTATTTCAATGACATTGGTTGAAGCCAATTTGGTTGCTTCAATCTTCGTTGCATTAGTCGCCACAAAAACGTTAGAAACAATATGACCTAGATACTCGATAGTATCTACACCAAAAGCACATTTGGATTTCTTAACATAAAAAATATTTTCAATAAAAATATGAAATACTTGAGACCAATGTAAACATGGTCATAATGATGTACTATATACTAATATGTCATTGAAAAATACTATGACAAATTTTCTCAAATGTGACTTGAAAATATGATTCATGATCGATTGAAACATCACTGAGGCATTACTTAGTCCAAAAGACATCACTAAGAATCCATAGTGGCCTTTGTGAATTCTAAAAGCAATTTTATGAACATCTTCCTCTACCATCCTCATCTGATGGTATCCCGCTCCAAGATCCAACTTAGAAAATATAGTCGCATATCTTAACTCATCCAGATTCATCAAATTGCAAGAATTATCCCCTAATCAGTCTTTTTTCTTCACTAAGAGAAATGGTGAAGAAAATGGACTTTTATTGTCCTGTATTATCCCCTGTTCTAACATCTATTTAATCTGCTTCTCAATTTCCCCTTTTTAACAATGTAGGTATTTGTATGGTTTAAAATTAACTGATGAAACACCAAATTTTAATTGGAATATTATGCTACAAAACCTGAGATGGTGGTAGTGATGAAGGTGTTTCAAAAAGAACAACGAATCTGCCCAATATTGAGTCAATCTCACTATTGTTGGTGGTACTTGTCAATTCTTCTACATGTACCTGAGCCATAAAAAGAAACAATGAGGCCAGAGCATCTATCTTAATCAATTTTTGCAACTGATGGTGAGTAATGTGTTTCATACTATTTTGATTACCAATTAAAGTGTGCTTAATGTTTTAACGATAATATGATATGTACGGCTCCCAATTCCTTTAACCACTGTAGCCCAGCATTAACTTGCTTATTATATTGGCAATACATAAAATGTACAATCTTGAATTGTAATAGCCGCATTACTGAATTGGGCCCTCACCCTTTGATTTCTATGATTCCCAATCATAACATGAAATGCAGCAGTTTAAGCGATAGGTATATTCAAATAACTTGCAAGTCTACTTTGTATGAAATTGTGAATACTACTTGAATCTACTAAAACATTTAAAGTAGAATTTATTACTCTACCTGAAAATCTTAAAGTCTAAGGAACAAGATCACTTAATAAAGCATGATAATTGATTGTACAATTTTCTGTCTGTTCATGAACTGCATCCACATCTGCTACTATATCATTGTTGACTTTAGCTTCATCATCATTAATATCAGTTAAAACAATCACAAATTTGGCTTTACATTTATGATTTTTGTGGAATTTTTTGTCACAATTGAAATAAAGACCCTTTTCTCTACATTGCTCTATTTCCTCTATGGACAAAAGTTTGATAGGTATGGTTTTCTATCCTTCTTGTACTTCTAGTGCTTGTTTGACTAAATTAACTAGGGCAAAAAATGAAGTCTTTAAAAAAGATTATTGTTTCCCACTATTACTTAATGTATTGACCATTTTACTTGTAAAATAATTTTGATCAATATATTTAGATTCATGTAATTTTGCTAAAGCTATTACTTGCATTAATGAATTAGGCCTAGCTATTTGCAATTCACGTCTAATGTGTAGCTTCAATCCCGATATGAAATAACTCCTCAAGAATGGTTCTAAAAGTCCTTGTACTTGGTTTGATAATGATTCGAATGTAATTTGATATTGGCTTACAGTTCCTTTTTGTTTCAACTTGAACATTACCCCTTTGTGGATCTTTGTATTCAAATGGTTCGAAACGTGCTTCTAATGTCTTTAAAAAGGCATTCCAAGTTGGCAAATGATTATTAATGTGCATCCATTGAAACCATTCTGATGTGTTACCCTCCATTGCAAATGATGATATTGTGAGTCTATCATTTTCTTCTACTTTGTAAAATTTAAAGAACTGTGAGCAGTGAAAATCTATTTCTTGACTCCTTCTTCAAAAAACTTAGGCAATTCCAACTTAATGTTTCGTATCAAAGAATCATTCTTGACATGGAATGATACTCAACTTGCTCCGAATGTTGCTTTTCATGTTGATTTTGAGGCTGGCCATATTGTATCTCCAATTGTTCCATGCTCTTGGGTAGTTCTTGGAGTATACTTTGAGATTGTTTTCCAAAATAATGTTTCTATCGTTGAATTGTGAAGAACATATTTTTAATAGACTCCATATCTAATGCCATATCTATGGATGGAGATGATCTTGTTGATGGTGCCATTCAAGACAAAAGCACTAAATTGTTAAAGTTTAACACTATTCGCCCAGCCCACCACAATAACTCTACTTTACTTTACCTAATCTAGAATCATCTCTCTCTATTCACTCAACATCTTGCCAAGGTAAGTCCTTCTCTCCTTTTACTCTCGTGTTTTCTCTCTGCAATTGAGGTTTCCTAATCTAACTTGTTTCTTGTTGGTTTAATAGGTAACGAAGCTTGTTCGAGCTGCTCAAGCTTCTATATGGCTCACGAAAGAGACACCAAAGTGGGTAAATAGGGGCAATCCCTATTCCTTTGATTTCATCTTTTTATAGATAGATTTAAAACTAATGTTTGTTACAAATCTGTTATTAGTTATCGATATGTTAGAGATATGACTCTAACAATCTATTCATGTTACAAATTATTGATTATTTTAACTAAATTTCTATTGTACATCAAAGATCTGTAACTGTATTTATGTAACATAGTCTAAGAACCAGATTGGCTTCTTCCTCTATCGTTTTATGTTGTTTTCGATTGTAACAATAGATCCCCAAATGGTTTGAAAAAATCTAATGAAACCACGATAATCGCATTTAACACATTATTGAAATATCTACTGATAGCTTCACCAGAATACTTGAACATTTCCAGAATAGCCCTTGTCCTCAATTTATGTCCTATAATGAACATAAGCATACCCAAGTGTCCCTCGATTTTGATCCTACTCGTGTGACGCAATAAGCCTCTTGATTGTAATATGCCACATAGCTTATAGAACATGTGCTTATCCATATGAAAATTGTCTAAATATAGATTGTTGTTGCCATTTAGTACTTCATTTATGAATTTAGAACCGTAATTTTAGGTTTGGAGTTAAGGAAAAGTATGTCCTCTTCTTCATCGAAGCTTTCCATGTAAGAAAGTGTTAGAAAGCCCTATCTTAGATGTGTAGTGGTTACTGGATAAGTAAGATTAAGGCTCATTTACTTCGCCCTTGTGGAATTGAATTCCAATACAATAGGAATATAATACAGTTGTAATAAGTATTATAATATTTACTTGATGCAAAAAAATAAATTATTAGAATAAAATATAAAATATCTATAATGCTACTTGTCTTTATTATAAAGCAAAAATAATTATATATGTGATATAGTTAAGACAAGAATATTTATGATAAAGTTGAAAAATAACCTATTGAATGAAAATTGATTGGTATGGAGACATAAATTATTATTCATTATTTTAGCAATTCATTATGAATTTTTATTGCCGCAAATAAACACCATAATGACAGCTTTATGTAAAACGAAGAGGAAATAAATAACTATTTATATCAACTGAACGAGTTGTTATTGTTTTAGTGATGCGAAGGATACATTATAATGGATTCATGTATATGCAACTTAGCAGGATACCTATATGGTTATATCCAGTCCACCATCTCTATAAATATCTATAGGGTCTTCAAGGAGTTTGCAAACTTTGTGCGATATCTTATAGGTTTTAGGTTGGGTTTTGGACGAATATAAAACCGTTAGAAATTCAATCTCATTAAAAAGAATTCTGGTAAATTACACTAGAAGGTTCAAACATTTGGGGTAAATTCATTTCAGGTCCTAATATTTCGAGTGGTTAAAAAGAGGTCTTGTTGTTTAGGTTAAGCTCATTTAAGGTCCCCAGTGTTTGAAGAAGTAGGTCAATTTAGGTCCCAATAGATACATGTCAATAGAAGAAGAGTCTTTTGAGTTTTAATTAAATATTCTCTCCTATTGAAACATGTCCATTTGGACTCAAATTGATATACTTCTTCAAACATTAAGACATTAAATGAACTTACACCCGAACATTGGGGCCTCTTTTTAACCATTTAAAATGTTGGAACTTTAAATGAACTTACTCCTAAATGTTGGGACCTTCTAGTGTAACTCACCAAAAAAAATTTATTAAATTTATTTCAAACAATAAAATTAAAAGGAAAAGTAATTCTATTTATATATTTTAGCTATTAGTTCAATTTAATAAATGATATATGCATTTTCAAATTTTTAGTTCAATTTAATAAACGATATATGCATATTTCAATTTGTAAAGCATTTTTTTTAATAATATTTTATTTTAATTAACATGGTGACTTATAACAATGTTAAACTAATAGAGAATAAATTTGGAAGAATTTATTTTATACCTAAATATAAAAAAATTAATGGAAATAAATTTTCCCATTAGTAAACAAGAAGAAAATTATGGGTATATATGTTATGAGAATAATGTTACATATATTATATATAATATATATGTGCGTGTGTAACTTTAAAAATAATATAATTATAGTTGAAAAATATTAAGTCTATCAACTTTGTGTTCACATACCTCACAAGGTCTATCGAGCGGGTTTTTGGTTCATGGAAAAAAGCCCTATAGAGTTTGGGACGAGATTTCAAGAACACTATAGAGTATTGGCTTCAAGTTTTGTAAAGCCTGTCTCGATTTAGATAAACCATTTTAAAACTTCACATGGGGCCTTAATATAATTAACAATGTATTAAGATGAAAGCATGGTTGTCAAACTCGAGTTTTTATCAAAAATCGCCAAGGGATCCATAGAATCGGAACATAGAATAGTAAGATTCTATAACTAACGTAAATTTGCTTGGAAAAATCGCAGATTTACTTACTATACTAATAAAACTTTAAATAAATGATGGAAACAAAGAATTGACTTACATACAACTAAAATTAGGTTTTACCAATCATAATTCATGTACTCTCACTAATAAGTTTAGTGCAATTCCGATAATTAAAATAATTATTTACATTTACTTATGATTCACAATCTATAATTATTAAGATGTATTGTAGATCATTTAAATTATCATGTATGAGTAGCTAATTAGGTGTAGCAATAAATATTTTCATATTACTGTATATTTGTGCAAAAAATCATTACATTTATGACAAATACATTACATACAAAAATTTTTTAAAAATGGGAAAATTATAGCACTCTATATATTGTTTAACTTTTATTTAAATTGTTCAAAATATATCAGAGTATATAACTAGAAGAAAATAACCCTCTAAAAAAAATAAAAGAAAAAAATTAAAATTAAGTTATATTAAGATATACATTGAGAACCAACCCAAAAAAATTCTAAAGTTAAACATATTAAAGCAATTGCATTTCTTAAGTTCAAATAGAAAAAAAAAAAAGTTTAAAACTACCACACTATGATGATTCTATTATATAAAATCACGAGTCTACATGAGTTTGCTTAAAAAACAAATTTGTATGCAAGTTGAATTGAAATTCTATCATCAACTTGTAAACTTATAGAAATATACGAGTTGACTCACGAGTTTGACAATCATGGATGAAATAACTTTTGTCTATCAATCATCTGACTCTTAAAATAAATATTGAACTGTAATGGCATGATCATGATGGAATATGGATTTAAACTGTTAAATAACCAATAGAGACTCTTTTAAAAACGTGACCATAGAATTTTTCATTTAGATGGCTGAAATGAGCAAAAGTCAAAGCAAAACTATATAAATAGAAATAAAGTTGGTGTGTAGGTAATTTTAAAGAGTGTGGAAATGGAATGAATTGGATCAAAAGAGGAGGAAATGTTTCCACTTAACATTACTCTTTCTCTTTAGTTTTAGGCATAATGTAAGAAAAATGAGTAGAAATAAGAATAAAATATCAAAGTATCTGTGAAAAGAGAGAGAAAATAAAAAGGTGAAAGGAGATGAAGCGGGTAATTAGTCCATCTATTACTTTACTTCGCATAAATGTCAATTTTGACACATGAACTTTACATGAAATTTCGATGATACATGAATTTTAAAACAATCAATTTAATTTCCATTCGAACTTTTTATGGATATTTATACTACTTTTCTAATGCCGTTTGTTCTGTTTGCTCATATTAAAAAGGTAGCTTATCATTAAATCTTTTACTATGTCCTGTAATGCTATTTAACACTAATAGGTTGCGTTTTCTATTACAAGTAAAACTTAATGGGTATTAAGTTGGACATTTTAAAGTTCCCATACTTAATTATTTTTTATCAAAAAGTCTAAATACAAAATTTAATATTTCCCTTTTTACTTGTTTTCTTTCTGATCATTTTGACTCTTTGTATCCAATTTATATTTTCTTTAATTTCCGCTTTGAAGTTTTCCCTATTGTTTCTAGCTTCCATGAAACTTTTTTAGATGATGATAATGATGATGATGATGTGACAAGTGAAATAATTGCATGTGGTGCCTTTATTCCAATAAATGTTTTATTTATTTATTATTTATCTATTTTTCTATTCACAAGAGAAGATACAATTTGCATAAAAAAAAAAAGCAATTATTCCTTAACATCTTAAAACATATTATAACATTTTTTATATACAAAACAATATTTTCTATTGGCAGTGTATCTTTAAAAGATAATACAATAATAAATATGATAATATTTTAGTAGGAAAATGATACCAAAAGTATCAACATTTGAAAGGTATTTAAGGCATCAAAATTTTGAATGGTTAAAAAGATGAATTGATATTTCTTATAGTAATCAAACGAAATATCAATATTTTGAAATGTTAATTTAAAGTGTCAATGTTTAGATTAGTTTTCAATTATTTTTGTTAACTTTCCTCAATGCTTAGTTATAGATACCCTTTTTGGCTTAATTTCCAAAATATTTATTTTTTAATCACTTGAAATGTTGATATCTTCAATGAAGTTATCTCTCAAATGTTGATTCCTCTTTTCAATGTTTCAAAATCTTTATATATTAAATGAACTTATCCTCATGTGTTAATACCTTTTATATAATTTACCTATATTTAGTAACCTTTTGACAAAATGCTTGAATAATAAAATAGGATAAATTACACCAAAATTATTAATTATTAGAAGTAAATTCATTTAAAGTGTTAATATTTTGAATAATTTGAAAATGGAATCAAAATTTCATAGTCAAATGAGGTTTCATTGTTTCACAGTGTTTAGTTAACCTAAAACATTTGGATAGTTTTTTTCTCTTTTGTTCATAATTTCTCTTAATTTTCTTCAACAATCCATTAGAAAAACCTGTTTGACTCATTTTACAATAAACTAATCCCCTTTTTAGTGACTTAAAATATTAATATTTGAAATTACTTACCTAAAATGTTAATATTACTTATTGTAATTTACCCCGAAAAATTTTTCCATATTTAATTTCTAACTATATTATTGTTTACACGTCATATATATCATGTATAAATTACATCTCTATTTAGATATATATTACATATAATAAGCCCATGCAATATTATTTGTGTAAATACAATTACTTCCATATCACAAACCTCTTATACAAAATTCAATCATATATTCCAAAAATGACCTCAAAATTTTTGAAATTGACCAAACACCTAATTCCAAACTCTATTATTTATTTATGTTGCCAAAGAATAATTTTCTTATCATACTACCGGATTCAAACTACAATAAACTCCAAAATACAAAAGGCTGACTAACAACATTAAAACATCATATAGATTAACTTTTAGAGTAGGGAAAGGGGTTCAACTACCAATTATGAGGCCATATCCCTCTCCTATTAGAAAAGTAATCCTATTAACTACGCTATTAGCCTTTCTAGAAATATAAGAAAAAACAAAATTCTTACAACCTCCTCTTAGTTCTTTGATTTCCTAGACCATAAGTGTTAATGGTCAATTTAATATATAAGCTCCTCAAGTCTAATCAGACCCATTTAAAACTTCATACGATCCATCTAGCCCAAGGTTGAACTTTATTTGAATTTCTACATAGCAGAAGACTAAGGATAGCCTCCTGACTCGACAAGTTGACCCTATAGGCTAAATACTTAGCACAACTAGCTCAAGTCACTAGGCATACATCCCCACAATCTCCACAATCTCACTTTTGAGTAAATCTAGATGTGGCTTCGTGGCTCAACACTCATGAATGCAACAACTATCCTTAACCTCCCATACTTCATGATCTCCATGACGTTAACAATTGTAAGAATCTCTTCTGCTATAAATACTCCTCTAAGGACCTTAGAAGGCATGAACCACATACACATATAACAGTCACTATGCCAAATTGATAGTACTCTTACCTTGTTCCTTATATCACTCACTTCAAGCAAACACTAACTCAAGTGTTGAAGTGACTGCACTAGATAGTCCTTCGTTTCCCTTACCTTTGTCTTGTTTTTCAAGTCCTATTCTATGTTATAGGGTTATTTTAGTTATGCTTTACTCTTTATAAATAGTAAAGTTTATAAATATAAAGAAAAATATAGAAAAAAAAAACACAAAAGGGTAAACCTTGGGTAAGACTAACATTTTTGTATATATACATCAATTATCTTAAAAAATAGAGGAAAAAAATATCGAAATTATGTTAACTATTCTAGATTTTTCTGCATCCAAAATCCATTTTGCTAGATTTGGGAAATTCACTGCTTTGTATTCAAAGCAAACTACCAAAAATATTCATAATATCCATTACAATTGACAATAAAATATTACACAGAAATCCCATCACCTTCATTTAGTATTAAAGCCAGGTTAATTCCTCTGCCATGGCTAATATTGATCCAAAGTTATAAGAGATGAAGCAAGTTATATGTTGGATTTTCAAGGATCACTGCGAAGAAAATGAAAGAAAATTAAAATCAACGACGGAGTCACTGAAAAAAAAGAAAAACAATGGATGAGCAATAAGAGCAATTAAAAGAACTATTGAAGCTTCAATAAAAAATTAAGAATACCTAAAGTTGATTTCTCCGTTACATAACTTTGAACAAAAAGTTTGAGATAAGATAGATTACCAAAAAAACACTCATACACAAACAAATTTGCAAGAACCTAGCACTAAATCGAGATTAAATCCATCGCTAAACAAAATTTTGACAATTTATTTTTCTACAATTCATGTTTCAAAATGCAAAGTACACAATAGATAGATGCATGCTATGTAGAAACATAATAACACAAAGAAAAATTACAAAAAGGGATTCTAAGAAAAGAATAATGACTTATGAAAAGATGATAGGGAGGAGGAGTAAGCAATCTCAGATAACTCAAACTCATGCGTGACAGGTGGAAGAGCTATACAGCATCAACCCTACAGTTTTTGAAGAGAGGTGATGCGTTCTTTGTTCTGATGACTGTTTGATCTCTGTGATTATAATCCAACAACACGACATCATTTCTTTGAATATTTGTAAAATCTTCTTAAATGAGGAGAACCCCTGAGGTATTTATAGAGTTTGGCTGTTGACAACATCAGTTAGATTGCAAGGTGTGTCAATAACTCATATGAGTTCTTCTTCTAATGGATCCTTCTATGGGTTCATTTTGAGTTTAAGCTCATGAGAGCCTCTTTTAAGTATATGAGCTTCTCTGAGAAAGGTTAATAGCGGACAGACCGATCCAACAATCCTTACTCCAAGCCCACCATGCCAAATCTCCCATAAGTCATCCCTAAACATAGACTGGACTCTTCAGGCCCTATCACTTAGTCCAAGAGTCAAATTCAAATATTTATATATAGTTAAATTTAATCCTCTATATTTTGCCTCCTAACCAAAGTCCTTTAGACAAAGTCAAATGGATTTGAGCATCAAACAAATCAGCTAGGACATTGCCTTGCATTTATGTGCATGATATAGCTACATAGCTGCTAAGTACAATCTTCATCTTTAGAATGAATCTTGTTATAGAAGTCCGATACTTTATCTTCAGATGCATGTGCTTCTTCTATTATAATTCATGCATATATGCACATTTATTTCTCGATACATGAATGTAGCTTCAGCCCATGTGATATATTACATGTATACTTCAAGAATAATATTAATTCCATATTTAATCATCGAACATATCTCATATTCTCCAACTTTGAGTGGCTAGCTATCCATATCTCGACAGCTATATCCGTTTCCACACAGATAGGATAATAAGGAAATCCTTTTTGAATCTTTTATTCCCCTTTTTTTTTTTCAAAAGAAAAAATAATAATAATAGAATCATCATATGCTTATCCACATGAAGCTGAGTCTAACAGTTTTGTCCTCGTAGCCATGTATATCAAATAATGATAAATGGAAAACTCCTCCAATTAATGCGTCTCGCACTTGAAACCTTTTCCCTTTTTGTTTTTTTTTTTTACTTTTATATATCCTTTAAAGATCTTTATTTGTAGGGATTATTATTTCACCCACCAATACCCTTTTTATGCTTGATAAATTGCTTTCATTTGTTTTATCCATAAAATATCATGTTCCTAGCCTTTGATAGAAAAGGGGAAAAAAATTCAATTTCCCAGAGAAACAACACAAATCATTATTCCCAAATAAATGATGACGTGTGTAGACTTGATTCTTGATCAAATTGTTGAAGTCGCTGCCGCTATTCCCCAAACAATGAGGTGAAATCATTTTTTTTTTTTTAAAAGATATCCAAATGAATATCACATCCTGACATTGTATTCCTTAATATTCGAATTGATACAAAAATCTTAATATAATATTCATAAATTGATAACCACGTCTCCACGTGATAACTCATACCCTGTGAATCTTTTTGAAATATTTTCCAGAAACATATCTTCTTTAGCTCAGTAGTATAAACATATCATACATGCCACATGACACACATAACACCGACCTTGCCATTACGAAGCAACGATAGAAATAATAGTTTTGTAGCCGTGAAAGATCAATAGTATTATCATGACGACAATAGATAATTCATGTAATCCCAACCTACACTTAATATAACTCTTCTTTTCTATCAAATCTTCTCAAATTGCTTGCTTTGATCGTGATTTTTTTTTTTGGACATCAGTTCTTCTGACCGAGGCAAACACGAACACTTCGGATCATCCTAAGTAATGAAACATCGAAGACGATTTAAGTACTAGAACGAAACAGTAAGTTCTTCTTCTATTTATTTTTTTATAATTTTCCTATGATAAAAAAAAAAAAAAAAATCCTTTGATTCTATGTTTGGTAGACATTAAGGCGTGATAAACCAATATCGAGCAGCGTCCATGTAAATAACATCAAAGCTTGGTATATCCATATGCTATAATCCTCCCTTTTCTTTACATTATAAACACACAAGCTTATATTCTCCCTAATAATATCTTTTTTTTTTCCTAATACGATGCCTATCTTTCAATGTCCCACCACGCTGAATATGTGCATATCTATATATTCACGCACCCGTCCATCATCGAAACAGGAAATTACACGTTCCTCCATCACTTCTTTGTTCCGTAAAGCTATAATAGATTTAGTGTCGTCCCTCCATTCTACATCGAGCAGAATGTTTATAATTAGGAGGTGAATATCCTGTTACCAACACCCAATATCACAGTAAATTTGTCAATGGATCTGTTTCCTTTATTATCCAAATGGTTTTGATGCTTTGGTTGCTTTGTATGAAGATGCATGTCTCTTTTGTGAGCATGATTTTCCTTGCTTCCATAACTTGCATTTATGTGTTGTTTTGTTTTAGAATAAAACTGTTGTGAACTAGCTCCAATGCAAAAACTTCACGAAAAATTTAAGCCACGATTCATTTGGAATTCCTCAAAACCCAAAACATAAAAGTTGTAGTTCTTCCCTCATCTTTCTATAGGATTTTGAATCACATCAAAAGGAGTTGGAATGAGAGAAATACCCATATTTTACTAAACTCTATCCAATCTGTAAAATCAGGCACTAGCACTACACGTGGAGTGAATTCATGACTAATTATGTATTGATAAACTTTGAATTCATCAAAACTCAAAACATGGTTTTAGATCTTTTTCTTATCTTTTTATAAGATTTTGAATCATCTCAATAGGAGTTCATATGAGAAAAATATAAACAATTTACAAAACTATGTTGAATCTGCAACTTTAGGAGACATCATTGCACATGTAATGATGTCGTGACCAATTCTGTATTAATTCATTTCAAATTCGTTAAAACTTAAAACATGAAAGTTTTAGATCTCCCTCTACTCTTTCCATAGAATTTTGAATCACCTCAAACGGAGCTCATATGAGAGAGATATGCATAATTTACGAAACAATGTTAGAGCTGTCCGATAATGTTTCTATGAGTGATATTATATATGTCGATTGATATATAAATGTTCATTATTTGGCAGGTTTTGGCTCGCATAATATCCATTAGTAGAGTGAACAATTACAGGAGATATCTAGAATTTTGTCTTCACTTGATAAGGAGCAGGTCATCTCAGCTTACATGCACCATATATGCACTCATGTTGATGATATCACTATACCATTCAGTATATTTTTTGCATGACCTTTGTTTTAGCTATTAACTTCCAATCTTTTTTTTTATTATTTTCTTTTGGTAGGAGTTGCGTATCAAATACATATCAACCCATCCTTGAAGAATTACCAAGTAACTGCAAAGTACATCTAGTAGTTATTCGATGGTTTCCTCAGTGGCTATCCATTATTCGTCAAGTAGCTTTTTCTCAATAGCCATCCATTATCGACCAAGTGGCTTTTCTTAGTAGCCAACTGTCATTCATCAAACTTATAGCTAACTCAATGCTATAAAATTTCCATTGATGGCATCGCGGATCATAGACACCATCAACCAAAAGGACCTATTGTTGCAAAATGGTCAACCTCCTCCAATTCCGTCTCCTCACAGCAACTGGATCAATCAGACAATTTCTGAAGATTTATTCTGGAGGAGGATTAAGAAGAGAGATACCTATGGATAGAGGCATTCTGACAACTCCTTTCCCCTTATCGAGCATGAGCCAAATCCAACTAAGAGAGAAATCATTGCAGCTAACTCAGAGTTACAATTCCGAAATGAAAGGAAGGAGCTACCACTCTCCTATACTCAATTTGTTTTTCCGAGACAAGCGATCCCAGGATGGGCAGAATGGGCAAGACATGTCTATGAGGATTTGAGCACAAGGACGCACTAAGATCTACTAAAGTATATCGCGTCATTGATATTACTACACAGTTTAGTTTTCCTTCAATAGACGATATGAAGCTATGGCAAGCTGTCATCTCACGGTGGAGTACCCAAACTCACACCTTTATCGCATTGTGGGGAAAGTTCACACCCACACTCAAGGATGTGTTCATGTTGTTAAGGCTTTACGAATTTGAGCAGACTGACATCACCACCATTTCCGCTACGTAAGAGGAGCAAGATATTCAAGCTGCACTTATAGCTGCATTAAAAGCAAGTAAAGTCAGAGCGAAAAAGTCCATCTTCACTTCATGGACTGAGCATTTTTTTAACAATAGAATTGAGGATAGAGCCATAGTTTCAAAGCCACATCCCGAGCATGTGTAAGTATTAACATTCCTTTCGTAAGCATGTAACTTTATTACTCTCCTCTTTTTCCTTCTTACTAATTCCTTTTTTTTTTTTTTTTTTGTAGCTATGAGCTTTCGACATTTGTGGCATTATGGCTATCAGCATATGTTTTTCCTGCTGGGCTAGTAGAAGGAGTGAACCCACAGCTATTCTTGTTGGCCATTGGTATAGCGAAAGGGCCAACGCATTGTTTTAACGCCTTTTTCACTTGGCTTCCTTCAATTAGCACTTAGACTTGTATCATCATGCATCAATCCACTCAAAAGGGCATTACGTTGTGTATTATCATGTAGAATTGGTGTTTTTACAGCTCTTCATCTATGAGCGGTTTCGAGCATACACATCTTCCCCCAATACTTAACATAATTTCCAACTAAAAGATCCCAGAGTGATGATAATGTTAATGAGACGACCTTTGAAACTCTTATCGAATGTCATTGACAAGGCTAATGAGTTCACATTTCAACCTTATGTGAAGAGAATAGCTGGTTGTGAAGATTGTTGCAAGTTTTACCCCTCCAAATCAGATGTCTTCGTGACATTGGTAGACAATCGTGAAAGTTTAGAGTCCTATGATGTAAGGTATATCATGTGGTGTACCCCAGGGAATTTGCCATCACTACAAGATAACAAGAACTCCATCGGTACTTTTCTAGAGTAGAGAGTGATGGTATACTCACCTCATAGACTCACTCGTCAGTTTAGTTTTGATCAGGGAGTACCTCGGTCGATTCCTTCATCAGATGACTTTAGCCACTACTGTGAATCACTTTCTTCATAACGTAGTAATTTGATACATCCACATGTACGATAGTTATTCTTTCCTTCTATTAGTCGCATAGGAGTGGCTACAACCAGTTGGTTAACTTATTGGACAGGCTGCTTGGAAAGTTTTAGTGAATATGCGTATGCTGTAGTGCTTGATACTCTAGAGGCTCTTAATATATACTAGTATGAGTTTTACCTCCACATTCCATCAAAACACATGATCCCTAATGATTACAAGGCTAAGTTAAAAAATCATGCCTCCTATGATAAAACAAAAACAACTCAGGATCTTCAGGCAAACATAAGGGTGACTCATGATTCCCAAGCTAAATAAAAAATGATCCATCAATCGACTTTTTTGAAAAATGCTAGTCAAGCTAAGCGTGCTTGAATTTGCGAGGTATCATACTAGTGTAGCTCTGTTCATATTTCATGTCGGTTTTCCTTTTTTTTTTTTTTTGTTGGTGGTAAAAGATACCAACTTGACTTATCAACTAGATGACAACATCATTGATGTCTGCACTCCTCTCAACAACACTATCATGTATCCCTTTCCTCACTTGTATGGCAATCGCAAGGAATTCCATTTCACAAGGCATCATGTGCCAGTCATGTCAGTGAATGAGGATGATGAAGATACAAACCCATCCAACAACGAAAGTACACACAATCTTCTTGATAACAAGGAAGGAGCTTCCTTAGCAACCGAGGATGAAGAACTTGATAATACAGAGATTGTTGGCAAGCCTAGTGTGATGGAGCCACATGAGATGAATAAAGGGAATTCTGGCTCAGTACCTATTGAGGCTCTTGAGACATATGTTGATGCTTTGCTTCGAGTAGGAACTTACGGTGGCAATGCTAATGCTACATCTATTAATGCTTCATAGCATTTTTCCCCATCTAATGAGGTTCCTCTACTTGCTACATCTCCTGCTCAGGCTACCTCTTTTTCTAATGTCCTTCCTTCCTCAGTTGCTAGCATGTCATTACAACATGAGATAGTAACTCCTAACATAAGAGCAACCACCAATGAGATTGCTACTTTCCACGGATTTGTTGTGCCTTCTCATCTTGTAGATTCCTTAGAATGGTTATATTCCATAGAAGAAGAATTCTGGATAGGATGCTTTGTTCTAGGCACGAATGCAGCTGATGTCATGATAATCTTGTTAGGGCGAGCGATTCAGCTTCTTGACAGGCCATGGGATCCATTGTCAATTGAAGAGCTTAAGTTGTTGATCAAGGGGATTATCGGGGCTCGTGGCCTTAATTTCAAAGTTGGGAGTTTAGAGCATGTTGCTAGTATAGCCCAATGAATGTTGAGTTGCCATGCAGTTGTACAAAGACGTAACAAGATGAGAGCTGAACTTGAGGAGACAGAGTCTGAGATAAAAAGACTTCTTGGTAATGAGGACACTTCTGTGATTATAAAGTCAGATATTGGTCTTTGAGTCGATGATTGGATTCATATACCAACATATGATATTTGCTTTCTTTTTAGCACTTTGTATAAAAAAAACATTTAGATTTGGAATGAATAGTATTTCTATTTCTTTGTTCAGTTCATTATGGTTGTATTGCATTTTTTTTTGTTGTGCGCTTATAAGTTACTGTATTCACTAGGCAGCAACAACAATCACTATTCACGAAGAAACAAAATTAAGCTTGCAAGGCCATCGTCTAAGCCTTTTAGTAGGTACCTGCGCATCGAAGAGTGTTTTTCACATGCTAGCGGTGAATCATTACAGCATGTTTGTTTGCACTAAAGTAGCAGTAATGATATACATTATCATAGTTAAGAAAGACACGTATATAGATCAGTTAAGGAGGTATTACTTACTACTTAACTATTGATCTCGCAACTACGTGATCATGTAATATTTTTAAATCAAAGAGTTTATTCACATCACGTACTTAGAACATAGTTTTTCTTTTTAGCAGTAATGATGCTTAATTTATTTACTGCATTCATACATTATGTGTTAAATGTGCTCTAAGGAGATGAATCTCTAACTTTGCAGCAACATAAAATATTGATAAGAAAATCATAAGAAAAATGAGCTTGCATGACATGAGCTATTTATTTCAATAATATGACTGGGAGTACATCATGCTTTCATAGATAAAACTTCTTAATATATTGAAAGTTCACAGGAGCAGTGATAGCATCCGTTTTTGGATTTTGAAGTTTACAATAACTGCAAACTTCGGTGCTGGAATCCTCGACGTACATGATATGCAGCACGGAGGACAACATCTCCTTATTGAAAAGATCATTTTCGAATAAGTTGATCATAAGCAATGCTTAGGCACTGTTGATAATTAGTGAGGTTACGCTTGGTCGTATCACATCGCTCATCTAGCGCTTCCAAGTCCATCATTCGTAAAACATCTAGCTCTAACTCTGCCTTGATAGCTAAGCACGTGGATGGAATCAATACTTCTATTGGCAATTTTGCTTCAGCTTCCTAAACTAAAGAGAAAGGTATCACTTTGGTTGGTCCTTGCTTAGAAGTGCTATAAGCCCAAAGAGTAAGTGGTAATTTGTCATGCCACTCCTTGTGATTATCATGTACCATTCGGCTAAGCACTTTCAATAGGCTCTTCTTTGTTAGTATGGTGTGGACTTAACATGATTGACATTGTAAAAAGTGAGCAACTGTCGTACATGAGAGTTGATGAAAGGGGTTCCATTATTGGGTAGTATGTGCTTCAGGATGCCGAATCTGCATAAAATATGTTCCTTTATAAAGCTTACCACTACTGGTCCTATTACCTTCGTTAATGGAATTGCCTCCACCCACTTAGTAAAGCACTCAATGCCTACTAAAATCCAAATATAACCTTTAGAAGGTGGGTGTATGGGGTCAATCAGATCAAATGCCTAAGTATGGAATGGCCAAGGAATACTCAAACTATGAAGTGCAACTGCGGGGGCATGGATTGCATCACCATGCTATTGACAAACAACAAACTTTTTGGCAAAGTTGAAAGAGTTTGCTTCATTGTTGGCCAATAGCACCCTGCATTGAGCAAGTGGTAATATAACTTTCTTCCTCCTTGATGTTCCCTACGATCTCCAGCATGTACTTCAGATAATATTGTCTCTATCTTAAGAGATGCTATACATCTGAGAGGTTTTTTCATGAATGATACCTTGTAAAACTCTCCTTCATGCATGAGGTATTTTATCGCCTTCCTTTTCACAAGTCTGACATCTACGCTATTGGTTGTTAAGACATTATTCTTTAGATAATCAATGTATGGACGTCGCCAATCCCCAACAATAGTAATGAAATTACACTCCCTTTCATCTGGCAATTTGTCACACTTAGGACAGTGTGCTTGTACCTGAGATGCATCTTTGGACATAGAGGGCCAATAGTACCTGCACATTGGATGTGACGATATAAACCTGGACCCTCTTCTCCACACCATACTTTATGGTACTTATCCAGTGTGAGATTGGCTTCCTTCATGCCAATACAATGGGATAAGATACCTTCTGAGCCTTTGTAGTATAATACACTGTTGATATTAACAAAGTTTTTCAATATAGTAATAGAAGCAGCACTAGAGTATGCTAACTGTTCCCTGATTGGTGTGCACCAATCACCATGCATTCCTTCTTCCTCTTTAATGAGTTTGATTGTTGTACATGGAATGGATTTCTTGAGCACTCGAACATCCAAGCTACTATCATTGTTATGGATTTGGACTTTAAATGCTAATGTTGCCAATGCGCCAGCATATCTATTGATAATAGTGTTGTGTGTTCATACCGCACTAACTAGAATTTGCTCACTAAGGCTTGCACTACAGCTCGATAAGGGGCGAGTGCAGGTTCTTTGATGCCATACTCACCACTGACTTGTTTAATTATCAAGTTGGAGTCACCACGGATGCATATGTGTTGCACTTCAATTTCTTAGGCAGCAATTAAGCCAAGTAATAAGGTTTCATATTCAATAACATTGGTGGTGCATGGAAAGTCAAGCTTAAAGGCTAGAGTTATCCCATGACCATTAAGAGTGGTAAGTATGACTCCTACCCCATTGTTTCTTCTGTAGAGCCATCAAGCTGAATTAACCATTCTCCATCTGTTTCAACCATTAAGTATCTTTATGGAACTCTGCGGGTATGGCATTGATGGTCATTACCTAATGCACATTAGGAAATTATGCCAGTAAGTCAGCCAAAGCTTGTGATTTGATTGCTTTGGGAGATTGTATAATGATGTCAAATTCTTTAAGGAGGAATAACCGCTTACCAATCCAACCAGATAGTGCTGGCCGTGATAGTAAGTATTTAATAGGGTCCGAGCGAGTCACAAGGATGATCTTGTGTGTTAAGTAGTGCCATAATTTTTGCGTGGACAATACCAATGCAAGGCAATGCTTTTCGCAACATGTGTACTTAACCTCACTTCCTTGTAGTGCTTGACTCAGGTAGTAAACTAGTTGTTCTAAGTTATCTGCTTATTGTGTAAGTAAAACCCTAATGAACTTATCAGTTGACATAATGTACAAGATCATTGGCAATCCTTTAATTGGCATTGTCATAGTATGAAGGGAGGTGAGTATCCTCTTAATTTTTTCAATTGCCTCCTCATGTGATTGTTCCCATTCAAATGGAACTCCTTTCCTCATGACCTATTGGAGGGGTGTGAAATTTTGCAAGGTCGGCACAAATCGTCTAACATAGGAGACTTTGCCTATGAAACTCTTTAGTTCCTTCTGATTCCTTGGTGAAGGCATCAACTTTTTGTACTTTCATAGAATCGATGTCAATCCCTTTCCGATGAACCACAAAACCAAGAAACTTCCTAGATGCTACTCCAAACACACGCTTCAAAGGGTTCGTTCTAAGTTTGTAAACTTGACACTGTTCAAATACTTTCTTCAAGTGGTCCAAGTGATCAGGTGCTCGTCTTGACTTGATGACAATGTTGTTGACATAGTCCTCCATGAAATCATGCAGCAAGTCATGGAATATTGCAGTCATTGCACGCTGATATATGGCATTAGCTTTCTATAATCCAACTGGCATGATTGTGTAATGGAAACTTCCTACAAGTGTGCGAAAAGCAGTGCATTCAGCGTCTCGAATGGCCATCTTAATTTGATTGTAGCCACTAAATCATCCATGAATGAAAATAACTCATGTCTTGCTGTGCCATCCACTAACATGTCAGCATTAGGGAGTGGAAGTCGTCTTTTGGGCAAGCTTTGTTGAGATCTCAAAAGTCAATGCATACATGTATTTAGCCATTTTTCTTCTTTACTTGGACAATATTTGCTAGCCAAGTGGGATGCTCAATAAGTTTTATGAAACCTACTTTTAGTAACTTCTCAATTTTCTGCCTTGATTCGCATCTCTACTTTGGTTGGAAGACTCGCGATCCTTGCTTTATAAGCTTGATCCTTGGCGTAATGTTTAATCTATGTACCATAAGATTAGGGTTGAGTCTTGGCATCTCCTCATATGCCCAAGCAAAAACATCTCTATACTGTTTCAGCAGTGCTATGAGAGGTGCTTTGATTTCTTGCAGGAGACTTTTGCTTATGAAGATTGGTCGCGGTGACTCATCTGGTTGCACTAGGTCCAACTCTTCTATCTCTTCGGTTTAAGGCTTAATTTGATCTTGCATTTGTAGGGGGGTGGGTTTAGGCTCTTGAACTAGCATGGAGTCTGAAGAAGATAAGCAAACTTCCTCAAGCCCCCGAGATCGTCATAAAAGATATACTTTTCATCCGTCTTCTCTTGCGAAACTATCAATTTCTCCAATTGCTTTTCTTTTCTTCTTACCCCCACGACAACCACGCGTCTTTCTCTTTTTCTGCTGACCCTTTTGAATTCCTTCCCACATAAGCAATGGGGTACCAGTGGATCTGCAATAGCTGTTTCTCCTTCTTCAACGAATTCATCAAAGAAGGCTGATTCAATAAAGTATGACTCGTTGCATTCAAAAGGATGTTTTTTTAGCTGGGATAAATACATCTTTTCCTTTCCAATGTCCTTTGATGCATTAGTGCCATGTGGAAGGTATTAAATGGTGATTGTGCAACCATTTCCAACCGATGAGTAAGTGGTAGGAGATTGGTGCATCGATCACGTGAAAAGTGGTGGAACCTTGGATAGGCCCAATCTTGAGATTCACATTAATGTGTCCCATTGTATTTATGGGTTGTTTAACCAGTTGTTTGATGTCAAGATTAGCGGCTTTGAATGTGGTCATAGGCATGATGTTTATTGAGGAACCATTGTTTATAAATGTTCTCCTTACGGGATAGCCATTAAGTAAGCCTTCCACAGACAGAGGGCGGTTATGATTTGGATTCTTTATACATATATCCGCATCATAAAATAAGATTGCATTCTCATGTGCATCTACCATTCTTCTTGCAGGCTGCGCTGCGTTGCACTCTGCATATTGATCTTAAGATATTTGCATGAGTGCAGATGCTGCTACAAGTCGCGCCTTCTCATTGAAACCTAGGGGATCAAAGAAAATCCTAAGTTATAAGATTTTAGTAAAGCCATCACAATAGGTGAACACTCAAGCCCTTCACCTTTAGTTGACTTTCTTTTATATCTTTTGTCTCGACAAGAGGCACCTCATTTATCTTTGACATTGAAGGGTCATGAGTGACAACATTCATCACGCCACACTAATTGTCATGCGTAGACAGTGGATTGTTCATGACATCATTATTATCAATGATAAGCTCCCCATTTTGCACTCTTTCATTGAATATCTTCTTCAATATCCAACAATCTTTAGTGGGATGGCCCACTGCTCTGTGAAATCTGCAAAACTTGGGATTATTCTTTTCTTAAGTTGTAAGTAAGTGTTCAACCCTTGGGAGTTTAATATTCCCATCTTTAGCCATTTCTTAAGTATTGCATGTACTTTATCCATTGAGCATGGGTAAGATAACGATGATTCCTGACTTGTCACCTCTTGGCTTTTTCCCTCCCCTAGAGCTATTGCCCTGGGATGATTTCACAAATGAAAACCTTTTGTTAAACCTGCCATTTTCTCCCCTTTGTCAAGTGACAGACTTGTTAGTCCTTCACGCATTTTCGACTAAAGCAGCAAAGGAAACCAATGAAAAGTTCTCAAGGTGTACTGCATACTCAGTAAACATTCCTTGAATACATATTTTCACCAGCTCTTTCTCATCACACATGTCCTAGATGTTAAGGGAGCGTTCTCTAAAGCGCTCAATATAATCTATTAAGTCCTCCTTAGGCTTTTGTCGAATGCGTCTTATGTCGGTTAGAGTGACCCGCTCCTAAGTGGAGAAGAACATTTCAATGAGCATTTTACACATGCTTCCCCATGAATCTACTGATCTAGGAGGAAGGTTGACATACTAGGTGTAAGTCTTTTCTATGAAAGGCTTTGAGAATTCTGTTAATTTCATTTCATCGTCTAAGCCATAAACTTGTAAAGTCTCGATAAACTTCAATAGGTGTTCTTTCGCGCTTCCTTTTTTCCATCAAATAGCATGAACTTAGGACTTATGTAGTCCTTAGGGTATGGTTTGGCAGCAATACGCTGGTTGTACGAGAGTTTAAGATCCAATACTTCCACAGTTGATTTTACTTGTATCTCCTTCAAATAAGCATCAAGATCCTCTTTGGTGATGAAAAAGACCCTTGGAGTAAATGCTGTAGACTCTACAAGGGTAGCAGGTGTCTAATTAGGTTGTGATTTTGTAATGTCAATCACAGCCTAAGGGATGGCAAGTGAGGATAAAGAACCTCCAAGTTGGATTCCTATACTCCTTGCTTCATGTGTTGAATGTTGTGTTGCAATAGGTTCCGGCATACGAACTTGCTCATTATTTCCTTGGGTGGCATTTTCATTAGTACCTAAAGAGCTAGGTTGTTGAGTTGCTTGGACGGTGCGTGGCTGTACAGCAATAGCAGGGTTTGACAAAGTCGTTCCCTATTGCACAGCAGCAAAAGCAGCTGCAGTAGGCATGAATGGAGCCATCATGGTGATGAACTCCTTCATAATCTTGGTGTTCTCTTGCATTTCGTGTGCAAGCTATACATGGTCAAGTATGGCTACCTGTACTACATTATCATTAGGATTAACATTCTCAAGTGGCGGCATGTTTTGCTCTCCAGTTTCAGTGTTAGTGTCAAACTCTTGGCTAGTGTTGTTGTTAAGATTGGTTGGTTTTTTCTTTGGGGTACCATTGTCAAGTTGTCAACTTCTTTCTCTAGTGGAGTCACCAAAATGTAGGTGATTGGATCCGATTGTAATGATCACGTATGTGCAGTGTCTGGCTCATGCTACATGTAGCTTTAGAAGAGTGACTTGGCAATAGCACATAAGGATGACTTATGGAAAGATGTTAGGAGGAGGAGTAAGCAATCTCAGATAGCTCGAACGCACACATGATAGGTGGAGGAGTTATGTAGCATAAACCCCTTAGTTCTTGGAGATAGGTGATGCGTTCTTTGTTCTGATGACTGTTTGATCTTTGTGATTATAATCCAACAGTACAACATTGTTTCTCTGACTATCTGAAAATCTTCTTAAATGAGAAGAACTCCTGAGGTATTTATAGAGTTTGATTGTTGACAGCATCCGTTAGATCATAAGTGTGACTACAACTTATATGAGTCATTCTTCTAATGGATCATTTTATGGGCCCATTTTGAGTTTAAGCCCATGAGAGCATCTTTTAAGTGCATGAGCTTTTCTAAGAAAGGTTGAGAGCGGACAGGCCAGTCCAATGATCCTTACTCCAAGCCCACCATGCCAAATCTCCCATAAGTCATCCCAAAACATGGACTAGACTATTCAAACCCTATTACTTTGCCTAAGAGTTAAATCCAAATATTTATATATAATTAAATTTAGTCCTCTACAGTCATTAATGTCAATAGGTGGGCACCACCATCACTATGTAGAAAGTAGAAACAATAAAGATAGAGATTTCTTTACACAATACTAAATGGAAAAATAACAACAATAGTGTAGAAACAAATGTGTAGCATTTACACACATCAAAGAATACAATAGTGATTTTGAAACAAAGATCTTGTATCAAAATATGTCACATGTCCTTATGCTAATTTCTATCATCTTAGCATATACATAAAATTCATATTACACAAAGAATAAAAAGTTATTTGTTGATACTTGTTAGTATTTCGAAAACTTCTCTCATGGCTGACGATACATCTTTTTTATCTCGATGGTAGCATAATGCATGTTTTACCACATTGGTGACCATTCTTAGTATGTTTAAATTACTTTAAATACATTCATCTATTAAGTGTTTTGTTTATTCAATTTTTGTTTTTCATAAGGATTTGATGTTTAGTTTATTTCTCCATACTCTCAATACCATGTTAAATATATTATTGTAAAATTAATATGTTGTAAAATTAAAAGTATGCTTGATGCGTGCTAGGCATTGTCCTTAAGGATAATTTGCCAAACATAGATGTATTCCCTAGGATTCAACAAGCCTTCTACCAAAGGCATGCTAGGCAACAAAAAATAGTAGAGGAAAAAATGAAAAGAGAAACCCAACAATTAAGTAAACAAGTAGAAGGATACAAAAATTCAGATAGAGAGGAAGAGGCTGATAAATAGAAATAGATGATAGAAACTAATAAAGACGATGTATTAAAGATAATTAAATATAAATGATAATGGATAGATAAGATAATTTCAAAATGTATGTTAATGAAATGGTCAAAAAGCTTGTTTTTGGATAAGATAAAACAAATTAATAATACCCAAAATTTTATTAAAATAAATAAGCACATGAAAATAAAAATATTCCCATGAACCGAGCTAAGACTTATGATGGTCTAAAGAATGTAGGACTTATTCCTTTTGAAATATCCTAAAACATACAACAATCCCCCATAAAGGATAAAGTACAGAGATAAAATGAAATGCTGGGTTTTCTCAAACAAGTATTATGCCTCGAATCTGGTATCTTTAAGACTATGGACTAGACATAGAATAATGAGATATAACTTACAAAAAAAATGGTGAAGCTTAATGCTTCTATGAACCAAGAATTTTTACTTTAAGTTAAAATTCTCATTAATCACATATACTCCACAGATTTCTACTATTTATCATGATTTTGCATTAATAAGCCATGTGCGTGGTTGGTTATTCATTAGTGCTCTAGAGATTTTGCCACAATCTCATAGGAGTGGCCCTACTCTACACTCATATAGGAATATTCCATCAAGTGTATATTGCATAAAACACCATCTTTAAAGGGTATGGAATTTGATTAAGATCATTGCTCAACCTCACTTTCTTTACAATTTAGCTTTACACCCACCATAAGAGGGACAATAGTTATAGTGCTACACAGATAAACTAATAACTTGCTATTACCCATATGAACCTATTTCATGGGATCTCCAATCACATAGGTTAGGTTACCATCATTGTTGATATCTCAACATGGCTTTAGTCTCATTCCCTTCGATGTTTCACTTATTAATTTTCTCCCCAAAAGTTTAGTCAGAGGATCGGCCAAAGTCACTTCTGACTTCACATAATCTATTGAGATAATTTTATCTTTTAGCAGCTGCTTCACTACATCATGTCTCAATCAAATATGTCTATTCTTTCCATTGAAAGTCTTATTCTTGGGAATAGATATTGCCGCTTGATAATCAAAATATATAGAAACAAATAGTATAGGTTTTAAATCTAATGGAATGTGCGAAGAAGTTTCTTAACCAGCCAGCCTTATTACCAGCCAATTCTAGAGCAATGAACTCTGACTCCATAGTGGACTTCGCTATGGTAGTTTGTTTGGCTGATTTTCATGAAATCGCACCACCTCCAAGGTTGAATATATGACCACTAGTGGATTTTGTTTCATCTGAATCAAAGATCCAATTAGCATCACTGTATCCTTCTAATACAGTAGGAAGTCTACTATATCGAATACCCTATTTCATTGATCTCTCAATTATTTCATCAACCTAACCAATGCAGTCCAATGATCATAATCGAGATAGTGTATGTTCCTGCTCAATCTACACACAACATATGCTATGTCAAGTCTTGAAAAATTCATTAAATTCATCAGACTTCTAATTATCTGTGCATGCTTGGATTAAGCAATAGTATTTTTCTTTAATTGAGTATTAGCATCATGAGGGTTACTAACAGGATTGACATTAAAGTATCCAAAGTTCTTAATAAGTTTCTCAACATAATGTTCATGCGATAGCATGATACTATCATTCTTCCTTATGATTTTAACACCAAAATAACATTTGCTTCACCCATGTCTTTCATATCAAATTTAGAAGTAATAAAAGACTTAGTTTTATGCACTACATCAAGACTAATACCAAATATAAGCATATCATCTACATTTGAGCATATAATAACAAAATCATTATCAACAATTTCTGTATAAATAGATTTATCAAATTCAACAGTAGATAAACCATCTTCTAACAAAATTTGGTCAAATTTCTCATGCCATTGTTTAGGAACTTGTTTTTAACCAAACAAAGATTTATGAAGTTTACAAACTTTCTTTTCTTGTCTTGAAACAACACAACCTTCAAGTTATACTATATAAATTTCTTCTTCCAAATCACCATTTAGAAAGGCTATTTTTACATCCGTTTGATGAATAACAAGTTTATAAATTGAAGCCAAGACAATCAAAACTTGAATAGAGGAAATTCTAGTTACAAGGGCAAAAGTATCAAAATAGTTAACATTTTGCTTTTAAGTAAAACCTTTTGCAACTAATATAACTTTGAACTTATCAACTGAACCATCAAGATTTAATTTCTTTTTAAAATTCCATTTACAACCAATAGGTTTAGCTCTAGGAGGTAAATCTACCATTTCCCATGTTTTATTTTGTAATACTAAATCAATTTCAACTTTAATAGCTTCTTTCCAATAAGATGCATCATACAAGGAAATTACATCTGAAAAGGTTAATAGATCATTTTCAACAAGATAAGTATAAAAATCATTTCCAAAAGAATATTCTTTCCTTTGTCTTTTACTTCTTCTTAAACATTCATTTCCAAAAACATTTTCGGAAGCATTTTTAGAAACATTATTAAAAGATGGTGCATTTGGAATAATTTTAGATTTTAAAGGAAAAACATATTAAAAAAACTTTGTATTTTTTGTCTCAACAATTGTATAGCAATCCAACACATCACTTTTTAATACAACAAATCTATATGCAGTACTATGTTTGGCATAAAAAATAAACATGCAATCTAAAGTTTTAGAACCTAATTTTCTTTTCTTAAGATCGGGAAGTATAACTTTAGCAAGACCCCCCATACGTTCAAATATTTTAAATTAGGAGAACAACTTTTCCAGAGTTCATAAGGTTTTTTCCTGTTTTCTTATAAGGTATCTACATGCAATTAATATGGCATCACCCCACAGATTTTTAAGTGCACTAGAACTTACAAGCATACAATTCATCATTTCTTTATAATGTCCTATTTTTCCTTTTAGCTACTCCATTAAATTCTAGGGAATAAGGTGGAGTTATTTCATGAATTATTCCTTCTTTTTCACAATATTCATTAAGTAAGACATACTTACCACCTCTATCCAACTAATTCGTTTAATTTCTTTTTAGTTGATTCTCTACCTCAACTTTGTATATTAGAAACATGTCAAAAGCTTCCTCTTTATTTCTAAGCAAATAAACCTTAATATATCTAGAAAAATCATCTATAAAGTTCACATAGTATCTTTTACCTCCTCTAGTCATAGTTTGTTTCAAATCACCCAGATCAATATCAGTTAAACTTAATATATCATGTTCTCTAAGAACAGATGTATATGTTTTGTTGGTTTGTTTAGGTTCAACTTAAATTTCACATTTACTCATACTTGAATAATTAATATTAGACATTAACCTAACAGATTGCATTTTTCTTGATATAAGGTATACTAATATATCCTAATCTACCATGCCATAAATCACAAGAATCAATCAAGTAAGCAGAAGAGGAGGCACTTCCATTCATAACTTCAAAAACTTTAAGTACAAATAAACCATGATTACAATAAACCTTACCAATAAAACATTATTTTTTATCATCAAAATGTTATCAAACTCAAGTGACGCTTTCACTCCCACTTTTCCCAACAATGTTATAGAAATTAGATTGGTTTGAATGTTGGGAACATGTAGCACCTCATTCAGAGCTAAAGTCTTGCTAGATGTGAGTTTGAGAAGAACCTTTCCTTTTCCAAGAACTTAGGTAGTTCTAGAATCACCAAGATATATAGATTCTTCTCCTTCCTCAACTTTTGTGTACGTCACGAATGCATCTTTATTTACGCAAATGTGCCTAGTAGCACCAAAATCTATGACTTATTCTTTCAATCTAGCCACTGTACTCACAGAAATGACCACAACAATAATATCATCTACTTGAACCAAATTTGCCTTTGATTTTGCAGGATTGTCATTTCTTCCCATTTTCTTTCTGTACTGAGATGCATGATGGCCGGGTTTGCCACACACTAAGCAATTGCCTCTATTCTTAAAAGTGAGATTACTGACTTTGGGATTGTAATAAGGTTTCTTTTCATACCTATTGTATGACTTGTGCAGTTTGTGATCCACTAAATTTGCCTTACTTGAAATCTCCTTTCCTTCGGTAGCTTAGGATTCCTTTCGGTTGGTATCCTCAATTATGATGTGGGTGATAAGACCAGTAAGAGAAAGTTGGCTGTGCTTGTGTTTAAGTCGTTATTTGTAGTTGCTCCATGATCAAGGTAGTTTTTCTATCAGCAAGCCAGCTTTGAACTCCTCGTGTAGATTAATATTTTCAGATTTAAGGTCTTTGATCAACTTGTGATACTTATTGATTTGCACTTTAATATCCTTGTCCTCAACCATCTCCCACTTATAGTGTTTTCCAATAACGAACTTTTGTTTCCCTACATCTTCAACCGTGTATTTGGCAACCATGGAGTCCTACTTTGCTTCCATGTAAGAACAGTAGACATCGAACAACTCAGTAGATAAGGTACTTCTGATAGTGTGGCAATATACCTTGTTTGCATGGGCCCAGTTTCATTTGTCTAGACATTGAATCCATTGGTTTAGCATTCGTAAAAGCATATGCAATACTGTGCATGTCCAAAACTGAGAAGATGTGTTCTTGCCATCTTTTAAAATTGTCTCCATTAATGATTACTATCTTCGATATATCTGGAAATGGCTTAGCAAATAAAGCAACCGGCAGCATTGGAACAGTAGCAGTTTCAGAAACAGCAGTGTTGGCAACATTGATTGCCGGAAGCATAGGATCAGATGCCATATTGATTATCCTTAAGAATGTTGTAAAATTAAAATGTTATAAAATCAAAAGTAGGCTTGAGGCGTCCTAGGTACTATCCTTAAGGATAATTTGCTAAACACAAACGTATCCCCCAAGATTCAATAAGCCTTCTAGCAAAGGCAAGCTAGGCAATAGGAAGTAGTAGAAAGGAAAAATGAAAAGAGAAACGTAGCAATTAAAGTAAAGACGATGCAAAAATTCAGAGAGAGAGGAAGAGGCTAATAAATAGAGAAAAACGGTATACTAAAGACAATTAAATATAAATGATAGAAGCTAATAAAGATGATGAATTAAAGATAATTAAATATAAATGATAACGAATAGATAAGATAATTTAAAAATGGTATATTAATGAAATGGTCAAAAAACTTATTTCAGGATAAGATAAAACAAATTAATAATACTCGAATTTTATTAAAATCAATAAGCATGCGGAAATAAAAATATTCCCATGAACCGGGCCAAAAGTTATGATGGTCTAAGGAATGTGGGACTTATTCATTTTGAAATACCCTACAATATACAATATATATAT
Source organism: Combretum micranthum (assembly GCA_024138025.1). Classification (NCBI taxonomy): domain Eukaryota; kingdom Viridiplantae; phylum Streptophyta; class Magnoliopsida; order Myrtales; family Combretaceae; genus Combretum; species Combretum micranthum. Next base: position 814,719 of record JAMXBD010000464.1, on the reverse strand, counting down.
CATATATAAGAAACTTCAATAAGTTTTGCCCCTATTAGTATGAGTGCCATTTATTTTCTAAATAGTAAATTTTTTTTTCTTTTATTCATGTTAGAGTAGTCAAAAGTAATCACACTTCATGCAGTGTCATTATATATATTGCAATGGAATGCGACGAGTGCAAGCTTGTTTTGCAATAGATTATTCCTAGGTAAGGCCACTTTCAATTTATTATTTTTATACAATGCAAGTTGCAAAATACAAAGTATATATTAGACACGTCCTAGATGCATACTATGAAGAAACAAGATAACACGAAGAAAAAGAAGTGTGCTAAAAAAATACAATAATGACCAATAAACACAATATTGATAGGATTCTCCATGAATTTGTTGGGTAAATGTGTAGAATCTAAGTAACACCTTGGAGAGGGATTATGTTTATCAATTAATTTATCTTTTTTTATAACACATTAAAGTCTTGTTATTGCAAATCAATGATATAGACAATAAAACAACAATAACAACATAATTTGCAATAAGTAAAAGAGAAAGTTTAAAGAAAACAATACTAGGTTTTAACGTGGAGTTCAGCCCACCTCCTAGTCTTAAAAGTCCACATAAATATCTCCCTTAATGGAGGACTTCACACGCTTCATTCACACATAACACCCAATACTCCCAAGGTGCTACAATCAACACACAAACACAAGAGTTTTGCCTTTACAAATATCTCACTCATGCAAGTCACATTAATTTGGAGACGTTTGTTCCTACTGGCAGCTTCTAAATCAAGATTGGTTGTTTTTATCGCCCAGTTTGCCTCATGCTCTATCTCCATTGGTAAATGACAAGCCTTACCATACACCACCTATATGTGTAGTTCCCAAAGGAGTCTTGTAGGCTATTCGGTATGCCTACAAAGCATCATCATGTTTTTTTACGTAGTTGTCATATCCTATTAGCTTAATCAAGACAATCCCACCATATATTCTAATTGAAAATTATAGTTGGTGGCCTTAACTATATTAGCATGTACAATATACAAGGCTTATCTCATCAAACCAATCTATTGACATTTGTTGAGTGGTGGCCAACAAACAAAAACACAAATAATATGAAGAAATATGCTTCATGTTAGTATCTAGAGTATGCCTTCAATAGGGAGAAATCCAATGGGTTTTGTAAAGAATAACACAATTGGGCTTTTGACACCATCTATAACCCAAAACCTTAAGGCAATAGGTTAATGGGTCTTCCCTCTTATAAACTCTTCACACAAGTCTCATATTTCCCATGTGGGATTCTTACACCTGCACCCTAACAATCTCCCCCTCTAGTGTGAGTCTCCATAATGGGGTAAGTCATACTCCTCCTCAACAAAAGCTTGTCAAACTGACTCCATTAAACCCGCTTTATGAGTGGTCTCACCTACTCACCATGGGTTTCACAGATGACTCATACCACAAAGCTCTTCTTTCCATATGATGGGCAAATCATGAGAGATTTCCAGCCGAACCATCGGCTCTGATACCAATTTGTTATAAACAAATCGCGCAATCGAAAATGATAATAGTAAACAGAAAGTAAAGAACTCACATATTTTACGTGGAAACCCTTTCGGGAAAAACCACGGGCAGAGGCGAGAAAGGAATCACACTGTATTAAAGTAGAAGTACAAAGGTTTGAGAGAATTACAACTCTAAACTTTCAGATCTTTCAATGGAAATTTTGTATATGTGATTTGTTGTGTACATAACCCTAGAAACAACACACACACACACATATATATATATACATATGTATGTGTGTGTGTGTGTATAAGGATAACCGACATAATGGCCTAATTATGACATTTAAATATGTAATAAATGAGTAATAAATGACTGAATTATGACCGTTAAATGTATAATGAATGAATAATAAATCTGTAGTCAAATATTCATTCATTAACATTTAACTATGGGAGTCGGTTACAGAAATTGAGTCACAAACTCCAACACTTCCTTTATACGTTTATGGCAATTCAATACAATTTCAACTCTCCTCACATAATTTGCATTCTTCCCATCTTCCATCTACTGGAACCAGTTCTAATGCTTCCTAGGAAATCCTATATCTCTACAAAAAGTCAAAAGGGGTATGGGTAGATAACCACAACTCAATAAATAAATATAAAAAAAGGGATATTATAAACATTATAGGACAAATCACAATCAATATTATTATTAAAGTAAATTGTGCAGTCAATCGAGATGCCAACTGCGTAATGTTGACTAGTACATCACAAGATTAGAGAAATTAACCCCACTCTAAATTAAGCTCCAAGGGGTGTGGTGTAAAAATGTTGTCCATCAAATCTAAAAATGTTCAATAGATCGCTTTCCTTCTAAAAACCATCTCGAACTATCGGCCGATAGCTCTTCACCCATATTGCAACCCCCTCTCCTAAATATAGGTTAAAAGAAGAAACATTCCTCATCTCTTACCTTGACAGTTAGTATATGATGGAAGCAAGGATATCGTGGCTAGTTATTACTTTTGTTATATTCTTAATGATATTTTTACTTAAACGATGAAGCAAACAGTTCACACCAATATAACAAGATAAATAAACATACAACATCAAAGCAGCTTTATCAACTAGACACATTTTACAACTAACTTACAAGAACAAACAATTATAATGTAAATAATATCTTTTTTTACAATTACCATATAAATGAACCACTTATCGAGACTTGGCTAGATTGATAAATTTTAAAGGCAATTGTTGTAAAAATTAATTTAAGCTAATCTAGAGGCTGATTATTTCTTAAGTACTTACTATAATTTCTTTGATAATACACTTTGAAGGTAGTAAATAACAAGGATAATTTTTATATAGTTTAGTTATAAATATAGATTTAAGTTATATATAGCCATATATGAGGTAATTAGTTTATAATTAATAGTGTGATTATAGAAATTTAGTAGTATATGTTATAACTTTATAAAGTTAGTATCTACGCTCTATAAGGAACATTTAGAAGGTGGTTGAAAAGTTTCGTGCATAATAGAATCATTTACTACATTTTAATAAACGAAGTATATACTAATTAATATTACTTAAATTGGTAGAATCTTAAATTAATTTAAAAATTGTAAACAATCAAGAAAATTCTAAAATTTTTTATGAGAGCTAGGTAAAATTATTTAGAAGTTGTCTATAAAAGGATTTTGCAAAAGAAGCTCAGATGGTCTCGAAATAATTCCTACAAGTTCTACACATCACCGATGAAAACCACTACCTTCGGCCATCTCCTACCATCATGGCCTTGTCGGACTAAAAGGAGGAAATTCTTACACCAAATTGCATAGTTTGGAAAATTTTTTATGCTCAATTTCTACTATGAAAATTTCTGAAGTGGGTTTCAATATTTGTAGGTCTTATAAGGTTCTAAAAACATGACATGTATCCTTTCGTTGCATGAAAATATTTCTAGCTTCTTTCTAATATTATGCCACATGTCTCCAAAAATTATGGTAATTTTCTTGTGATATTTTTTTTTTGTGAATTTTCCCTAATTTCTAACCTAATTTATAATTATTATTAATTATTTATTTATTGAAAATTATTACTTTTCTAATGTGACATATTTTTGTCAATATATAATCATAAAGTGTTGGGTCTTTGATGATTTTTGTCCAGTCCTTCTGTAATTTTGGTTCATATAGACTTATTTTAAGAGCAAAGTATATGTTTTCATTTAATAAGATAATATTATTTTATTATTTACTTAAATATTTTTACTATATAAATGGGTATCATGTCATCAATTGATGTCTTTGGTGTCTTTTTCTTATTTCTTAGTTGCGATTTTATTTAATTATATCCAATCCCAAAATAGTCTTTTAGTACCAAAATATGTGTTTATATATTACTTAGTTTAAACCTAAATAAAGTGAATTTTATATTATTTCACTAATTCTTATGCTACCTTATTATTGATTAACAACTTCACATTTTGACTTATGATCAATATTTAGAAGTATTTATCATAAAGCCTAATTGATATCATTTCTTTAATTGATCTAGTTACTTGGTTTTCTTTATATCAATAATAATAATTTAGGGTTTGGTGATTTTGAGATTACTAGTTACGATGAATCTTTTCGTAGTTTAGATTTGTCACTTAATTGTTTGCTTAACTATTCCTTGATTTAAGGTAAGTGTGGGACAATGGCACGTCAAGTGCATATACTTTCAATTTTTGGTAATTTAGTGCCTCATCTTTAAAATTGGCAAATTAGTACCTGTACTTTCAAAACATGTGCAATTTATGGCCTATGTTACATAATATTCAATGAATGTTTATTTTGATGATTGATAATGGCAGACTAAGTGTTGTACTTTCAACTTATGACAATTATTTTCTAGTATAATACTATATCTTTAGATTTTTGTAATTTTTTTGGCCAAGTGTTTGCCATTATCCTGTCATCAAAATGAAAGTCCATCAAATATTTTTTAAAAAAGCACTGAATTGCACATAATTGAAAGCATTAGTACTAATTTGTCAAAATCTAAAGATGAGGCACTAAATTGCCAAAAATTGAAAGTATAACCACTTGGCATGCCATTATCCTAGTGAGTGTTGGTTTGACACCTTGTTACTATCTTACTTTTTCTAAGGTTAGTAATGGTTTGGTCCGTTATTACTAATTTCAATTATGAAAGTTTATGGTTAGTGTTGGTCAAACATATTGTTGCTCTTTTAGTTATTCTTCCCTAATTTAGGGGTTGTATGGGTTCAACACCTAATTAATATTACCACTAACCTTACTATCTCTTTTTAGTTTAGGATTAGTGTCAATCTAGCACCTAATCACAAGTCAGGGTATTACATTAGTCCTTTCGGTTGTGGCTACCATCTTCTCTAAAATTCTTTTCAAATCTTGGTTTCATACTTCAACTTGTCCATAGGTGTGCAAATGATAAGGAGTGGCTAGTCGGTCATGAACTCCATACTTCTTTAACACCTTTTCTATTTGAGCATTATAGAAGTGGATAGCTGTATCACTTATAAGTGCTCGAGGAGCACCATACCTAGAAAACAACTTCTTAAGAAACATTGTGACTATTCTTGCATCATTGGTGGTCAATGCTTGGGATTCAACCCATTTGGAGACATAATCAACTACCTCTAAAATATACTTATTTCCAAAGGAGCTCGAAAAGACACCCATGAAGTCAATCTCCTAGACATCAAAGACTTCACATTTGAAGATAAACCTTGAGGCATTTTGTCCCTCTTGGGCATGTTTCCAATTCTTTGACAACAGTCACATGCTAAGACATATGTGTGGGCATCCTTAAATATACTTAGCCAATAAAAATCAACCTCTACAACCTTTTGTGTTATGCTACTAGGGATGTAAGGGCTACCTATTAGCCTACTGTGGTAATGAACAATCTTCATTAATAACTTAGATATATTCAAAGGAATTATCTCTATCTATTCAATAGAAATTGAACATGAATTCATACAGTGCACATATACAAATCTAAGAAATGTGGCTTAAGTTATTAATTTCAAGAATGCAACAATATTTCAATAAAAGCACAAGTGAAATCACAAGAATCAGATTTAGGTTTACAAAATTAAGCAAGATTCAATTATTTCTCCATAATTTTTATCAAGTTAAACATGAATTTAGAGAAATAATGAAGAATTATGTTAGAAAACACCTATAAAGCACATAGATCCATGTAATTAAACTCGAATTGGCTCTTGAATTGATCCAAAAGCTTCAAACCCTAATAGAGATCGATTTTCTCTCTCTAGAACTCTCTAAACTTAGATGATACAAAATATCTAAAATTATAAGTGTAAAAGTATCATATGGTATGTAATTCTTAGAACAAAAGCTACAAACAAAGAGTTCCATGCTAAAGTGGCAAATTTGAAATAAAGACAACAAAACAGATTTTTGGTAGGAGTCAATGGTTGATTTGCGAGTGAAATCCACATGGATCACACGGTGGTTGCATCTATGAAGCACATTCATCATAATTGCAGGCATGATCTTCCTCGTGGTTGCGTCTATGATTTTCACTCAATATATTCTTTTTGAATCATCCACAAGTGCAATTGAGGGTGTGATTGAAGATCGCGGGAAGAGATCTACGGGTGCGATTAGTCTTATCATTGCTCTATTTATTGTTTTAGTTCTCTTTCTTCATCAAAAATTCGTCAATTCTTTTCTTTAACACATTTGAACTAAAATCAACAATTTAAACAAATAAGTGCTAGAGCCATTAGCATTTTAATAAATAAATAAATAAATAAATAAGAAAAACAAGCACAAGTCCTCTTGAATTGAATATAGTAAATTCTAATTATCAAAATTCTCCCATACCTAAGCTTTTCTTGTCCTCAAGCAAATAACTTATCAACATAAAGACAAAAATAAATGCAATGCTCTCAAAATAGGAAAATAGATCATAAATGATACTTTTCAAATTTCAACTTCTACAATTTTTTTACATTTTAAGCTCAATTGTCTTACTTCTACCCTATTCAACCACCTAGTAACCTCAACAATCATCACATATTTTGCTCTACTCAATCTCACTATGACATAAGCCAAGATTACTTGTTCTAGAATTATGAAGTTAATCTAAGTAAATTAGCCCGTACCATCATTATTTAAACCAGATTCTAAAGTAAAAATTATCCAACAGATTAATCAAAGTAAGAGAGACTCAACTAACTTTATCCCTTTATATTCAAAAGTATAAACTTCTTTAGTAACTTCTCTAAGCATCACACTCCAAAATGAAGGATATTCATCAATTAATCCTCTAAATCTTTTTCCTATTTGTACTTTTAACTTCTTTTTTTCCCTTAGATAGATAGCTTAGTTGACAAGTGGGACTAAATCATTATCTTCTAGTTGACCAAGACCTACCCTTCTCTACCAACTTCTTTAGCATTTTTTTTTATTTTCTATTTTCTTTGACAATTCATAAACAAGTTGAATCTCTATTCTGAGGGACTGAGACCCACTCATACTAATTGAATTATTTTTAATGGCTCTATGTAGTTGGCAGCGGGGTCAAGCAGTTACTCTTGTTAGGGACTAACACTTGCCCATACTAGCTTAAGCATTTAATTTTTACATTCTCCACATTGTATTCAATATAAGGGAAAAATCATCGAGTTACAAATCTTATTTGAACCTTCACAAATGACTTTAAAGCCCTCAAGACAACTAAATTGAAGAGTATACTAACATTTAATCTTAAAATCAATTGAGTAACTCTTACTAGGGACCTTAAGTTAATTCTAAATCTAGATTCTTAGGTTAAATAATGAGTAAAAACTACCCTACATAGATTTTGCAAAGTAATTGTAGCATAGTAAAAATAGCATAAACACAAGAGAATAATGTTCAATGCTAAGATCACTTAAATTACATGATGGTTTACTTTAGATAAAAGAAAGATAAATAAAAAAAAAATTTACTCATTCAATACCATTTCATTATTTTCCTATAAGTATAAGAGAAAATTTTGATCAAATTAAGCACAAATTACTCTATTAAATTCTAATTCAACTCCAAATTCATCTTTTTTATCTTGCTTAACCATTGCCCCACACTTAAGATAGACATCGTCCTGAGTATCTAACACTGAAAATCAAGTGGAGAAAAAATAACACACAATTAAGCTTAAAGCAAGATGAAAAAGAATGAGATTCCATAGAGGCTAGATTTTACTGATCTTCTTTTATGTGTGGACTGCATTAAGGGAAAGCAAACTACACATAACAAGAAAGAAGCTGCAAGAAGCAGCTAACTTCTTGAAATAATACACACTAATATATGTAGACCTCTTGACACTTCATCTTTTAATGGAGAAAAGTACTTCATCACCTTCATAGATGATTTTTCACGTTATAGCTATATTTATTTGCTGCATGAAAAATCTCAAGATGTAAATGCTTTTGTGTCTGTAAAGGAAGTTGAAAGGCAATTAGATTTAGTAAGGCCTAATAGAGGTAGTCAATATTATGGAAAGTATGATGAATCTAGGCAGTATCCTAGTCCATTTGCAAAATTCCTTAAAAGTCATGGCATGTGTGGACAATATACTATGCCTGGCATACCTCGACAAAATGGTATGGCAGAAAGGTGAAATAGGACATTAATGTATATGGTTAGGAGTATGATGAGTAATTCTATTTTACCTAAAAGTTTGCAGATATAAGCACTTAAAATTGTTGTGTATTTGTTAAATAAGGTTCCTAGTAAGGTAGTTCCTAAAACTCCTTTTGAGTTATATACTGGAAGGAAACCTAGTTTGGGACACCTGCATATTTGGGGTTATCCTATGGAAGCACAGGTTTATGATCCACATGAAAAGAAATTGGATTTTCAAATAGTTAGTGGTTACTTTATTGGTTACTTAGAGAAATCCAAGGGGTATAGGTTTTATTGTCTAAACCATAGTCCTAGAATTGTAGAGACGACCAATGCTAAAATTTTAGAGAATGGTGAGGTTAATGGGAGCGTTGAAGATAGAGTTGTGAATATTAATGAAATAAGCGTTAATGTTATATTACCCTTAAATGTTCTTAAATCCACAACCATGCCAAATGTTATTCGTATAATAGAACAACAAAATAATCAAGAATAACATTTGGATAATGAAGAAGTACCCCTGAAGAACCTAACTTACCATCAGCCAATGTAAATGAACCAGTTGAAATAACTTTAAATAAACTTGTAAGGGTTAGAAGGTTAGCTATCTTTGATGATTATGTGGTTTATTTGCAAGAGTTTGAATTTGATTGTGGCATTGATAATGATTCTATTTCTTTTTCATAAGTCATAGAAAGTGATGAGTTTGAAAAATGAATTAGTGCTGTGAAACAGAAGTTGAAATCAATAGTTTAAAACAATGTCTGGGATCTTTTAGACTTGCTAGAAAGTTCTAAACGAGTTGGGTCTAAATGAATCTTCAATACCAAGTGCAACTCAAAAGGTAATGTTGAATGATATAAAGCTAGAGTTGTGGCCAAATGTTATACTTAGAAAGATGGCATTGATTATAAAAAGACTTTTTCACCTATCTCAAAGAAAGATTATTTGAGAATAATTTTTGCTTTAATGGCTCATTTTGATTTAGAGCTACACCAAATGGATGTGAAAACAACCTTTTTGAATAAGGATCTTAAATATGAAGTTTACATGGATCAACCTGAAGGTTTTTCCATGGAAGGAAAAGAAAGTATGACGTGTAAATTAAAGAAATCAATATATAGACTTAAATAAGATTCCAAGAAATGGTATATTAAGTTTAATAATACCATCAATCTTTTGGTTTTGAAGAAATCATTATTTATCAATGTATCTACCGATAGATTAGTGGGAGTAAGTTTATATTTTTTGTTCTATATGTTGATGATATTTTGCTTGTTACTAATGATTTGGGTTTGTCACATAAGACTAAGAATTTCCTTTTAAGAATTTTGAAATGAAAGATATAGGATAGGTATCCTATGTGATTGGAATTTCAATATTCCGTAACAAGTTAGAAGGATTGATAGGATTGTCTGAGAAAACTTATATCAAGGAAATTCTTGAGAATTTTAATATGAGTAGGTGCTCAGTAGGAGTAGTCCTTATTCAGAAGGGAAATATGTTTGGTCTAATGCAATGTTCAAAGAATGATGTGGAACAGAATGAAATAAAATCAATTCCATATGCGTTTGTTTGGGTAGTTTGATGTACTTACAGACTGGTGCTAGACCCGACATCAATTTTGCAATAGGGATGTCAGGTAGATACCAAAGAAATCCTACTATTGATCATTGAAAGGTTGCAAAGAAATTGTTGAGATATTTACAAGGAACGAAAAAATATATGCTCACTTATAAGAGGTTTGATCATTTAGAAGTAATTGGATAATTAGATTCAAATTTTGTTGGATGTGTTGACAGTAGAAAGTCAATGTTTGGCTATTTGTTCCTATTAATTGGAGGAGCAATTGCTCGGAAAAGTACCAAATAGTCCATCATTGCTTCATCCACCATGGAAGGAGAATTTATAGCTTGTTATGAGGTTACAAGTCATCCACCATGATTGCAGATCCTTTAAAGGATTTACAACCAAAGACATTTAAGGAACATACAAATAGAATGAGTGTTGGTTGTATTGATGATTAGGATGTTTGATAATGATGTTATAACACTTTAGAGCTCAATAATGATATGTTCATGATATTTTGAATTTTCTTATTCATTATATTTGTGCATCCTTTATTGTTTGAATGAGAAAATTATGTATCTTTTTGGCAAGTATGTGGACTGTACCTTGTTTGTATACAACTTATGAACCTAACATGATAAATCCTTAATGTAGTGATATACAGAAGGGAGTATGCGACTATATAGTGTATGGCCGCCATAATCTTCACTACATGGTTTGTTGTGTAAAGCTGCTCATGATGATTGATGGAACATCCGACCAAGTGAAAGAATATAAGAAATATGTCCTGATGTCATGACTCATATTTAAATTAGCCTATATTAAATTTGGTTTAGGGTTTCTTATATTTAATAGTATGTTAAATCATAACCGTTAAGATAGATACTTGATGGGTATATCAGGTTTAATTTTTATGTAGGCATATAAACTGGTCCTCTCTCTACATGAAGGTGAGCAGTTAAAAGGAAAAATAAAAAACGCATTTCGGCTATCCATCAAACTATTTGTTACAATAACAGGGTTAAGGGAAAGAAATTAGTTTTATCAAAGATCGAGAGCAAGAAAGTTCTCCATCATGTCAAATTCAGCTTAAGATACGCAATTTATTTGACATATAAGAGATTGTTATTATATTCAAGATTTGTATGGATATAAGAGTTTAATATTAGTGATGTTGAATCCATATAGGCATAAAAGTGTAATGTTAGTAGTGTTGAATCCTAAAGAGAATTAATGTTTACGGGTAAAAGTAAAGGTTGGCACCAGCATTGCATTTTGAATTATCAGTTGAGATATCATGAAAAATGTGTAGGTCCACTTCTCTATCAGTGCATTGGGGCTAAAGTCGCGGTTCCACACTGTATCCGAGAACACTACGTGGAAGTTCGCTAGCAGGGAGTTGGGATTGCTTGTCTGGCCTTCGGATTGAGTCTTGGTCTAATTGTGAGACTCCTTTTGCGACATGAAGGTTCGGATGCGAGGGACATGGTTGTGAGGATGAGTGAATTCCTAGATGTATTTTGCTTGATGAAGGTGGAAAACTATTTGGAAACACATCTTCTTGAAAAGATCTTGAACTAATGATGATCATCGCTTATCGTTGGTAATTCGGCCTCAGGGTGGTAAACTCTAACCTTGAAGGTTAGAGAGATTTTTCTGATCCATTGTTTGCTTTCGCCCGTGCTAGTTTTTTCAACGAGGGTTTCTTTGAGTATTGTGTACTGGCATTACTAGAAATGGAGTTAAATACCATTACCTTAGTGGGATTCTCCGAAGAAAATACTTCTGAGGCATCCTTTTTCTGGGCCACATTTAATTCATGTTCATTGCTATGAGTAGCAACGGCCGCCACTTTTGAGACTGTTTGACAACCCAAGTTGGATTCTTTTGCCAAAAAATTATCCTTTTGAGGAACAGGGGATGGCCTTATTTGCTCACGTCTAATCCGATTATTATGGGTGGTTAAGCATTAATATTAAATTGCTTTTGAGAAGTTTTCTTTTGCATGCTTCTTTTCGTGGATTGTACAAGGATCCAATCTCCATATCCATCTTTGGAAACGCCATCAGTCGCGTTTAAGTCGCTATGCTCCACTCCTCTATGCTGCTCATCATTGGATTGAACCGTCTTATTCAAGTTGTCATTTGCATGTTGCACTCCTCTATTATCTATCCATCTGTGCATGGATGATCTTGCATTGCATGAACAAGTGGAACAGAGGAAATGGGTGAGTGTTGCTTAGTTTGCATGTTGAGTGATCGGGGCATGCAGTGGATTTATGCCTAGTACATCCACAGTTAAGACATTATATTTTTGTCCTCCTAATCTCAATTGTTTGCGCTAAAGGGGCATGCATGTTTACTTGTACACATATACGGGCAAACCTAGCTCTCTCAGCATTGACCATGCAAGTGTCCATCCGGAGTAGTGGACCAATAGCCTCCCCATACGTTGTAAAGCAAATGGTGCATGATACTCAAACGTAGCTCCTCAATTCTAACCCATGCAACCCCTGAATCAAATTTGGGTGAGGATGGCGTGAAGTTGGCTTCCCATCGACGAATAGTGAGAAAATGGCCATTAACAAACCAAGGTCCATCTCAAAGGATATTTTTGACAGCCTCAATGGATGGAAAAATAACAGTATAATGACCCGAAAACCGAGACCAATGATAGAAAACTCTCCAGCAAAGGACCAAATTTTTTTAAGTTTTGCAAGAAGTAATTTATAAACAAGTAATAAACCATAAACTTCAATTATAAAAGCTTGTTTCCGTGGTTGGTAGAATTGTTTCTTTTCAGATTTGGTAAAACTAATTAATTTGCATTCCGGTTGAGCTTGTGATGTTGTTTCATGTGGGGCTGGAGGTTGATCCTGCTTTTACTGTCATCATCCATTTCGTCTCTCTCACATACAAAGAAGTATTTTTCATATGCATTTGGAATAGTAAAACATAGCTTGTCTCGATAGGATACTTTGGAATGGAAAATTGCTATCCCATAGATACTATTCCTATTCTGTTCCGGTGAATACACGATTGACACGTGTATATAAATAGTAGTAACTATTTCCTTTATTCTATGAATGTTTTTATTTTTCAAATTTTTAATACATATTAAGACTCTATTAATCAAGACAGACTAAAGACAGCATCCATGGGACAGCAAATATCTTTTCGATATTTTGGGCCCTACTTTATGAGAATGAAGTGACGAGTTCTTGTCAAATGGGACCAAAGCCAGAGTATCCACTTCATGCATTGAATCCTCAGAGTCCTCAGATTCCTTTTGTTCATGAGTAATTTGATCATCTGTTGTAATTGAACTAGTTGACAATTTTTTTATTTTTTTACGGGTAAATGGTGCTATGTCAAAGGAAGAAGAAGAAGGTGGAACATACGAAAGGGGGGAACTCATTTTTATTTTCCTTCTCTTTTAATGATTGTATAATCGTCGGAACTTTGCCTCTTGTCGATTCCAACTTTTGTGAAAAATACAAAGAGCTCAAGGCTTACCTTTGCTCAATGGGGGCTAAAGTTTGAAGGTTACCTTGATTCCACTAGCTGTGGTGATGTCTTTGAAGCGCTAGAAAGGGAATGAGGTTTTTAACAATCTAAAAGACTTCAACCCTTGCATCCGAACTAGGCTCTTAGAAAATGGTCATCCAAATATTGGGGTGCTTGGTTGATTTACCCCTTTACCTTATAAAATTGTCAATTTAATATTGTATCAAATTTTTGTGACTATTTTTACTATATCTTCAACATTGTTTACTCTATTCGCAGACATAGAAGAGGCAATATAGTATTGAATTTTTATAAATACCCCTAACACCATCTAATACCAATAGATTGCTTCTTTTGCATTGAGAAAAAAAAAAAAAAACAAAGGGTGTTAGTGAAGTAGAAAAGAAGTTAAAATTGGTAGAAGAGGATTTATTAATTCACATATTTCTTTATATTAGGATAAAGACAACATAAGTGTTATGATCAAATAAAACAAACAATGACAAAAACAAAACAGAAAAATAAAGAACACATAAGATTTTATGTGGAAAATCCAAATCAACAAAAATCGCTGGCGGAGGAGAGAGAATTCACTATATGTCAATAAAGGAATACAAGAATGACGTTACATCAAACCAAATCACTCTCGCAATTATAAACCCTAATAAAACACATGTATATATGTGTATAAAGATGGCCGACATTAAAGGCCTAAATTATATCTCTCAAATGTATAATGAATGAATAATAAATGTATAGTCAAATACTCTTTCATTAACATTTGACTATAGAAATTGGCTATAGAAATCGGGTCACAAAGTCCAACAATCTCCATCTTGACACGTATTCTAGAGTAAAAAACACAAACCCTAATCTTCGACATAAAAACAAAACATTCTCCATCTTTTTCACAAAACCCTTAAAGGGCATAAATCAGTAGCGAACTCCAATCTTCAACATAAAACATTCTCCACCTCTTCCAAGAAAATCTGGTGTTGCGATCCAAAGTGAAATATCAGATTCCACGGTTGCCATTGTAGAGAAAGTACAAAACACCAAACATTTGGCTCTAATACCACTTGTTATAATCCGAATAAAACAAACAATGGCAAAAACAAAACAAAAAGTTAAATAACACACAAGATTTTACGTGGAAACCCTTGCAGAAAAAACCACGAGTAGAGGAGAGAGTGAATCCATTAGTGTTGAAGAAAGAAATAAAGAATTACAAAGGATGTGTACAAAAAAGATCTCACAGATATAAAATACAAGATGCTCAAAAAACCCTAAAAAACAACACACACACATACACACACTTTTTTCGTAAGTTGGAGGGAAAGGCTGGAGGCCTAAATTCGCCAACCATAATTTGGCTCAACGCCGGCCAAAAGGCCGATAGCTTTACATTGTACACTGGCAACATACCCAACGAAGGTCGGCAGCTTTAAGTCAGCCATTAACATCCATAGCTTCGAAAACTTCAAAGATGGCACGTAGGCTAGTGGGGCACATGATTTATGTCGGCGATGTAAAGTCCTAAAGCTAGCAACTTACATGAATTTGAGTCACACATCCAATAATCTCCACTTGACACAAATTCAGGAGCAAAATCAACGGAATCCAATCTTTAACACATACAACAAATCATTCTCCTCCTCTTCCAAAAACCCCAAAAGGGATCAATTAGCAATTAACACTAACCAAATCTAGATGATGCTTAAACTTGGCTATAGGAAGTACATTGGTCATCATATCTACAAGGTTATCCTAAGTACTGACCTGGCTTACAGCAATATCATCATCAGCAATAACATTACGAACAAAATGATACCTAACATCAATTTGCTTCGTCCTCTCATAATACATCTGATCTTTAGTGAGGTAGATTGGACTTTGATTGTCACAAAAGACTGTTGCAATCTTTAAGTTATCATTTATTTCGCTAAATAACCCTTTTAACCAATTAGCTTCCTTAAAAGCTTCTGTAATGGCCATGTATTCAGCTTCTGTCACGCCCCGAGGGTACCCTAGTAGTAGTAAACAAGTTATATTTGAATACTATCACTAGATTACCTTCAGAGAATGACAGGTTTTCAAAATAACAGGATCTTTTTAGTTGCTTGATAAGAAATAACAAATATATGAAAGAAATAACTTAGTGAATAAACATTACAAAACTATTACAAACCATATAGTTCTTTTGGAATACACAACTAAATATTCTAGTCTAATAGTACATAACCATCAAACTAAAATATATCTATAGACTTCTAACTTTAAAGCTCTTATCGGGGCCATATTCCTGGATGTAACTAACCAGGGTCGTAAATTGAACCTGAAAAGACTGTAGGAGTATGAGTGAAACCACAGCTCAGTGAATAACCAGACATACCATACATCACACAAGTCATTAACAAATCATATGCAATGCAAGCACTCAACCATATGCACAGATACAAGTTTGGATGATCTAGAATCCAAACAGGAAAAAGATTTACGCCCTCTTTTTAATGGGTTGAAGAACCAGTACTCAATGACCCACCTGCCTAGGAGAAACTAAGTACACAGGAGAATCAACGATTTCTCGTTTTAAGGTTATCACTTTGATTATAGTTGATTGAACAAACCATCTCTTGCAATCCCCTTAGAAACTCCTTAAGTGTTAATCATTTCAAAGCGATTCTACGGGCGACGCTCTTCGATGCTTTTTAGTTCCTCATAGGACTGCCAGACCAAAGAGAACCTTGAAAGAACTTACACATTAGATCAACCAAGCGAAAGCAGAGATCCGAAATATTAACACGTAGCAGGCTGTCACAACCATATATGCAATAATGCAATTCGTGCAATGCATGTTCATCTTATTTTGTTAAGTCAATAATTCTTACTCAATTTCAAGGTGATCATACATTACACACAATCATCATTATACTATTTCACATCGTCAATCATTGCATTATCGCTTTTGTAAGGATATTTTATCAATCATACAATCAAATCATATCATACTTACAACAAGCACTCATTTGATTATATGTACTTTACATATTCAGCTACTTACAAGCACAACCAGTACAATATGACTAAATTACTCACCTGCTCATACTGACTCAGTCGTAGTAGTCTGCTGGTAGATCTTCTAGTGAATCCAAGTCACCTATTTAAGACAAAGTATTCATCAATATAAATTAGCTAAATTTCTATATATGACTTGTGTCCTAGACTCGATATTTTGGTAATTATTATTACTTAGTGTTGTCGTGTTTCTCCTATTTTATCTTGCATAATTATTTTGTTATTTTTAGGAGTCCCATTACTCAAGAAATTAGTTTATTTCAATTTCCATTCTTACCTATTTTATCTAGTTAGAACAAATATTTGACTAATACTAACTTTGATTAACACCTAATATCTTTTCTTAATCCTAGGGTTTTAATGAATCATCCGGTATTAACAAAAATATTCTAAATATTTGTATTTACTTGTTTATGTAATAAATGATATATTGTTATACATACATATATATATATATATATATTAAGTAGACTTAGGTCATATATATTTATATATATATACATGAGTTCTGGTTATTTTCGAAACATGCTTTCGTTAAGAAATTTGGGCGTACGCCGGCTCAAAGTCGTCGGCCTTCAAACCCAGATGCCGGTGTAAAATTGTTTTTGAAGAAATTTTCATATCGTGTGCACTGGCTTTGAAAGCTGTCGGCTTTCAATGTACGCTGGCCCTACGCTATTGGCGTAGATCTCCAGGTAGCCGGCTTACGTTCAACTTTTACGTGAAAAATTATTTTACGTAGCCTCAGATGAGTGCAAGCCGCCTATACGCCGCCGGCCTATCCATGTAAGCCACCGGCGTTGAGCGTTTACACTGCCGGCCTTGAAGCAGTGTTGTACTGTTCATCATCTTCTTCCTCGGTTCGATCCATGTTCTTTGATTTTTACACGTTAAAAACATATTTAAACTATTTCTAAGTGTTTTTATATCATATATATAGACATAAAACACGTTTGAACACGTTTAAAAACATATATATATATATATATAGATCTCGATTCTTAGAAAATAAAACTAGGGTTTTGGAGTATTACCTTGTTGGAGCTCGTTTGATGTAATCCGAAGCTCATGTTTGTGTTTATTATGTTCCTAAGATTATTATAAGTCAGTTATAACTCTTATATTTGAACGAAAATCCTTTGAATCGTATCAACTTACCTTTGAACTTGTTTTCAAGGGTTTTTAGCTTTGTTCTTCTTTTGATCCGAGCTTGGGTGTTATGATCGGTTTGTTTTCTGTCTTTAGCTCGTTTTGGTGGTTAGAAAAGGGTAGTTTCTTTCTGGAAAGTTTAAGGATTGATAAGTTTTGGTCTGTTTTCCATTATAAGCATTTATTACACATATATATATAGAAGAAAGGAAGAGGATGTCGGCTGCTATTTCTCCTCTGATTTCTTTCGATTGTGGCTGTGCTTAACATGTTATTTTCATTGCATTTAATGTGGATTTGAGTTGGCTTTGTCCTATTGGTTATTGGGTTACTTTTGTTGAAATCTTTAGTGAATTATTGAACACAAATTCCGGTGCCCCTTTCTTCCTCTATTTTCCACCGAAATGCAACCGTATGCATATATATATATTAGTTTATTATTTAATTAAATTTTGAGATAATTTAACTAGTTATACGGGTACAATTTAGGTATTATTTGAGAGTTTTTGTACAAAAATATGTTTATAGAAATATCAAAACACTTATATTTTCAAACTATACAATTTTAGGTTATATATATACGTAGTAAATTATTAGTATAATTTTATCTCCCGCGATTTGGATTTCTTAAGCTCGTTAGATCAATTTTTGTTTCAGACCTCAATAGCTTAAGTAAACTTGGTTTAGAACAATAGCATGATTCGATTATTTATTTGGAGTTCAGGTTTTGAGTTATTCAACAGTTTATATTTTCGTTGTGTATTTATAATTTTATCGGTTTATTTTTAGGTCATCGTTTTCTATCCATAAGCGTACATAATCGTTTACGTAGTATTAAACTTGATACAGAAACCAAACTATATATATATCTTTAGTTTTGATACTGAACATGAAATCTTATTAGTAGCTTTTAATTTTAATTAGGAATCTTAGATTTAGGGTTTAAGTCTAAATATAAGCTTATTACTACTTGTTATTCGAATCTCGAATCATTTCGAGATAAAAAAACAATCCTTTAATCTCTATATTTATATTTCCTATTTAAATCTATTTGTATATCTGGTTTCGGGTTTTAAAAAAATTATTTATTCAAAATCTAAATCTTTTATCTAATCAAAATCTAGATATTGATCTATTCTTAAACTTTAATTAGAATCTAAATCTATTATCTAGTTCATACAAGCTATTGTAAGGTCGTGTACTAACGTGGAAAATTCCCGGGGTTTACAGCTTCAGTTGTGGATAAAGAAACTGTAGCTGGCAAAGTTGCTTTCTAACCGATAGCACAGCCACCAAGAGTAAAAATGTAACATGTAAGAGATCTTCTCTTATCCAAATCTCCAACAAAATCAGAATCCACAAAACCAATAATTCCATCTCTAGCTCTACCAAACTATAGACAAACATTAGTAGTACCTCTTAAGTACCTGAAAATCCATTGGACTACTCTCCAATGTTATTTACCAGGATTTGTCATATACCTGTTGACAATACTTATAGCATATGACAAATCTAGATGTGTGCATACCATAGCACACATAAGAGATCCTACAACACTAGAATATGGAACTCTTTTCATACATTCACTTCATCATTTAACTGTGGAGATAAAGCAGATGATAATCCGAAATGTGCTACTAAAGTAATACTAACAGGCTTAACATTCATCATATTAAACTTATATAGAATCTTCTTAAAGTATGCCTTCTGACTAAGATGCAATGTCCTTTCTTTTCTATCCCTAAGGATTTTCATCCCAAGTGTCTTCTTTGCTACTCCCAAGTCTTTTATTCCAAAGTCTCTGCTCAATTGATTTTTAACCTTCTCAAACTCTGCTCTATCCTTGGTGGTAATCAACATGTCATCAACATACAAGAGTAGATAAGCAAAAGACCCATCTTCACATTTCTTGAAATACACACAACTATCAAAATTACTTCTCCTGAAATCATGAGAAGTAATGAATGAGTCAAACCTCTTGTACTACTATCTGGGCGATTGCTTCAAGCCATAAAGTGATTTCTTCAACATACAAACATAATCCTCCTTTCCTGAGACCACAAATCCTTCTGATTGTTGCATGTAAATATCTTCATCATGCTCTCCATATAAGAAAGTTGTCTTCACATCCAACTATTTAAGCTCAAGATTGTGCAAAGCTACAATATCAAGTAATGCTCTAATGGAGTTGTGTTTTACAATAGGAGAAAACGCATCATTGAAATCAATATTTGATATCTAACTGTAGCCCTTTGCAACAAGTCTTGCTTTGTATCTGGGCTCTTCAACCCCTAGTGTTCCTTCTTTTCTCTAGAATACCCATTTGCAACAAACAGTCTTCTTCCCTTTAGGAAGTTTCACTAAATCCCAAGTTCCATTCTTATAAATGGATTCCATCTCCTCCTGTATTGCAATCATCTACTTACCAGAATCATCACAATTCACAACTTCTGAGTAAGTAGATGGCTCCTGACTGGAATCAATCTCCTCTACTGCATTAAGAGCATAAGTTATAAGATTTGCCTCTGCATATCTCTAAGGAGGTCTAACTTCTCTCTTAGGTCTATCTTTAGTAATGGAATACTACTACTGTAGAGATAGAATTATCTTCTGTCTGTGATCTAGGCTAAGAAGTAAACTCTGATGAAGACATTGAATCAATCTGAAACTTTACCTGCATGCTTGATTTATGCTGTACTTTATCAAATGAAGTTGCAGAAAAAGCTAGATAACATATATGCTTCATCAAAAATCACATCCCTACTGGCAATGACTTTCTTCAAATCAAGACACCATAATTTATATCCCTTGACACCAAGTTCAAATCTAAGGAATATGCACTTTAGAGACCTTGGCTCAAGCTTCCCATTATCTACATGAGCATACGTAAGACAACAAAAAATTTTAACTCAGAATAATCAGCAAGAGTACCAGAGGATATCTCTAATGGAGTTTTCTTCTCAATAGCTATAGATAGAGACCTATCAAATAACATGTTGTAGAAGCTGCTTCAACCCATAATGATTCCGGTAACAGAGCGTTAGAAAACATACAAACGACTTTCTCCATAATGGTTTTGTTTATCCATTCTGCTACTCCATTTTGTTGATGTGTACCAGGAACTATTAGATGCCGCACAATTTCCTCTAACTTGCACAGATCATTGAAATCATTAGAACAAAATTCAAGACCATTATCAGTGCAAAGATACCTTACTTGTTTCCCAATTTGTTTCTCAATCATCGTCTTCTACTCTTTAAATGTGGGTAAAATATCACTCTTCTATTTTAAGAAAAACACCCAAACTCTTCTAAAGAAATCATCTATAATTGTCAGTATGTATATAGCACCTCCACTTGAAGGTACTTTAGATGGCCCCCAAAGATTAGAATGGATATAATCCAAAGTACCCTTTGTATTATGATATCTATGGTAAATTTGACTCTTTATGCTTCCCAAAAACACAATATTCATAGAACTTCAACTTATTGATGCTTTATCCATCAAGAAGTACTCTTCTGCTCAATTCAATCATACTAGCTTCACTCATATGCCCTAGACAAATATGCCAAAGTCTAGTAGCATCTTCATCTAATAGAGAATAAGAAGTGATGACTATATCACCTGCAATAACATAACCCTATAAAATATATAAGGTAGCAGTCTTTTTCTGTCCTTTCATCATCACAAGAGATCCTTTACTGATTTTTAGAACTCCACCTTCACCAGTATATTTGTACCCTTTAGTATCAAGAGTACTCAATGAAATTAAATTTCTCTTCAAGTTAGGAACATGTCTCACTTCTCCAAGTATCCTGACAACACCATCAAACATCTTGATCTTTATGGTCCCAGTGTCTGCAACCTTGCAAGAAGTATTATTTCCTAAAAGTATAACACCGTTGGAAACTTTTTCATATGTTGAAAACAACCAGTCTCGATTGGAATACATATGAAAAATACAACCAGAATCCACTCCTCACTGGTCTGAGGATCATCATTAGAAGCTACAAGAAGTTCACCACCACTATGGTCTTCAGTTACCGTAGCTTCAGCAAATTTTTCTTGTTGTTTTCCCTTCTAATTTTCAACAGCTCTTTTATTTTGTTTCCTGTAATTTATATCATTCTGATTTAGTGTGTCCTTTCTTCTTGCAACACTTATAGACCTTATCTCTGTTTGAAGACTTTAACCTTCTCCTTGAATTACCAGAACTACATTCTTGACTCTTACCACGAGAAACAAGACCCTCTACTTCAAGCTCGGATCCAATTACTAAGTGTTTCATCTTCTCAAAAGACGCCGAAGCATCATACATCTCTTCCATGGTAATAGAATCACAGCTATATAAGATTATGTCTTTAAAATTCGAATATAAAGGAGGTAGCAAATACAACATAATTATAGCCAATTCCTCTTCATCGTACTTAACCTCTAAAGTTTCCAAATCGAAAACAATTTCTTTAAAAATGGTCAACTGATCTTTTAAAGACCCACCTTCTATCAACTTGTGTGAGTATAATTGCTGTTTCAAATGTAATTTGCTAGTCAAACTCTTTGTCATGCACAGCTACTCAAATTTCAACCATAACCCAGCAAATGTCTTCTCTTTCAACACATTTTGCAAAATTTGATTCGATAAATGAAGATGAATTTGAGAAAGGGCTTTACAATCCTTACGTAATTTTTCTTCCAATGACCAAGACACTGGCATCTTATCAAACCCTTACAACGCATCATCTAAATCCATATGTGCTAATACTGCTCTCATCTTGACCTACCATAGAGAAAATCTTATACACCGATCCAGCAAAGGAATGTGATGCAACGTAAAGCGTTCAAACAAAGAATTGTAAGAACAGCAAGTCTTTCAGAGAAAAGAAATTCTCTAGAATTAGGGTTTTAATTGATAGAATAAGAGTTGTCCATAACAAAAAACCTAAAAGACTATTTATAGTCTCAAAAAATAACAAAGAAAAGCTAAACAAAACAATAAAACACACAAAATATAAGCTGGAAGTAAGCTGGCGCAAAGCTGCCAGCATTGTGTTCCTATGCAGGCTGCCTAAATCCAAGGCCGGTAGCTTGCTGTCTTCCGCTCATTCTTCGATGCTTCCTTCTTGCTCAAGTATGTGTTCGCGACCTCATCCGCATCAATCTCCTCCACTTGAGAAAAACTCTTCCTCGAGTTTAATTGAAGATTCAGATAGAATGGAACCTCAGAATCATGAAACAAGGATAAATCCGCCACATTAAAAGTTTTAGAAATACCCAAGCTATCAAGTAAATCCACTATGTATGCATTGTCGTTGATACGTTGCAATACTTTATAAGGACCATATTTCTTCGGTTAAAGCTTATTGTAGCTACCGATTAGGAATCTCTCCTTATGCAAGAAATCCATAACCTAATTACCAACTTGAAACCTCTCACGCTCCTACGTTTATTAATAGATTGCTTGTAGCGTTGAATGGCTTCTTCCAACCTTTGCTTCACCTCTTTCTACACATTTACCACTTGCTTCGCCATATGCTTGGCTAGAATATTACCACTTTCTCATTTAGGTAGCTTAAGTAAATCAAGAGTATGTTGTGGTATCTTAGTGTAGACGACTGAGAAAGGCGATTGTCCAATGGCACTGTGAACATCACTATTGTAAGCAAACTCAGCCTGTGGAAGGATGATGTCCCATTGCTATGGTCTATCACCACAAAGACTTCGAATCAGATTTCCCAAAGTTCGGTTAACCACCTCCACCTCACCATCAGTTTGTGGATAGGCTGTACTGCTGAACTATAAAGAAGAATCAAACAACTCCACAATGTTCTCCAGAAGTAACTCAGGAACTTGGTATCACGATCTAAAAAATGGTCTTAGGAACTCCATGCAAGCGAATAAATTCTTTGAAAAACAACCTAGCTACACCAACTGCATCATCATTTTTCCTGCTAGGAATAAAATGTGGCATTTTAGAAACTTGTCAACAACTACAAAGACGGAATCAACTCCTCTCTGTGTACGTAGCAATCCCAGCACAAAATCCATGGACAAATCCTACCATATGTTTTCTGGAACCAGTATAGGTATGTATAGTCTCGTATTCTTAAACTGACCCTTTCATCTCTGACAAACATAGCACTTTTCTACAAATATGCTCACAACTCGCCTAAGCGGTGGCCAATAAAACCTCTCCTTTATTGTTGCCAGTAAATTATCATGCCCCAAATGACCAGAGAACCCACCGCCATGCAGATCCTTAATCACCTGCTCTCTCAAAGAAGTTATTGGCAGACACAACTGGTTCTCATGCATCAAGTAACCATCAGATAAGTAAAAACCAGAAATATACTGATTATTTGATACCTTGTGCCATATTTCAGTAAAGTCTTCGTCATGCTCATACTCCTCCTTAAGTTGCTCAAAACCTAATATCTCCTGACTCAAGCTCAACAATAAAGAAGCTCGCCTGCTCAAAGCATCTGCAACTTTATTCTGGGCTGTAGATTTATGACATAATCTGAAAGGAAATTTTTGTAGAAATTGACATCATCTCACATGCATGCCACTGCTAATGCTCTTCTGGATATTTAGGTACTTCAACGCCTCATGATCTAAATAAAGTACAAATTCTTTGCCAATTAGATAGTGTTCCTAGGTTTTTAGAGCACATACTACTGAATAAAATTCCTTGTCATAAGTGCTCCACTTTCGCCTAGCATCACTAAGCTTCTCACTGAAAAATGCAATCGGCCTCTTTTCCTGGGAAAAAACATATCCTATGCCCACCCTACTGGCATCATAATCCACTTCAAATAAATTCTCAAAGTCGGGAAGGGTCAGTACTAGTGCGGTACTCAATTTCTCCTTCAAGACTACAAAGCTAGTGGCTGCCTCATCAGTCAACAGGAATTTCCCCTTCTTCAAACACTCTGTCATGGGTTCAACAATAGTGTTGAAATTCCCGATAAACTTGCAATAAAAGGTTGCCAAATCATGCAAGCGTCGCAACTCAGAGACATTCTTTGGAGTAGGCCATTCCATGATTGGCTCTACTTTTACCTCATCAATTCATATGCCATCAGCCGAAACAACATAACCCAAGAAAAGCAATTTATTTGTCATAAAACTGCACTTCTTAAAGTTAATAGACAAATTATATCCCAACAGTGCTGTTAGTACTCTCTTCAAATGCAATAAGTGCTCATCTTCACATAAGCTATAGATCAAAATATCGTCAAAACACACCACTACAAATTTACCTAGACATAGTTTCATTACCTGGTGCATTAGTTGCATGAATGTGTTAGGGGCATTAGATAGACCAAATGGCATGACTAGCCACTTGTACAATCCATCCTTCGCCTTAAAGGCGATCATCCACTCATCCCCAGGTTTAATCCTAATTTGATGGTATCCATTCTTTAGGTTAATCTTGGAAGACCATTTAGCCTCATGTAATCTGTCAAGCATGTCATCCAATCGTGGTATGGGAAACTTATATCCTATAGTGATCCAGTTAATAACCCTGCTGTCAATGCACATTCTACTACTCCCATCTTTCTTGAGTGTCAACAAAGCTGGCACTGCATAGGGACTCAAACTCTCCTAAATCAACCCCTTTCCCAACAGCTCCTCAACCTTCTCCTTGAGAATCTCGCTCTCCTTCGGGTTTATCCTGTAATGGGCAGCTTAGGGAGACTAACCCCAAGTACAAGGTCTATCTGGTGCTTGATGTCCCTTAATGGCGGTAACTGAGCTAAAATATCATTTGGCATCAATTCCTAAAATTCCTGCAACAAAGGTTAAACTAATTATAGTTGCTCCTCCACTTGCAACTCAGCATCATTCTCCAAGACTTGCTTTACAATCAAGGCATGCACTTGCCTAGTTTCTTTAATCTCAGCCCCAAAATCCTTCATCATAGACAGAAACATACTCTTATCTAGTAAAGTAGTCTTGTCTTTCAGTGGTAGCTAAGTATATTTCACTCCTTCCCTTTCCAACTAATACACATTTCTTTTACCAAAATGTTGTGCATCTACATCATATTACCAAAGCCTACCAAACAGGAGGTGACATATATCCATATCAGCAACATTACAATACACAACATCATGGTACTTACCTATGGAGAATGGAACCTTACAACCCTCCATCACTTCAATTTTTCCAGCAACTAACTTAATCCACCCCAATCTATAGGGATTCAAATGCTTCTCTATAAGTAATTTTAGTTTTTGCACTGTCTTCTTTCCTATTATGTTCTCACAACTACCGCTATCAACAATTACTCTAAACACCTTACTATCAATAGTGCATCTAATTCTAAACAACCGGTGGTGTTGGGTATGATCTTCACTCTTCGGAGTCAACACCAACCTCCGAACAACATACACTCCTTCATCTTCTTCCTTATAGTCCTCCTCCTCATCTCTACCGGGTTCACAATAAATCCCCTCATCATCCTCTTCTCTTTCCACAATATTAACAGTTTTCCTCTTAGGACACTCATTAGATTTATGTCCCAGTTGACCACATCGGAAACACTTTCCAACGATCGACTTCGCATAAGGATTATCTGCTTGCTTTCTCTCTTTATCTTACCTCACTTCCCTGCAGATTTATCCTCTATAGTTTGCCTATTGGTACTGTAACCATGGGTAGGTGGTTCATCACTATCTTTATTTTTCTCCTCCAACTAAGCAGAGTTTCTATATCTCCCAAAATTCTTTTTGCCACGTTCTTGTTGCATCAATTCTGCCTTCAATGCTAGATTTTTTGCCTCACTCAAAGTGCGAATAACCTGTACCCTAATTCTATCCTGCAAGGCTGGCCTCAACCCTTCTAAATACCGAGCCATCTACTGGCCTTTAGATTCTAAAAGATTGTTGTGTTCTGCTAACCTTAGGAACTCACCATTAAATTCATGAGCAGATCTGCTTCTTTGCTGGTATCTTTAATATTGCTAGAATGGAATCTATTCATAATCTGGCGCCAGGAATTCCATCTTCATCAGATACTTCATCCGGTACCAAGTACGAATCAGATCTTTTCCTTCTCACTTCCTCCTATATTGGATCCACTCCCACCATGCAGAAGCCATTCCTTTTAAACGACATGCAACCAACCTAACTCGCCTTTCTGAAGGAGTCTCAACATAATCAAAGAATCTGTCCATCAGCAACCCAGTCCAAGAACTCTTCAATTCCCAGGTTCCCATTAAAGTAAGGGATGTCAACCTTCAATCAAAAGTATCTACCATCCCTGTCATCATACCCATCTCTCCTATAGCCACCATATTGCTAATTGTGAAAATTCCTAGCGTCTCTATCATCAAAATCATTCCTTCTTCACCCACCATAAGGTGGGTTGTGAGCAAACCAAGGTGGTTCCACATCGCTTTCTTTAGAGTCCTCTTCATAGACATGTTGTCTTCGTGTAGGAATCGACCTGTCAATAGGTTCACTATGAGCTATGTCATCTCCTGGCCTTCTATTGTCATTCCTTCTCCTATTTGCATCAATCCCACAAGCATCCAGACAATCTTCGATCTCCTCAAAATGTTCCTCGAAATGCTGGAACATGTGATTCATCCACTGCTTTAAACGTTGCTCTAATCGTTGCAACGCCTCGTCCCCTTGAGAGGCTCCACTCCCCTGAGCACCATCACGGAGAGCATTTTTATCGCTATTAGTAGCCATCCCGCTCTAATACCACCTGATGCAGCGTAAAGCGTTCAAACAAAGAATTGCAAAAACAGTAAGTCTTTCAAAGAAAAGAAATTCTCTAGAATTAGGGTTTCAATTGATAGAATAAGAGTTTTCCATAACAAAAGACCTAAAAGACTATTTATAGTCTCAAAAAATAACAAAGAAAAACCAAATAAAACAATAAAACACACAAAATATAAGCTGAAAGTAAGCTGGCGCAAAGCTGCTAGCTTTGTGTTCCTATGTCGGTGGCCTAAATTCTAGGCCGGCAGCTTATGCCCGGCCTACGCGTGCTGTCTTCTACTCCTTCTTTGATGCTTCTTTCTTGCTCAAGTATGCGTCCGCGACCTCGTCTGCATCAAAATGTCATACTTGACTGTTGCCATTATAGAGAAGACAAATAATACCAAAACTTTGCCTTTGAAACTAAAATACCCCAAACCTTCACCTAGATTAGAAATTAAGTTTAGATAGATCAAATGAATTATAGGAAATAATTAGACAAGTTAATACAATTAGATTAGTAATTAATTAAGTTGCAATTTAAGATTTCAATTCCTAAACCCCTAAACATGTTATTAAAATGTTTTGAGGATTCCTAAACCCTTAAACTTTAGCTTAAATCCCAATTCTTAAATCCTTATAAAATTTGAGTTCATTTGCTTCTATACAACCATCGGTTCTTAAAACTCGAACTCGAATTAAATATCATTTCATCTAAAATAAATTCCTAAATAAAGTTCTTATTTTAAGTTCTTAATTTCTAACATGTTAGTTCAAAAATCATCTTTTAAATACTTTTAAAACTATAGATATTGATCTGATAATTCTAAACCTATACCTAAATCCCAAAATATCCTAAATAAACCTTATCCTTTCCTTTTATTTTTCTTTTCCCTGCCTCTTTCCTTCTTTCATTTCTTTCCTTCGTTTTCTCTCTTTCCATTTCTCCTTCTTTCTTTTTCTTCTTGCTTTCCTTCAATTCACCATCCAATCTCAAATTCAAGAAGTAAAAAGAGAAATCAAAGTTAGAAAAGAATATTGAAGAAGGAAATCAAGCTAGAAGTGTTAAAAGAAATCAAGTGAGCATGTGTTCTTGACAAGATAAGTTGTTATCTCCTTGTTTTCTTTGTTATTTACTTATGTACTTAATAAATAGGTGTTGGAAATGAGTTGAAAGTATTGTTTATATTTGTATTTATTAATGTAATGTTTGATGGAAGTTTGAAATGGTGAAGAAGAGGATGAATAGTGAATTGGAGTTTGTTGAAGTGAATTGGGATGGTTGGGTTGTGTTTGATGTTGTTGGATAAAGTTTAAAGTATTAGAAGTTGTTATAGGTGTTTATTTGATATCAAAATTGATGTAGGAGGTGTATGAGTTGATGAAAATGTGTAAAAATGAGTTTTCAAAACAAAGGAAATTCTTAACAAGTGACAGGGGAGCGATCATAGGCGAGATAGAGGAGGTGATATGCTTTGAACAAGCATTTTTATCAAATCACGGGCGAGGTAGGTCCTGTGATGAGCTCGGTTTTTTGAAAAAATTGTCAGGTAACTAATTACGGGTGACCTAAAGGGCGTGATTAGTTCTGATCATGAAATTTTTCCTCATCACGGGCGACCTAAAGGGCGTGATAAATCACTATAGCTTGACATGTTTTCGTAATTTGACCATAACTTTTTCATACGGTATCGGATTGAGGTGATTCAAATTACATTGGAAAGCTCAAAAAGAGATCTAACAAAAAAAATTTTGAGTTTTTACAAATTCAATGCTTAAATTTTAGTTCTTTCCAGCTGTTATGTTTTCTTAAACAAAGTCAAAACTTGTATTTGCTTTCTACATGTTTGTTGTTAAGTGTAAATGAATTTTTTAAGTTAAAATGAGATAGATACATGATAATTGATGTGTTATGTTAATTGATTGATATAATTAAGCATGAATTAAGTGGAATTATAGATTTGATAAATAATTGGATTAAATATGGAAGTTAGTTATAAAATGAACTTAGCTAACAAACTTAGGTTCAACTTGATTAAATAGACTTGAATGAGTTAAAATGAATTAGATAGAATTAATTTAACCATTTTTGACTTAGTTTTTGAATTAAATGATTAAGGTTAATTAATTTGGCTAAGTTTAAGTTAATATAAGCTCAATTTGACATAGATCCTAAGTGTATAATGAATTAGTAATGAATCTAAGTACAATATGACTTAATGAACTTCACTAAGCTAAAACGGGTTAGATTGTTTAAGTATAATAAACTTGACTTAGTAAATGAATTAAATGACTAATTCTAATCAATTTGGCTAAGATTAAGTAAAAATTAGTTTAATATCTAATAATTGGATTAGATTGACATGTTAGAGAGATCTTTGAATATAATGAGGAGTATCTTGTTTTAAATGTTTGTTTGCTTTAGATATTCATGTTTTTGTATATGAGTTCTTTGTTAAAGTATTTGTTATAAGATATGATAAATGAAGTGAAAAGAAATACTTTGACAGACAAAGGAGAACTGTCCGTATTTTGGTGAGGCGATATTTTGCAGCCATAACAGGGTTCCTATTTAGTGTCTGATCAAATAGGGCTTCAATAAAATGAGTTTGAGATAAGTGGATTAGTAGTTTAAGTTCTTATATGAGTTTAATTTCTTGAAACAGTGATGGAAATCTGATTTATCTTTTGAGACAGAATTCTCAAATACCTTCTAAGGTTCTATTTGGATTTCATATTCAAAGGTACGTAGTAATTTGCGTGGTGATTGTTAGGATGGGCATCTTAAATGGACTAAGAACTTAAACTCAGCCTAATAATTGTTTGAATTGGTTGTCTATTCCGCCATTTAAATCTGTTTTTGACCTGAGATGGTAGTTCGGTATCCGGTCTGAAGAGCAGCACCTTGCTCAGATTGAGGGCACGGTAGTTTTAGGCGCTTAGGCCACCCATGTCATTGAGATATGACTTTCATAAGTAGTACGATAGATAGTCGACAGGGTTATTGGTATCGGCGTAACATTTTCTTAAACTTAGAGGGAAATCCCATGGTTTACTTCAACGTTTATGGGAACGATGAACTATATTCATGTTGTGGACCGAGTTTAAGTAGAATTGGGTAATGGCTAAGAACCCTAGATGAGACTATTATTTCTCGTTTTTGAATATATCTTCTAGGAGATATAAGTATCTGAGCTGCTTATATTAAACCCCTGAGTGTTGTGATCGTTACTCAGGTTCCCTTGCGATCCCTGTTGTCCGGAGTTTAAATACTCATGTGTTGTTTGTTTACTTTAAAGAAAAAATAATAACTTATTGTTTGTTGCGTTGCATTTAGCTAAGTTCGTGTGCCACATCGCTTATGAATGTGTTACTGTGTACTGGGTTTCGGTTCATTATTGTTATTGTTGTTCTTTTTAAAGGTGTTGCTTGTTGTTGATGTAGATGAGTGATGATATGATGATTTGATGATGATGTGGAGTATTGTTGTTGTTATTATTGTTGATGATGAGAAGTTGATATGGATGATGTGATGATGTTTGTCTTGGGTATTGGACGCTTCAGTTAATCCGGGAAAGATGAGGAGGAGTTATGTGAGTTAGGGCTAATGGATTATTTGTACTTTGTTTTTATTTTATTTTGTTTTAGCTTCAAGAGCTGGATATTTTTCCAAACTTTTAATATTCTTTAAAGGGCTTATTAGTGCCCATTTGTTTGTAAATGGTTGTCTACCCCTTAAGAGTAGATCTTAAAGTGTTTTTATAAACTTTTGTTTCTTAGAAAGTTGGTCTACTCTGTAGGGAGTAGGGTTTTATAAATTTTTTTTATTAAAATCGTTTTTCCACTGCTAAATCCAGTTATTCAAGAATCTAATTAAACGATTTCATAACCTTAAATTGAGTAGCAATATTTAACATAAAAAAAAATTAAAGGAAGTCTAAGCGTGTAATACTTTAGAGTATTATACTTGGTCGTAGCGCCTTAATCGATTTAATTAATCGAATTAAATTTCTTGGGGCATTACAGAAACCACTTGTTATGATCCGAATAAAACGAACAATGGAAAAAACAAAACAAAAAATTAAAAAACACATAAGATTTTACGCGGAAACTCTTACGGAAAAAATTTTACGTGGAAACTCTTACGGAAAAAACCACAGATAGAGGAGAGAGTGGATCCATTGATAAACTCAGAAAATTGATATAATTTTCATCTCTGAATTGACACTTATTTGTGTTAATTATTATAAAAGCAAAGAAATTGGTATTTAGTTTTGTGTCATTTGTTCGGAATCAGGTCAGGAATGAAAATGGAAATTTGCAACAAGGAAACATGAAGAATTGTGTGAATTGGCATTGAAAAGCACAACACACGGTGAATTTGGACTCAACGCAGCCAGCGTTGAGAGAGCTAGAAGCGTACGCCGGCAACCTTGAAGGCAACGCTGCCGGCGTTAAAAGGCAGCGTTGAAACATCACAGAGCCTAAGTATTTAACGCTAGATCCAACACCGCCGGTGTTTAAGGATGGATACAAACTTGAATTTGAAGGCAACGCCGGCAAATTTAGGAGTACGCCGCCGGCATTCATAGGCGACGTTGAAGACCATCAGTTTAAGAATCCTTAGCGCTTGATTGAACGCCGTCGGCGTTGGACGAGAAACCGCCGGCGTTGGATGCAGAAGTTACACGATAGTTACACAAAAAGCATGTATTTTTACATGCTTTGAGGAGAGAGAAAAGAGACTTTACATTATGTTTTCATTTTCAATTTCACCCGATAGTTTAGAGAGAGATAGAAGTAGAAAATAGAGATGTACTTGGATCTTCATCAAATTTGTTCTATTTGTTCGTAGATTGAGTAGAATTGGCTAACAAGGATCTCAGTTATAATTTGTACGGTTTGTTTCTCTAATTACTGGTAATTTCTTCTTTACTTGCTTTGTTATTTACACTTCATGATGAATATTATCATAGTTGTTATTAGTATCTTGTTAGATAGAGTAGAAATGATTATTAGCTAAATTTGAACGGTGGGAAATGGTGAAATCCTTAATTTTCTAAAGTGATTGCTGAACTAGTGTTATTAGGTTGTAAGAATGATGTATATTCTTGTTAAATTGAAACTAATAACTTAAAATTCGGACGAATTCAAGTTTGAATGAAATTGGGTATCTTGGCAAAGACTTTAATTTCGTTTGAATTTATATATGGGTGAAAAATTCAAGTATGCAATGGCAAAAGAGTTTTTAATCCTAGTAAAATCTATCATTACTGCTCAAACATTGTTTTAATTTTAAATACAAGTTTTCTAGAAGGAATTCTTTAATTTCTTGATTTAGGACAATGAGTCAACTCAGATTTGGGAAACTCTTAGTTGCACACATTGAATCTGTCAAAATGCTCAGTCGTGGAAGCTATTGAGTGTTTTAGGTAGAAAAAGGTTTTCAAATTCATTTTTAGAATTTGTCAATCTTGGTAGATTCACATGGATGTGCATGAACTCTAACAATTTTAATAACCCGAGTTCAACATGATTGGAGAAAATAGGATTTTATCTAAATCCCACTAACCTTACTTGTTAAGACTTGTGTGAGTAGGATTAGTAAATACTAGACATAGCATAGTGTAGATATTGTAGTAAATATTTATATAAAGAATTTGATTTCTCTTGGCCTAAATATTGAAACGAACTAATAATGTTTAGTAATTAAACTTTCCTCATGGGATTGATACTCATTCATCACTTTATTACTTGATCGACCCAGTACACTTGCTGGAGAATTGGTTTTAAAATATTAAACATTTCAAGTGGATCAAGTTTTTGGCGCCGTTGCCGGGGAAAGATTAATATTAAACAACTTTAGTTCTATTACTAATTTAGGCTCATTTTACGGTTTGGTTTGTTTTCTGTTTTCTTTTCAGGTTGTATGCACAGGAGTAGAAGTAGGGAACTTCTACTCCTCAATCTTGAGATTGAACGTACACTACGTTCATTAAGAAAAGTGAACAGACAAAGAGAACAAGGACAATCAGAAGTGATGGCAGAAGGTGAAAACAACAATAATCAAATCCAAGCCCCTGCCAGGGCATTAAGGGATTACACAGTACCAACTGTGTCTGAAAATCCAATTAGAAGACCAACAGTTCAAGCCAACAACTTTGAGATCAAGCCGGGATTAATTCAGATGGTAGAAGCTCATCAATTCGGAGGATATCCAAATGAGATACCTGATGATCATCTTGCCAAATTCCTTCAGTATTGCAACACCATCAAGATGAATGGTGTTACTGATGATGCAATAAGGTTGCAGCTATTTCCTTTTTCATTAAGGGACAAGGCTTTGGCTTGGTTCAATTCATTACCCCAGGAGTCCATCACAAATCGTACCATACATGACAGAAGATGTGTCAAACAAGTTTTTGAGGAGATTTTTCCCACCGGCTAGGACAGCTAGGTTGAGGAATGAGATCACCAACTTTACAAAATTTCATGGTGAATCCTTGTATGAAGGATGGGAAAGATACAAGGAAGCTATCAGGAAATGTCCTCATCATGGACTACCTGATAATCTCCTCATTGAGATATTCTATCTGAGTTTGGATGAAACTTTGAGATCACTTGTAGACGCTGCTGCAGGAGGAGCATTAATGGGTAAGAGCTATGAAGCTAGCTCTTTGATAGAAGAAATGGCTTCAAGTGCTCACAATTGGAGTTGTGAGAGGACTAAACTTAAGGTAGCAGCTGTGCAAGATAATGAGGCCATGTCTCAACTTACAACTCATTTCGGCTTTGGCAAATCAAGTAAGTAAGCTCACTACTTCAAGTTCTATTATTCCTAACCAAGTTTTGTGTTGTGAGATTTGTTCAGGTTCACATTCATTCCATGATTGTCCTCAAACACATTCACCAACTTCAGCTAGTGGAGAGCAAATGAATTATGTGGGGAATTTTCAAAGAGGAAATCAAGGACCTTATACAAACACTTACAATCCAGGATGGGCCAATCATCCGAATTTCTCATGGAGGAATGAGAATAATGTCTATCGACCGCCTGGATTTCAAAGACAAGGTCCGATGATTCAAGGTCCAGTGAGGAATGCTTTACCACCACCACCACCTCAACATCCACATCAACAACAACAGAACCATTCTTCGGTTGAAGATCTGATGAAAACTTTCATGCAGAAGACTGAGACGTTGATTAATAATCAACAAGCCACTATTCGGGATCTTCAAGGGCAAATAAGTCAATTTCTCAGCAGATAAGTAGTAGACCTTCAGGGTCACTACCCAGCAAGACTGAGGAGAATCCAAAAGGAGTGAATGCTATTACTCTTAGGAGTGGTAAGGAGGTGGAAAACCCAAATGGTTTGGTGGAAGAGAAAGAGGAGGTGCAGATAAGAGATAAAGGAAAAAGAAAGCTTGAGGAACCGATGTTAATTTCACCTAGTGTGAAGCCTTATGTTCCTCCAGTGCCTTTTCCAGGAAGGTTGAAGCAGCAGAAGTTGGATGAGCAATTCGCTAAGTTCTTAGATGTGTTTAAGAATTTACAGATTAATATTCCTTTCTTGGAGGCCATTCAAGAGATGCCCTCTTATGCTAAGTTCATTAAGGAATTGCTATCCAAGAAGAGGAGGATAGATGGAAATGAACCGGTTGTTTTAACAGGAGAGTGCTCAATGATACTTCAGCAAAATCAAGGCTTGCCTACAAAGCAAAAAGATCAGGGAAGTTTCACTGTACCTTGCACTATTGGTAATATTTATTTTGATAAAGTGCTAATTGATTCTGGTGCAAGTATAAATTTAATGCCTTTCTCTATTTTCAGGAGACTAGGAATGGGAGAATGCAAGGAAACCCATGTGACCTTGCAATTGGCTGATCGGAGTATCAAATACCCTAAGGGTATTGTAGAAAATGTACTAGTGAAGGTGGACAAATTCATATTTCCTGTGGACTTCATAGTCCTGGAAATGGAGGAAGATAGAGAGGTGCCCATGATCTTGGGGAGACCATTCTTGGCTACAGGTAAGGCTTTAATCGATGTTGAGCAAGGTAAGCTTACTCTACGTGTTATGGATGAACAGGTTACATTTAATGTATATGATGCTATGCATAAATTTGATGAGAAAAGAACCTGTTTTAATATTGATGTTATAGAGGAGCTTACATGAATTTGGGAAGATGAAGTAGGAATTGAGACCGTGGAGTCGGTTTTGAGAGAGTTTGATGACTGGAGTGATGAGGAGAAAGAAGTAGATTGTGAGGAAGTGTCTGAAATTCGGGTTAGAATGTATGAGGAACTTGGAACAAGTGAGAAGAAACAGGTTCCTTCCTTGACACAGCCTCCAGATTTAGAGTTAAAGCCATTACCTGATCACCTAAGGTATGCTTATTTGGGTCATGATGAAACTTTACCTGTAATTGTTTCATCGTTTTTGACAGAAAATCAGGAGGAGAAGTTGTTGAAGTTTTAAGAGAACATAGAGAGGCAATAGGCTGGACGATTGCTGATATCAAAGGAATTAGTCCTTTGATTTGCACTCATAGAATCTTGATGGAAGAAGAGTGCAAGCCTACAGTGCAACCACAGAGGCGATTGAATCCTACCCTTAAGGAAGTAGTGAAAAAAGAGGTACTTAAGCTTTTAGATGCAGGAATGATCTACCCTATTTCAGATAGTAAGTGGGTTAGCCCTGTCCATGTAGTACCTAAGAAAGGTGGTATGACTGTAGTGAGGAATGAGGCGAATGAATTGATCCCTACTAGGACAGTGTCTGGGTGGAGAGTTTGCATTGATTATAGGAAGCTAAATGATGCCACTAGAAAAGACCATTTCCCACTCCCATTTATTGATCAAATGGTTGAAAAATTGTCAGGGCATTCATTTTATTGTTTTCTTGATGGGTATTCGGGATACAATCAAATCCCGATTGCCCCTGCTGATCAAGAAAAAACTACTTTTACTTGTCCTTATGGCACTTTTGCCTTTAGGAGAATGCCTTTTGGCCTTTGCAATGCACCGGCTACTTCCAAAGGTGCATGATGGCTATTTTTTCTGACATGCTTGAGAATTTTATTGAGATATTTATGGATGATTTTTCGGTTTTTGGAAAATCATTTGATGCTTGTCTAGAAAATTTAGCCAAAGTTTTACAAAGATGCAAAGAGACCAACTTGATTTTAAATTGGGAGAAGTGCCATTTTATGGTGCAAGAGGGAATCGTTTTAGGGCACAAAGTGTCAGAAAGAGGGATTGAAGTAGATAAGGCAAAGGTTGAAATCATAGAGAAACTACCCCACCAACAAATGTCAAAGGAGTTAGAAGTTTCTAGGACATGCGGGTTTTTATAGACGGTTCATTAAGGATTCTCTAAGATTTCCCGACCTTTGTGTAATCTACTTGAGAAAGATGCTGTGTTTGTTTTTGATGAAAATGTGTGCAGGCATTTGAACTTTTGAAGGAGAAGCTCATCACTGCTCCGGTGATCATAGCACCAGATTGGGAGCTTCCTTTTGAGCTGATGTGTGATGCCAGTGATTATGCTGTGGAGCAGTATTGGGACAAAGGCGAGGTAAGATTTTCATACTATCTACTATGCAAGTAGAACTTTGAATGAGGCACAAAGGAATTATGCAACTACTGAGAAGGAGTTGCTAGCTGTGATTTTTGCTTGTGATAAATTCCGGCCTTATTTAATCGGTTCTAAGGTGATAGTATACACTGATCATGCTGCTCTTAGATATTTATTTGCTAAGTCTGATGCTAAGCCTAGGTTAATCCGTTGGATATTACTATTGCAAGAGTTTGATTTAGAAATTAAAGATAAAAAAGGAGCTGATAATGTGGTAGCTGATCACTTATCACGTTTGCAAAATGATGAATCAAACTTGCCTATTAATGAAAAATTTCCTGATGAGCAGTTGCATGCAATAGATATCCAAGGATTACCATGGTATGCCGATATAGTTAATTATTTGGTCAGTGGAATTATACCATATGGTTTGTCTTTCAACAGAGAAAAAATTTTTACATGATGTAAAGTTTTATTTTTGGGACGAACCATATCTTTTTAAAACATGTGCTGATCAAATAATTAGAGATGTGTACCCGAGATTGAGCAAATGAGTATAATTGAACATTGTCATGCTAGAGAGGCAGGAGGTCATTTTGGAGTTGAAAGGACTGCAGCTAAAGTACTATCTTGTGGATTTTATTGGCCCAAGTTATTTCATGATTGTAAAAATTTCATCAAAGTGTGTGCTCAATGTCAAAGATCAGGCAACATTTCTAGAAAACACGAGTTACCATTAAACAACATTCTGGTGATTGAACTTTTTGATGTATGGGGAATTGACTTCATGGGTCCATTTCCATCATCTTTTTCAAATAAATACATACTTGTAGCAGTGGATTATGTATCTAAATGGGTTGAAGCTATTGCTTTGCAAACCAATGATGCTCGAGTAGTAACAAAATTTTTGAAAAAGAATATTTTCACCAGATTTGGGGTACCTAGGGCAATTATAAGTGATGGGGGTACTCATTTTTGCAATAAACAATTTGACAAGCTTTTAGCTAAATATGGAGTTGTCCATAAAGTAGCTACCCCATATCACCCCAAACAAGTGGTCAAGTTGAGATTTCCAATAGAGAAATTAAAAGGATTTTGGAAAAGACAATTAATGCATCACGAAAGGACTGGTCTTTAAAACTGGATGATGCATTATGGGCATATAGAACTGCTTTTAAAACACCTATTGGAATGTCTCCTTACAAGTTAGTTTATGGTAAATCGTGTCATTTGCCTGTTGAACTTGAGCATAAGGCTTATTGGGCTATAAAATTCCTCAATTTTGATGGAAAAGCTGCAGGGGAGACAAGAATGCTTCAATTAAATCAGTTGGATGAGTGGAGAAATGAAGCATATGAGAGTGCTCGAATTTATAAAGAGCGTACCAAACAGTGGCATGATAGAAACATTTTGAAGAAAGAATTTTCACCAGGAGACAAAGTGTTGTTATACAATGCACGTCTCAAGTTGTTCCAGGAAAGTTAGATCAAGGTGGTCGGGACCTTTTGAAGTTATCCGTGTTTTCCCTTATGGTGCAATTGAGTTGAAAACCCAAGATAATCGAACTTTTAAAGTCAATGGACATTTACTCAAGCACTACTATGAGGGAGACATTAGAGAAAGTAGAACCACCTTCATCAGTGAAGGCAATAAGTGAAGCATTGGCAAGTCGGGCTAAGCGACTTTAAACTCTAAGCGCTGCATGGGAGGCAACCCATGGTTGTTGTTGTGCTTTTGTGTAATATATATATGTAATTGTGTGTGTTGTTGTGTGTTAAGTTGTTTCAGGTACAGTCAAGTGAGTAGATGAAGTTGGTGTTTAGTATGTTGAAGATTGTGAGAAAAATGGGAAGTCATATAACAGATGATTTTCCAACGCTGAAGTCTGGAGAAAGAACACCGGCAAAATTTTGCAGTGTAAATTGAACACCGCAAATGATGATTGAACGCCGCCGGCGTTCAAAGTGAAGCTTGGAATGCAGAAGCATCAACCTTAACGCCGGCAAAACAGCAGTCAACGCCGCCGGCGTTGATGTTTGGGAGTACTACCAGAAAGCAATTTTTAACACTGGCAAATACAAAGTTCCAACGCCGCCAGCGTAGGATTAATTTCACCGATGTTCCCAAAGAGCCCATCAAGGCCAGATTCAATTTTTCTAATGCCGGCATTTGCTGTCAACAACGCCGCCGGCGTTTGGTTTGTTGTGCATTAAATGCTAATCCCTTGCATGTAAAGGGATTAAAATCCCTATTCTTTCTCTTTCATTTGTGCTCTCAAGTTCCTCCTGCCGAAATCCTTTCTTTTTATTTTGGTTTCTTTTTCTCTCTTGATTTCTAAATCAATCCATCATCAAGGCTCACATCAATACTCCTCAAGATCACAAGGTATTGCATTCTCATTATTTGTTCTTTTTATCCTTTAAAATGATCAAATCTATCGTTTAGACAATAATGAAGATGTTTGGTTGAATGTGTGTTCAATAATCTGATGAGCTGTTGTTGGTTAGGCATCTGAAATTCGTGTTCATTAGTTTTATTGTAGCATGATTTGATTGGGGGTTTTTGATTAGGCTTGTAATCGTCGATATTAGGGTTTGTATAAGACAAATTGGGGGTTTTTTATTATTAGTGATTATGGAAATATGCAATCAAGTGTCAAGTGTAATTTTTAATCTCAAGTTTTGAATCAAAAACCTTTTTCACTATTCATCGAGTTTTTGAAACAAAGCCCTAACGGTTACCCTACGCCGTGTGCCTACGCCGGCATTTTTAGGATTAGTTTGCCGGCGTTCTTCAAAAAAAAAAAATTTGGAGAGAGAGAGATAGAAAAATTGAAAAGTTGGCCAATAATTTGGTGTAATTGATGCTTAACTGTGTTATCAAGCCATTAATTGATTACATCAAATAAAAAGATATGTGGTTCTAATGTGCACATATTAGTTGTTATTGTAAAATGTGTTGTCTTGTAATATATGTGGAGTGTGCTGTGTATGTGTTACAGATATGGCTCCAAAGAAGAAGCAAAGAACAGCTACTACTAGTCAAGTAAGGAATGTCTTGTCTAGTCAACTTTATGCACAAGAAAGAAAGGAAAGACTTATGAAAAAAGAGTTTCATAATAGTCATTTTCTGGATTGGCCTGTCTTAGAGGATTATGGAATGCATGAGACGTTGCAAAATGTAGTTGAGGACAAGCGATGGTTCAAAGTCTTTGACATGAGGGAACCGGCTTACAAGAAGATCACCATTGAATTTCTTTCTACTATGAGATATGGTAGAGAAGATGAAGATGATGATGATCAAGGGGATACCCATATAATCTTTCAGATATATGGGAAGTTAAAAAAGTGCCATTAAGGAAGATAGGAGTCTACCTTAGCTACTATCAGAATGAGGATGAGAACTCTGCTCTCCCGACATCTTGGCCTCCCGATGTCACCATGGAGCAATTCTGGTTTGAGTTGATACATCCAAGGACTGATCCATTTGAGCCTTCAAAATCGATCAACTCGTCTTTTAAGAAGTTAGAGCACAAACTTCTTCATCATATTCTAGCTCATACTTTGACTTGTCGAAAGACAAGTCATAGTAAGTTAAGCACTTCAGATATGATATGTTTGTATAGCCTTATTAAGAGCTATCCATTGGATTTGGGCTGTGAAGTGGCTAATTTTTTGCTGAGACAAGCTTAAGACACCAGGACCAATTATGGGTCTGTTTGGATTGTCTGTTTTTCATCTGTATCTGTATCTTTTTTAAAATGATATGTGTAAATATATCCGATTTGTATCTAAATTTTATCTATATTTGTTCTATTTGATCTTTTGATGAGAACTGTCAACTTTTTTTTATCTATATCTATTTCTTGATAAATAATTTGTTAGAAAAAAATTTGAAAAAGTGTCTGTATCTGCCGAAAAAAGCCAAAACAAACAGACCCTATATCTTCTGTGGGGGATATATCACTCAGCTACTCAAAGGCATGGAGGTTTTCAAAGAATTGCAAAATGATATCACAGTGGCAGCAAAAAGATATCTTCTGGGCCTTTTAGAGCTTGGGGTTTGGTGAAGGTACCCAGAGGGTACAAGATATTCAGGCAATTGCAGTTATTGAGCCCCAATTTGAATTTCCACAGGGCGACAGGCCATCTTCATCCTCAGCTCCACCCCCTCCTCAACTACAGGTTCCACCATCCTCCTCTCAACCAGAATCGTCTTCAGCTGGATATACCCTACTAGATTGGGATATGAACTGAGAGAATTGCAGGAGGATCTTCATAGCGAAAAGAAGAAGAACAAGAAGTTTAGACGCTCATTGATGTCAATGTTGAAATCTGCGTTTTCTTGTATCAATGCAGCTGCAGGTGAAGCGATGAAGTATTCTACTTCATCCGATGAAAGCGAATCCAGCACTGAACCTGAAAGCTAGAGTTCCTGCTAGCTTTGACTTTTTGGGGATATTTTCATTTCAATCTTATGTTTGTACTTAAGCACCCATTTTTGGGTAGACTTCCTTTCTTAAACTCACTTGGTCTGTATATATATGTTTTGTGTTATTATGTTTTTCTTTCTATCTCTGTCATGTATGTTTCTTTGATGAGAGACAGGTCTTTAAAGTAATCTCTGCAAATTCAAAACTCCAATGGGAATGCTGAACAAGGAAAGGAAAACAGGGAAGTTCCAACTGCTTTTATTTAGTTTTTTTCTACCTTTTATTTGTTAATTAGAACAAACAATGAGGACACTGTTCGGTTTTCAGTATGGGGAAGGGAGATTAGGCTGAGATGAAAATGAAGTATATAATGGGTTTAAATATATGTTGACTTGGTATGTTGTTTTGCAAGTGTATGAATACTTGAGAAATATGAAGTCAATATATGAATTCATAGGTTTTACACACTTGCATTTAGATGTAAACATATATAATGCATGTCCTCAAGAAGAAAACAAATTTGCAAAATTCAGGCAAAATTTTTTTTGGGAAATCTGAAACATAAAACAAAAGAAATTTTTGACTTGTAAGATGCCGTGCTCACTAAACCATGTGATTGGCTTACTTAGTTAAAATTAAGTAGATAAATCTTTAATTGACAAACTTACCTTCTGTTTAACCTAGGAAATAAAACTTATGTAAATATCTGAGTCCTATTGTGAAAAATGATCAGGTTTACTTCTCAAATATTCTTTTAACTTTTAGTTAATCTTTGTAACACTTGGTAGAAGAGGTAGATGAAGCTATTAACTTAGTGATCGGGAAACAGAGTCGAAAATTGTGGAAAAGTGCATTTAGTAGTAAAAACAAATAGAGCACTACTCAATTGATTCAAGTAATTGAGTCAGGAGTATTTACATTCATGATAAGGTGAATGAGAGTTCTTAGGGGTCCCTTTAAAACCTGGTCACTTGGTGATGAGCCCGGGATGTGCCGACTCAAGGATTTCACTCTAACTAAGTGATGTAATATGGCTAATGAGCTTGAAAGATACGGGCTTACACCCGTCCAGAGGAAATTCATTAGATGGAGGCAAAAACCTCTCCCTCTGTAATTGAAATGCACATATTGGTGAATTAAAAGACTTTGACTATGGAAAAATCTAAGGAAATGGTAGATACCACATGCTTATACCTTGTGTTGCTAAGATTTAACTTGAGTTAAAAGGTTAATGAAGTTGAATGATATTTTTCCTTTGTGGACTAATTAGACATTGTCGAAAAGTTATAGCTTAAGTTAAACATTGGGTAAAGTTTGTTTGGTCTAGATTAGCTAATTTTTCAATTCAAGTAAGCAAATCACATAATTCAAGTTTGGTTAGAGCTAGAGGCATTGTATTGCAAGTCATGAGATTTGAGAAGCAAGTTTTGAATTAAAAAGTCATATTTCAGTATTTAAATTGTTTTGCTTGAGGACAAGCAAAAGTTCAAGTGTGGGGAAATTGATAAACTCAGAAAATTGATATAATTTTCATCTCTGAATTGACACTTATTTGTGTTAATTATTATAAAAGCAAAGGAATTGGTATTTAGTTTTGTGTCATTTGTTCGGAATCAGGTCAGGAATGAAAATGGAAATTTGCAACAAGGAAACATGAAGAATTGTGTGAATTGGCATTGAAAAGCACAAACACCGGTGAATTTAGACTCAATGCAGCCAACGTTGAGAGAGCTAGAAGCATACGCCGGCGAACTTGAAGGCAACGCCGCCGGCGTTAAAAGGCGGCGTTGAAACATCACAGAGCCTAAGTATTTAACGCTAGATCCAACACCGCTGGCGTTTGAGGATGGATACAAACTTGAATTTGAAGGCAACGCTGGCAAATTTAGGAGTACGCTGCCGGCGTTCATAGGCGACGTTGAAGACCATTAGTTTAAGAATCCTTAGCGCTTGATTGAACGCCGCCAACGTTGGGTGAGAAACCGCCGGCGTTTGATGCAGAAGTTACACGACAGTTACACGAAAAGCATGTATTTTTACATGCTTTGAGGAGAGAGAAAAGAGACTTTACATTATGTTTTCATTTTCAATTTCACCTGATAGTTTAGAGAGAGATAGAAGTAGAAAATAGAGATGTACTTGGATCTTCATCAAATTTGTTCTATTTGTTCGTAGATTGAGTAGAATTTGCTAACAAGGATCTCAGTTATAATTTATACGGTTTGTTTCTCTAATTACTGGTAATTTCTTCTTTACTTGCTTTGTTATTTACACTTCATGATAAATATTATCATAGTTGTTATTAGTATCTTGTTAGATAGAGTAGAAATGATTATTAGCTAAATTTGAACGGTGGGAAATGATGAAATCCTTGATTTTCTGAAGTGATTGCTGAACTAGTGTTATTGAGTTGTAAGAATGATGTATATTCTTGTTAAATTCAAACTAATAACTTAAAATTCGGATGAATTCAAGTTTGAATGAAATTGGGTATCTTGGCAAAGACTTTAATTTCGTTTGAATTTATATTTGGGTGAAAAATTCAAGTATGCGATGGCAAGAGAGTTTTTAATCCTAGTAGAATCTATCATTACTGCTCAAACATTGTTTTAAATACAAGTTTTCTAGAAGGAATTCTTTAATTTCTTGATTTAGGACAATGAGTCAACTCAGATTTAGGAAACTCTTAGTTACACACATTGAATCTGTCAAAATGCTCAGTCGTGGAAGCTATTGAGTGTTTTAGGTAGAAAAAGGTTTTCAAATTCATTTTTAGAATTTGTCAATCTTGGTAGATTCACATGGATGTGCATGAACTCTAACAATTTTAATAACTTGAGTTCAACATGATTGGAGAAAATAGGATTTTATCTAAATCCCACTAACCTTACTTGTTAAGACTTGTGTGAGTAGGATTAGTAAATACTAGACATAGCATAATGTAGATATTGTAGTAAATATTTATATAAAGAATT
Organism: Combretum micranthum; assembly: GCA_024138025.1. Classification (NCBI taxonomy): domain Eukaryota; kingdom Viridiplantae; phylum Streptophyta; class Magnoliopsida; order Myrtales; family Combretaceae; genus Combretum; species Combretum micranthum. Next base: position 770,557 of record JAMXBD010000464.1, on the reverse strand, counting down.
TGATTTCTCTTGGCCTAAATATTGAAATGAACTAATAATGTTTAGTGATTAAACTTTTCTCGTGGGATCGATACTCATTCATCACTTTATTACTTGATCGACCCAATACACTTGCTGGAGAATTGGTTTTAAAATATTAAACATTTCAAGCGGATCATCCACTAGTGTTGAAAAAAAAAAAAAGAATTACAAAGGATGTGTACAAAAGAGATCTCACAAACATGAAAGTACAAGCTGCTCAAAAAACCCTAAAAAACAACATATGTATATACTTTTCGTAAGCTAGAGGGAAAGACTTGCAACCTAAAACCACAACCATAATTTAGGCCGGTGGCGTACCCAATGAAGGCGACGGCTTTGAGCCGACCTTCAACATTCACAGCTTCGAAAACTTTAAAGCTGACACAAAGGCCAGTTGGACACAGGATTTAGGCCGACGTGTAGGATCCCAAAGCTAGCAACTTACATGAATTTGAGTCACACGTTTGTTATGATCAAATAAACAAACAATGGCAAAAACAAAATAGAAAAATAATGAACACACAAGATTTTATGTGAAAAACTCAAATCGGGAAAAATCATGAGTAGAGAAAGAGAATTACTATATGTCAAAAAAGGAGCACAAGAGTAACGTTACATCAAACTGATTTACTCTCATAATTACAAACCCAAACAAAACACACACACACACACATATATATAAAGATAACTGACATTATTATGAGTCTTAAATGTATAATGATAAATAATAAATATATAGTCAAATATTCATTCAATAACATCGACTACAAAAATTGAATAAGTATTTTACTTTCAAAATTTGACAATTTAGTATGTAAATTTTCACTTTACAATTTAATATTCCTACTTCAAACAATATTATAACTAATATCTATTAGATTATCAGAATAAAAAAATAAAGATTTTACGTTACTGTTATCCCCTCTCCATTATACCCTATGTAACTTTGTTGTGTGCCAAGGCAAATGCTTGTCGGAATTTTTTCGTTTTCTTTTTCAGCCGGTTAGGAATGATCTTCGCTGCTTGAATTATGAGACCATGGTGGGACTTGGAAAAAGTTGCCTCTGAGCAGACAGATTAAAAGGTTGTTGAGAAAACAAATAAAGTGATTGGATACCTTAGGTACATAGAATTATCGATGATACAATAATCATGGCTTTTGTTATTTTTAATGGGTCCATTGTTGTGGTATTATTAATTTAGGTTCAACTTAATAAGGTGAAAAGTCAGTCAAGTCACTATCAATTGCTGATTTTTGGCCTACCATCACCTGTCTCAAAGTTAAATCAAGAGAAGGAAATGGAATCCTATCAATGGAACACAAATTTAGCTATGTTGAAGCGTTTGATTTAGTTAACTAATAGGTTGGATATGAACTGATCCTCAGACTTAAAGATTAGAGGTTTTAATTTTATGAGAAAAATAAATATAAATATAAATATAAATATATATATCCTTCACAGCACACAATATTATTATCTTGGAATGGTAAGGAAAAATATTATTAAAAGTCAATCAAATCACCATCAAATGTTTATTTTTATCTGCCTATCACATTTTTCAAAGTTAGACCTAAAGAATGAAATGAAATCCCATTTAATGAGTCCAATTTTCCTGAGAGTATTGATTTAGTTGGCTGATAAATCGAGTATGAACCAGCACTTGAGCTTAATGTTAGCGGTCTTGATCTTGGAAAATTCATCCAATCTAAAAAGACAAAAGAAAAAAAAAATCTTACAGCACATTTGATTTACTAAAAACGAATTAGTATTTCATTTCTATTATCACAAAATATCAATTTTTTTATTTGATTTACAAAAATTATATCAAAATGATATTTATTTCATATAATATAAAATAGATAAGGAATCTTTATTCCTTCATTTTATTAAAACAAATAACTATTTCTAATAAAAACATATTTTACTTAAAAAATATTCTTAATGATAAAATAGAAAAATTATTATTCTTTTCCAACGTTATTTTATTCTAACTAATCAAACATTCTGTTACCCTAGAAATTAAGCCCGCAGCGAGAACTACATCAAGGCCATGAAAGAGAATTGATAACTTTAAAATGAAAGAAAAGATTCCAATTTGGCTGGTAAAAATATTCTAGATATAGAGAGAGAGAAAGAATGCATAATGAACAGTTCCTGAGAATAGTACAAAACATGGGGACATGAGTAATGAGATGCGACCGGCAATCCAACCGTACAATCTCACACGTACAATGAGGAAAAATGAGATCTATTTTGAATTAATAAATAATTTAAATCTTTTACAATCAAAATCGGAGTATTTAAATTTTTTATACCATTTTTTTATAAAAATTTTAATAATACTAGCAATACGTCTACCTCCAGTGGAGAAAAGATAAGAGTGATTTTTGCACTCTAGAATTGCCCCAGAAATAGTTTTTTTTTTATTAGCAGAAATATAGGAAAAAAGTACCTACATTTTCCATTTATTTGTTAACATAAAAGATATTCCAGAATGCACATAAATTTAATAAATTATATATAAATTCTATGTGTTATATTATCAATCAGTAAAAAATACACCTATTTTTCAAGCCAACAAAAAATACACCTATTTCTATATGTAATATGTCTGATCCAATCCATATTATGATGGGAGTTATATAAGGAAGAGAAAGAGCCATGCTAAAGGCCTATTTGGATTGTCTTATTTTCATTTATATTTATATCTTATTTTTTTATTTATTTAAAAGTAAAAATATTAATTTTTTATTTATATTTATTTTTTGATAAATATCTATTTAAAAACGATAAAAATAAAATATGAAATTAACAAAAATAAAATAGTGAAGCAAACATAACTTTTTTTTTTTTTTTTTTTTGCTTTGCTCAGTTAAACTTACTCTTTTTATTTCTCTTTTTTTGGACAAATTAATTGAATTTACTTTAACCAATCATGAAGCTTTGCACCAGCACCATTGTTACTTTAGATCTATTGAGCCTTGTAAATCAAGTTGGAACTTGGAGATCTTGTCCCAACTGGGGAAGCTAGATCTGTACCTTACCTAAGTCCTTCCCCCAATTCCTCCTCGTTTTGATCCCCACCACCCTTTTTTTTCCCTCGTTTTGATAAAAAATTATTAAAGGTGATGTGTCATATGTAAACTATAGTTACAAGTCAAACTAAATAAGGTTTTTTATTTTCCACTAAACTAAATAAGTATTTAATATATTATCATATTAAAAAAACTATTAATAGCAATTTTAAAATTCCTATATTCAAAATTTTATTAAAACAAGTATAATTTTTAACTTTTATTATTTTTCTATTTGAGTCTTGATCTTTTATTTTATTTTTTCTATTACAATTCTCAACTTTTGTAAAGATTTAACAAACGAGTGCTTTTATAAACGCTAGTTTTGGACAACTGACGCATTTTAATTGGTAAGAATTGTTAATTTAAAAAATAATATAAATTAATTAAGATAACTTTCAAAAATGGTAAAATATGATTAAAAAACATAATTTTTTTAAATTAAAAAAAAAGAAAAAAAAATGGGATTATTTAAAAGGTTATAATAAAATTATTTTTTGTTTTTGCTAGATGTTTTGTTTTTGTTATTGAAAAAATATATGTTTTAATAAGTAAATATGATAAATATTTTGGCTTCCCTTCCACATCCGGCATGCCTATGATATAACCTTTTAACATTTAGGTCTCACGTAAGAATTGATGAATGGAAAAAACTTGAATAAGTCACCAACTTTGAAATCTATAGTATATCATCTATTAATACTAATCAATTAAAAAAACTAGAAAGAGGTAATCTAATTAAATTATTTCCATAATTATAGGCAAAATTTCAAACTCCTGTTGCCTTCCAAAGTAACACCATGTTGCTTATTATATTTTATTATTTTTTTAAATTATCTTAAATTATTTAAATTAATAATTTTTTACCAATGAAAGTGTGTTATTATCAAAAACTAATAGAAAAGTTCACTGTATTAAGATAATGACTCATTTATTAAATTTTACAAACTATGAGAACTGAAATAGAAAAAAAAAAAAAATGATTAGAACTCAAATAAAAAAGTAGAGAATGTTGAAGAATAGAAATGTACTTTTCCCAAATTTCATTTATCTATATCTGCACTAAAAAATGCACATGATAAAAAAGCCGCTATTTGTTAGATGCCTAAAGTTAGGCCGCTAGTTTTGGTGTGATTCTGTGTTAAAAGTTGAAGGTTAAAAAATTACTGTCTATTGCTTCTGTTTCCTTCCCCCCCTCCTTATTTGCATGCGATTTAAATATGGCTGGAGTTCTGATTCCATCCATCAATCATGTAAAAAATTTGATTCGATTAATTTTTTTTTTTTTTTAGGAAAATGTCAAATTTGACATTCAAACTTTACAACAAAACCCAATTAGGTGCATGAAATTTTTACCTAAATTAAAAAAAAAATTCAATTTGATACTCAATCAAGCTTTTCATAACACTTTTACAACTTTACTCAACTTCCTTAATCCTAATTGTTGATGTGGATATAATAATTAACAATGTTTTCAAACGTGGACCAAGGGGTACCTAGACGTGCTTGGGGTCAGGGTTAAGGAGTTGAACCAAGGTCATTAATAATATAAAGATGATACATATTTTAATTTTAAAAAAATAAAAATTTTATAATTATATCAAGTTACAAGCTTTAACGTTAAAAAATATTTACTGACAAATATATAACATTTATGTAATTTATAGTACTTATCTATTTATCAAAAAATTGATCAAATTAAAAAATCACCATGATGATTTATTGTTTATCATATTTCCAACTTATCTTAATTTTGATTAAGCTTTTAGTTTTTAACTTAATTGTTATCTAATTTTTTATTTAAAATATGGAACAATGAATATATCCGTGCTTCATAGTTGCAAATTTATTTTTTTGGAGTATGTTTTCTTACTTTCAAATTCAAGGTAAGTTTGCTAGGGGGGAAATTAACACAAGTTTCTTAATATTTCGTTTATCGTTTTTTGCCAATGGTTTACCCATAAATATATAACAAAATACAAGTCATTCCCAGACTTGCTCACATAATCCATACATGAGCAAACTTACATTAGTAATATCTACTTTAGTAGTCAACGGGTGTGGGACAACACAAATTTAACTAGACTTATCCTATTTGACAAACATGAATATGAAATTTTAAGCTTTATGTTTTTACAAAACCATTTCACTCTACTCTCAAATAAGACCATTAATTGAAACTACGCCATGTCTACTTCACATCTATCACCAGTTCACCACCATGAATCAATCACACACATAACCATCTTGCAAAAAAAAAAAAAAAAACCAAACTCACAAAGTGCGCCCTCTAAATTAGTGCAATTCTCATATACATATTAGTTATAAGACTTCTTCCACATTATCAAAATGAAATCATGAGTCTTAGTCTAGTATATAGGCAAGATAAAAGTCAAAGGTGTTTGGGTTAGTTATAACAATGTGACCAGGGATAGAGACATGGGCATGAATAAATGCATTTTGGCCCACTTAACTTAGCTAGGTTGATTGAATCATAATCAAATCTATGAAGTCACTTAGGGCTTGATCGGTTTAGCTAAAAAATGGGTAAATACATATGATTGGCCCATTCTCATGGTTGGTTTCTGCTAGATTGAGTCAAACTAATGGGGTTGGTCTGGTCCTAACAACACCAATAATTAATGAGTGACTAACACGTGTAAAAAAAATTAAAAAAAATGACAAAGAGAGAGAGAACAAGGACAAAGAAAATAAAGAAAGGAAAAAAAAAAAAAAAAAGATGATGACGATGAATAGTAAACTCGAACCAAGCTTCAAATCACGCCAATTTCTCCCTATTTTTTATGAGTCTTATAAAAGAATTAACAAAAGTATCAAATATATATACGATTCACCTAAGAACTTAAGTAATAAAAAGATTGAAGATTAGTAAATACTTAATATAAATGCATAAACTATCAAGTTCAGTCGACATGTAACATTTCATGCACTAGTTTGGGTTGGACTTGAGTGTGGGTTTGAGAGTCATGAGTAAGGTTTGTCGTCTTTAAAATATCATGAATAGTTATGGGGTTCCACTTTAACTTTGATGAACAAGGACAATGAAGATGGGTAGGTGCTAAGTTAAGCAGATTGGTTGTAGTGTTTGTGAAGGTCTAGCATGAGGCTTTGGAACAACTTGGCTCGCATGGAGATAGGTTTCGGTTTCTAGGTCGATTAAATGGTAAGTGAAGATTGTTTTGGTTTGATGCGATTGGGTTCGAATATTTCTAAATGTAATAGAGGTGATAAGTTTAGGGTTATGTGTTTAGTGGAAAGAATGTTTTTTATGGGCCTTAGTGGTTTGATGGCTGATAAAGGTATCGGTGGTTAGTGAAAGAAATGGCACTACTTGGTACTTCATTGAAACTTGTGTGGAAGCTTGAAGGAGGTGGTTCAGTAGTTTTTGACATGGGTGATGTTGAGCTGTGGATGATATGATTGGTTGCATCTCTTTCTCCTCCTCCTCCTCCTCCTTCTTCTTCTCTGACACTCTCTCTCTCTCCATCTCTCCATCAATTTTTAGTATTCTTGTATATGTGTTGGTAAATCATTAGTTACTACGGCCCTATTTAGATTGTTTGATTTTCATTGATTTCTGAATCTATATCTAACATGCATCTTTATCTTATTCATATATGATCTGCATCTAGTCTGTTTAATTTGTGTATGAATAAAAACATTTATTTTTTAACAAACAATCTACTTAAAAATGATAAAAAAAAAAAGATGTCAAAATGACTAGAATATCAACTTCAGGAATTAATCAAAGTAGCCATGAGAAATTTGATTGAATATTAAATTGAATTTTAGTGTAAAATTTAGGTACCAAATTTGAATATTATTGGAAGAATCAATGCTTATTTATAAATTTAAATAAGTTATCAACGGAAAGAAAAATCAATATTTCATAAAATAGGTCAAATAAAGTATTGTTAAGTCTCCTAGTTGATGATAACAAAATATGTATAAGTGTTTAATAACAAAGTTGTTGAGTGTGCAGCTTTAAGTTATAAAATATATAATCAAGAATGCTTAGAAGTTTACTAAAAAAAATTTTCAAAGAAAGATTCAAATCAGAGGGTAACACAAAACCTCTCTAGAAAGCTTATCAAGAAGTTTGCAACACTCAAAGACTAACTCAGAGGGTAGACCTGCTATAGGAATAGAAGTTGCAGAAATACAAACAACATGTTGCAAAACGAGTTTTTTCTCAAATTTTTCCTCAATTTAAAGGTCTAACTCCCATGTTGAATATATTTGGGTAATACATTCCAAATGTTCCACAAAGTTGGTTAATATATTTAGGGAATTTGAGTTTATATCATAATAAAGGTCCTTGAAGAATTAATTTTAACAGCAAGTTCAAGTTTTTCGGTGCAAATTTAAAATTCGTTTTAGATCTATCACGTGAAGTTTATCTGATAAAGATGATTATTTGAAGGACCAATATCATGATTTAATAGCAAAACAAGTTCAAATTAGCAGAAAATAAAAGGAAGCAAGATGCATTCCCATTTTATGGGGATATGGAGTAAAGCATATCAGAAGCAGCTTTTATCAAGATATTGTCAACAGTTCTTGAAGATATTATCTATAGATTTCGTCAATAGCAAGGGATAGATCAAGTAACATTTTTAAATTTGAAATAAGCATAAAAGATGTGATCTCCAATAGGCACAAAATATTCAAAAAATTCAAAAACAAAAAAGAGAAAAAGAAGTTCAAAAGAAAGCAGTTAGATTACAATCATACTCCAGCTTATTTGCACAAAAATTCTTTAACTTTCTTTTCACTTAATACTTGAGCGAAATTATTTGAGAGGAACCTTTATATTTTTCTATTCCTCGATTTGCTTTGCATTTTGGTGAGTTTGATGATAAGAGAGAGCAACAAATAGCTTTGTAGATTAGTAATTAGTTTAGTGAGCTGGATAGACTAAGCAGAGGTAATTGAGTCCTTTGTATTGGCACACTATTTGTACTTATAGTTTTGATTGGATATAAATGCAACATACCGGTATGAAATACTAGGTTCTTGGCTTGAAGCTAGAAAAGACAAATGATGCATGAGGTGGAACCTTTATAAATCTTTGTGTGAACTTCTCTTCCCCTACTCTTTTATTTTCATGCATTTACTTAGTTGTTCTTTTATAATTGCATTTGCAAAGTCAATTCAAGGCCATACATTGTAAATAACTAATTGGAGTTGTGTTTAAAATTTCTAAAAAACAAAGTTTAAATTTTTGAGCCCCCATCTCCTTTTGATTACTCTTTTAGGACCAATAGGTATCAATATTTTAAATGATTATAAAAATGTATCAATCTAATTTAATGTGGTGCAAATAAAATATCTATTTTCCATATCCATCTGAACTTACTCTCAAATATCGATATATTTTAATATAATTCATCGTATTAAAAATTTCGTAGGTTTGATTTGATAATTGGGTTCCATATGATTCAAGTTCAAGGAGAAGATAGTTTTGGAAATGAATCCTTCTTTTTTATTTTTATTGACTTGTATCTTTAAAATTTACCATGTCTATCCGTGTAAAATATTAGCAGCTGTAGTCAATATCTAAGATAATAATAATAAAAAGATAATATCATAATATTATTATAAGTATATTAAAAATTTAAATAATATCATTCAATGATACGTGAATGGAGGTAGACTGAAAGATGGAAAACTTAAAGGATACGAATCATCGAATTGCCTTCCCCACGATCAACAATCGACATTGAATGCCCCCTTTGTAGCTGGGCAAAAACAGAGAATGCCCTTTTGTGAAGTTTCTAAAGTAATTATCTTCTATATGTTTATGCATTAGAATTTTATTGATAGGTATATGCTACATGTATATTACATATGATATATAATATTCATTGAAACTTTTTTGGTACGCTGAATTTAAATTTTTGCCAAGTATAATAATTCAAGTAATGATCCGGATGGTGTACAGCCATGCATACAAAATATCCATTTACCAAGACTTTCACCTACCTTGCCGCCATTTTCAATTCTATGTTTTAAGGTGAGAATCCCATGGACCATGGTGGAGGGACATGGCAAAGTACCGATCTCGATTCTTGCACATTTTACAAGAAAGGCTTAGGTGTGTACATTACACGACACGTATAATTATATATAATATGTAACTATAAATGAAATTTTAACACGTGAACATATGGATAACAATTATTTCATATACTATCCGTATATTAAAATGTAATTTATAATTATCCACCACGTGTACATCTAAATGGTGTATAATACCAACTTAATATTTTTCCCAGTGTACCTTGATTCATGCCGGAGCGACTGTCTGCATGTGATACAACAATGCTTATCTTACCTTAAAATGTTCTTAGCCTAGGTAAATGTACATGTTTCTTCAATTGCGATTCTTTGTTTAGATGAAGTGATGATGGTCATATTCCAATTTTTGCTGGAAATAAAGCAATTGAAATTTAGTATCAAGTTAGGAAAAATAACGATTAATTTATATCCATAACATGAGTTTTTCCCATTAGAATGTAATAAAATTTAACTTAAACCAAATTCAAATAATTTGCAAGTAACTCAACTCCATTAGATTCTAGTGTCAAACTAATAATCATGATTGATATTAAAAACTCGTGTTATAATCTTAAAAGGACAAAGGAAAATTAAATAAATGAGATACTACAATGAAACAAATAAACCAAAGGCAAAATGCTGAATAAATTTTATCCTAGCCTATATCTGATGTAAAGAGGAACTACTTCTAAAGTTAAACTTATCAAAGATAGAAACTCAAACAAACTAAACTCAACAAATTACAACTCGTGGTTAAAACTATTTGCAAAGTACTTGAGTTCCCCTCAAAATTTATCTAGAATCTAATTTGATCACTATAGAACTTCTTGTACTTGAGTATTTCGTTGAGTTGAATTTAAATTGGATATTTATTTTGGCAAGTTTAGTTTAATCGAACATAACTTAAGTTTTATGGATCAACATTAGATTAATTAGAAGAAAAATATTCTTTTTGAATAAATTGAGTCTAAATAAGTTGAGTAAAATTTTAAACCTGATCAAACTTGAGACACACTTGAAGTAAATTTATCTCAAATGGAATTTTAGCTTTAAAAATTAGCATCTCATTATTTCGGTTTATTATTATTTCCCTCTTAACAAATCCCCTTTTCAAAATAACAAAAAGGAAGAACGGAGGAGGGGCGTTGTGATTTGTGCATGCCAAGGAAGTGCTCGTTACCTAAAATCACGATATGATTGAAAACCAAAAATAAGGAGCAAAAGGTCGGTTAAATAGGTACCTCACGCATTTAAAATTCTTGGATTATTAAAATTTGACTAATGACACATGTGGATCCCACTTAATCCCAGCTTGTAATTTGACATTGTTTTTTTGTTGAAATTTACATAGCAAGTGCTCTAAAGAGGGTAAAAGAAAAAAGAAAAAAGAAAAAAGAAAAAAGAAAAGAAAAAGGTTATATGTCTTCCTTGTGGCATGTTTTTATATTATTATATTGCTAGTCACATAGAAGTTAGAAATTTTCACGAAAATCCATTCTGGATACAATATACGTTATATCGTGCTATGGTACTCGATCCTATGAGGCATTTATGGGAAACTGGAACCACAAATGTTTAAAGGTACTAAAAAAAGCAGCTACAAGAAGCTAGAAATCTGAAGTAGTGTTGTATAACTGGATTGTAACACAACAAATGCATAATGGTCCTTGTGTTTGACCTTGGTCTATATAAATAAAAGTTAACTATACGTCATTCCTGCTCCACCTTTTTTAAGAACATTGTCTTTCTTTTGAGAGGGCTGCTCGCTTAATCATGAATTTGGTTCATCCGATGGTCCCATAAAGAAATGGACATAATGTTATAGGGCCACTTTTACTAATGGGAAAAATGGACGAGATATGGGTCATGATCTGTTGCTCTGACAGATCGTGGCCAGACGGTGAAAGGTCTAGAAATGGAATAATATAATAGTGTTTGTTCACTTCAATATAATTATAATTTCATTACATTTTATTTCTTATGAATAACTATTATGGCGTTTAGTTCACTGAATAACAATTACACGATAAATTCCTATTACATAAAACATTGAATAGCCATTCTTTATTCAAATCTATGAATATCAATTTCATGCTGGAATTGTCTTTTTTTTTTTTTAAATATTACAATTTAAATAAAAAAAATTAATAAAGAAAAATCCTATTACAACTCTATTTCATTCCTCCGTAATAGGAATTCCATTACAACCTTATTCATTTAGCGAAGTGAACGAGCTATAAGTGTCTCATGATCATCGTCTTCACACTTCACATGATGAAATTTTTACACAACTATTGAAATTTCCCGTGTGTGAAAGATAATGAGTAGATGAGCCCATAGTTTTTTTTTTTTTTTGGGCCATAGATGAGCCCATAATTTGACATTCCTTCTCGTGGAAGCTGTACGTGCAAAAAATACATTTCATCATCTTCAACGGGGGCAAGCAAATACCAGGTAAAGATAGCAAGTTTCTTTGCACAGCCTAGTTCAGATTTCAAAGTTACAAGGAGGATGCTAAGACGATTGCTCCTCCAAACCTTGCATCTTTTGAAGCGAGAGAACTCAGGAAGCGCAATGGTTCAAATGATGGAGAAGAGTGTACGGACACATAGAAATTCCAAGAAAAGCCATGAATACCTTTATCGTTAATCCAAAATATGGTACCATAGATTTGCTAATTTAAAACAAATTAAAGGCGATAGAAATTGAATGTCTTTACTGTGGGAGGATACCCGGATTTCGCACAATGATTAAATGATGTCTTATTGATTTCTATCATTCGATGCTCCATCGAAGCAAAAAAATGAGCAATCTAAACCAGAATACCACTCTTGAAGAAGAAATTTCAGATATTAAAAAAAATTGTTACATATAAAAAAAATTTGATGAACTCCTAATGATCAGAATGTAGTTAATTCCACATTGCAATCAAGAACGAACGTAGTATTCTTGAATAATAATAAAGTTTACATTAGGAATAAAGAGTATGTTTGAGACGTGATAGGCACTGTCTTTAAGGATATTTCATCAAACATATATGTATTCCCCAAGATTCAATAAGTCTTTTAGCAAAGGTAAGTTAAAAAGTAGAGAAATAGAGAAGAAGAAATAGGAAAGAAAAAGAGTAACCCAGCAATCAGTATAGAGAAGCAGAAGGATTTGAAAAATTCAAAAAGAGAGAGAGGACGAGGCTAATAAAAAATAAACAATATATTAAAGATAATCAAATATGGATAACAATATCGGAGAGATAAATGCAACTCATTAAGCAAAATATCTTTAAAAAAAAAAATAACGGATAGATAAGCTAATTTAAAAGTGATTGAGATATAAGTATAGTAGAAGCGGAAAATAAGATATCGTGATAACCGATATTTGAAATGGTTAAAAAACTTGTTTCCGAATAAGATAAAACAAATTAATAATATTTGAATTTTATTAAAAATAAATAAGCACACGGAAATAAAAATATTCCAATGAACCGGGCCAAGGCTTATGACTACACATGCGGGGGAGAGCCACCAACTCTTTACAAGCTTGTATGCAAAAGGAAGTTAATAAAGAAAGATAAGGAACATGGTCTAAAGAATGTGGAACTTATTCCTTTTGAAATATCTTACAACATACAACAATCCCCACATATTTCAAAAGGATAAAGTACAAAGATAAAAGAAATGTTTAGTTTTCTCAAATAAGCATTATGCCTTGAATCTGGTGTCTTTAAGATTATGAACTAGACCTAGAATAATGATATATAACTTACAAAATAAATGGTGAAGCTTAATGCTTCAATGAACCAATAATTTTTTATTGTACTATTCATTACGGTTTTGCACTAATAGGTTATGCGTGAGCCTAGTTATTCATGAGTGCTCTAGATAATTTTCCATAAATCTCATAAGATCGGCCCCACTTCACACTCATATAGGTCATTTCATCAAGTGTGTACTACAAAATACGCTACCTTTAAAGGATATGGAATTTGATTAAGAGCTTTACTCAACTTTACTTTCTTTGCAGTTTAGCACTATACACACCATAGGAGGGGCAATATTTATAGTGCTACACAGATCAACTAATGACTTGTTATTACCCATATGAACCTATTTCATGGGATCTCTAATCACATAAATTGGGTTACCATCGTTGTTGATACTTCAACATGGCTTTAGTCCCATACCCTTCGATATTTCACTCGTTAATTTTCCTGAAGGTATAGTTAAAGGATCAACCAAATTCAATTTTGACTTCATATAATCTATTGAGATAATTCATCATTTAGCAGCTATTTCACTACATTATGTCTCAATCAAATATGTCTATTATTTCCATTGAAGGTCTTATTCTTGATAATAGATATTGCCACTTGATAATCACAATGCATAGACACAAAAGGTGTAGGTTTTTAAACTAATGGAATATTTGCGAAGAAGTTTCTCAACCACTAAGCCTCATTACCACCTAATTCTAGAGCAATAGACTTTGACTCTATAGTAGACTTAGCTATGACTCTGTTTGGCTTATTTCCACAAAATTGCACTACCTCTAAGGGTGAATATATAACCACTAGTGGATTTTGTCTCCTCTGAATCAGAGATCCAATTAGCATCACTGTATCCTTCTAATACAGCAGAAAATCCACTATATAGAATACCAATTCATGGTACCTCTTAGATATTTCATTAGTTTACTAATGCAGTCCAATGATTATAACCAAGATTGTGTGTATACCTACTCAATCTACGCACAACATATGTTATGTTAGTTAGGTCTTGAAAAATTCATCAAATGCATCTGACTTCCAATTATTTGTGCATACTCAAATCAAGCAATGGTATCACCTCTATTTTTCTTTAATTGAGTATTAGCATCATAAGGGATACTCACAAATTTGACATCAAAGTGTCCAAACTTCTTAAGAAGTTTCTCAACATAATGTTCTTGCAATAGCATAATACTATCATTCTTTCTTATGATTTTAACACCCAAAACAACACTTACTTCACTCATGTCTTTCATCTCAAATTTAGAAGCAAGAAAAGACTTAGTTTTATGTACATACATCAAGACTAGTACCGAATATAAGCATATCATCTATATATAGGCATATGATAACACAATCATCATCAACAGGTTTTGCATAAACAAATTTATCAACTTCAACAATAGAGAAACCATTTTTAATAAAACTTGATCAAATTTTTCATGCCGTTATTTAGGACCTCATTTTAAATTGTACAATAATTTAAGAAGTTTACAAACTTTCTTTTCTTATCATGGAACAACACAACATTCAGGTTGCATCATATAAATTTCTTCTTTCAAATCCCCATTTAGAAAGGTTGTTTTTACATCCATTTGATGAATAAAATGTTTATAAATTGAAGGTAAGGCAATTAAAACTCCAATAGAAGAGATTCTAGCTACAAGGGCAAAAGTATCAAAATAGTCAATATTTTGCTTTTGAGTAAAACCTTTTGCAACTAATTTAACTTTGAACTTATCAACTGAACCAGGGATTTAATCTCCTTTTAAAATTCCATTTACAACCAATAAGTTTAGCTCTAGGAGATAAATCGACCAATTCTCATATTTTATTTTGTAAAATTGAATCAATTTCAACTTTAATAGCTTCTTTCCAAAAAGGTGCATCATACGAGAAAATTGCATCTAAGAAGGTTAATGGATCATTTTCAATAAGATAAGTATAAATATCACTTCCAAAAGAATGTTCTTTCCTTTTCTTTTACTTCTTCTTAAATATTCATTTCTAGAGACATTTTTAAAAGCATTTTTAGAAACATTTTTCAAAAGATGGTGTATTATTTGGAATAATTTTATATTTTAAAGGAAAAACATGTTAAAAAAACTTTGCATTTTTTTTCTCAACAATTGTATTGCAATCTAATACATCACTTTTTAATACAAGAAATCTATATGCAACACTATGTTTAGCATATCCAATAAACATGCAATCTAAAGTTTTATAACATAATTTTCTTTTCTTAGGATCAAGAAGCATAACTTTAGCAAGATACCCCCACACTTTCAAATATTTCAAATTAGAAGAATAACCTTTCCAAAGTTCATAAGGTGTTTTTCCTATTTTCTTATAAGATGTCCTATTTCACAAGTGATATACAATTAATATAGCTTCACCCCATAGATTTTCAGGTGCATTAGAACTTACGAGCATATAATTCCTCATTTCTTTTAATATCCTACTTTTCCTTTCAGCTACTCCATTAGATTATAGGGAATAAGGTGGAGTTATTTCATGAATTATTCCTTCTTTTTCACAATATTCATTAAGTAAGACATACTAACCACATCTATCTGATCTAATTCGTTTAATTTTCTTACTTAATTGACTCTCTAACTCATCTTTGTATATTAGAAACATGTCAAAAGCTTCATCTTTATTTCCAAGCAAATAAACCTTAGTATATATGGAAAAATTATCTATAAAGGTTACATAGTATCTTTTACCTCCTCTAGTCATAATTTGCTTCAAATCACCAAGATTAGTATGAATTAATCTTAATAGTTCAAATTCTCTAAAAATAGATGCACATGTTTTCTTAGTTTGTTTAGATTCGGCACAAAGTTCACATTTACTCATACTTAAATAATTAATATTATAAATTAATCCAATAGATTGCATTTTCTTAATATAAGATATACTAACATATCTTAATCTACCATGCTATAAATCCCAAGAATCAATCATGTAAGCAAAAGAGGAAGAATTTTCATTCATAACTTTAGAAACATTCAGTACAAATAAACCATTATTATAATAACCCATGCCAAAAATTATTTTTTTTTCATTATAACTTTATCAAACTCAAATGATACTTTCACTCCCACTTTTCCTAACAATGCCATAGAAATCAGATTGGTTCGAATGTTGGGAACATGTAGCATCTCATTCAGAGCTAAAGTCTTGCCAGATGTAAGCTTGTGAAGAACCGTTCCTTTTTCCAAAAACTTGGGTAGTTTTAGAATCACCAAGATGTACAGATTCTTCTCCTTCCTCAATTTTTGTGTAAGTCACGAATGCATCTTTATTTGCGCAAATATGCCTAATAGCACTAGAATCTATTACCCATTCTTTCACATTGGCCATTATATTCACAGAAATGATCGTAGCAATAATATCATCTACATTAACCAAATTTGCATTTAGTTTAGCAAGATTATCATTTCTTCACATTCTCTTTCTATACTGAGGCGCATGATGGCTATGTTTGCCGACACAAAGCAATTGCCTCTCTTCTTAAAAGTGGGATTATTGACTTTGGGCTTGTAATCAAGATTCTTTTCATCCTGTATGACTTATGTGGTTTGTGATCCACCAAATTTGCCTTCCTTGCAATCTCCTTTCCTTTGGCAGCCTGGAATTCCTTTCAGTTGGTGTCCTCAATTATGATGTGAGTGATAAGATCAGTAAGAGAAAGTTTCCTGTGCTTGTGTTTAAGTTATTGTTTGTAGCCACTACATGATTGAGGTGGTTTTTCTATCAGTAAGCTAACTACGAACTCCTCCTACAAATTAATGTTTTCAGATTTAAGGTCTTCTATTAGCTGGGGAGACTCATTGATTTGCACTTTAATATCCTTATCGTTAACCATCTCCCACTTGTAGTATTTCAATAATGAACTTTTGTTTCCCTGCATCTCAATCTATGTATTTGGCAATCATGGAGTCCCAAATCTCCTTTGCTTCCTTGTAGGAAAGAACTATAGACACCGAGCAACTCATTAAGTAAGGCACATATGATAGTGTAGCGACATACATTGTTCGCATGAATCCAGAGCTCCATTTTTTGGACATTTAATCTATTGGTTTAGCATCTGTAAGAGTTTGTGCAACACCATGCATGTCTAAAACCGAAAAGATGCAATCCTGCCATCTCTTAAAATTTTCTCGATGAAAAATTTTTATCTTTGACATATTTGGAAATGGCTTAGCAAATAGAACAAGCGGCAGCATTGGGACATCACCATTTGGAGCAATTTCAGAAATAGTAGCAGTGGCAACATTGACTACTAAAGGCATAGGATTAGACGTCCTATCAAAATATCCTTTAAAATGTTGGGAATAAATAGTATGCTCGAAAATAAAAACATTCCAATGAACGGGCCAAGACAGGGGATTGGGGGGGGGGGGTTGGTGGTGAGGGATGAGGGGGTGCAAACCTAAGAAGTTGCATTAACCCAGCCTAGGCTTTGTGTGTGCAAGTTCATACCTTTCCATTAACTCTTTACAAGCCCATATATAAAAAGAAGTTAATAAATAAAAACGAAGAACATGATCCAAAAATGTGAGACTTATTCCTTTTGAAATATCTACAACATACAACAATTTTTACTTACTAGTCACTCACATGTTCCTATATTCTTTCTGTACAAGTTTTGAAAGCTCAAAAAAAGATAGGTAACACTAGCAACGACATGTTAAAGAAATCAACTATTGATCTCTCTTATCCAGTGCTCCATTGAAGCATAAGCAATCTAAACTAGAATACCACTCTTGAGGATGAAATCTTAGAGAAGAAATCCTAAAATATGGTTACATATAGGAAAATATCTTATGAGCTTCTAAATTATAATGATCAGAGTGTAATTAATCTACAACACAGTTACGATCGAATGTAACATTTAGTGACAAAAGTTTTTACACACTCATATGCTCCTATTTTCTTTCTGTATAGGTTTGAACCTAAAACTAGAAAAACATATGAACAAATAGGTAATAGTAGCAACTACATGTTAGATAAATCATTGGCATAATCATTCCACATTCAGTAGCTATGGAATCCCATAACTGCAAACAACTCTCTATCTCTTCCATTTCATACGGAAGTCGTAAGCATGTAGCCTCAAATTCCATCATTGGTTGTTCTACATCAAATGAAGGCAAAGGCTCTTCCAAGCCAAAAAGGCTTTCATGTTCATGTTCATATAAAGATGGAATCTCGGTAGACCTAGAAAAAGATAAAGCTATAGTTGAATTGAAAAGACTGGAAATAGTAACGAAAGTAAGAAGTTTTCTAGGATTAGCTAGGTATTATAGAAAATTTGTTCAGGCCTTTTCTAAGATTGCTTTACCCTTAACCCAGTTGACAAGAAAGAACAAAAAATTTAAATGGAATGATAAGAAGGAACATAGTTTTCAAGAATTAAAGAGAAGGTTAATATCTGCTTTAATCTTAATCTTACCTAATGATCAGGATATGTTTGCCATTTACAGTGATGCATCAAGGAATGGATTAGGATGTGTGTTGATGTAAAATGGAAAAGTTATTGCATATGTATCTAAACAATTAAAGCCTCATGAGATAAATTATCTAACACATGATCTAAAATTGGCAGCTGTTGTTTTTGCTTTAAAGATTTGGAGACGTTATTTGAATGGACAAAAATATGAGATTTATATAGATCACAAAAGTTTGAAATATTTGTTTACTAAGAAAGAATTAAACATGAGACAACGAAGATGGTTAGAATTGATAAAAAATTATGATTTGAACATCAACTATCATCTTGAAAAAGTTAATATAGTTGTAGATGCTTTGAACTAAAAGTTATGAAGAAATAGCCTTAATGTTAATAAAGACAAAAAGCTTATAAGACAATTTGAGAACTTGAATTTAGAGTTTACTTTATAAGATCTAGAAATTGAGATTGCAAACTTGACCGTAGAGGTACTTTACTTTGAAGGATTAAGAAAGCACAAAAGCAAGATAAGGAATTACAAACAATCATTCAAGGTTTTGTACAAGAGAAATATAAAGAATTTTATTTGAATGGAGAGGGAATTTTTAAATTGAACAATAGATTATGTGTTCCAAATGATCAAACTTTGAAGAAATACTTGATATAGGAAGATCATTATTCACTCTATACTGTTTATCCAGGAGAGACTAAGACATATCAAGAACTTAAGAGTACTTATTGGTGGAAAGGAATGAAAAAAGATGCGGTTTATTTTGTTGCTCAATGTGAAACTTGCCAAAGTGTAAAAATAGAGCTTCAAAAGCCAGGTGCGTCAATTACCTATCCTATAATGGAAATGGGATCAAATTTCTATAGATTTTGTAAGTTCTCTACCAAGAACTAACACGGGTTATGATGCCATATGGGTAATTATGGATCAACTCACTAAATCTGCTCACTTCTTACCCATTAATACGATTATTCCCTGGAGAAATTGGCATGGATATATATTAAGAAAATAGTCAGATTACATGGAATGTCAACATGGATTGTATCTAATAGAGATTCAAGATTTGTTTCAAGATTTTAGGTCAGTTTGCAAAAGGCTATAGGAACTCAACTAAACTTTAGCACTACATATCATCCTCAGACAAATAGACAGACATAAATAACAATACAAACTTTGGACAACATGCCAAGATCATGTGTATTGCAATTTAAGGGAAGTTCGGATCGGCATTTGCCAATAGGAGAATGTGCATACAATAATATCTACCATTCAAGGATTAGTATGCCACCTTTTGAAGCATTATATGGATGCAAGTGTCGATCGCCATTGTTTTGGGATAATTTGGAGAAAATTTCCATTAGACCGAAACTAGTGCAAGAAATAATTGACAAAGTGGCAATAATCAAATAAAAGATGAAAAAAGCTTAAGACCGATAGAAAAGCTGGGCTAATATGAAAAGAAGAGAGCTCAAATTTGATGTAGGAGATCATGTATATATCAAAATAAGGCCAATCCAGAGTTTACATCAAGGAAAATTGCAAGGAAAGTTGAGTCTAAGATATGTTCGACCTTTTGAAATCTTTGACAAAATCAAAGGCCTGGCATATCGATTGACACTCCTACTAAGTCTTGCTCACATACATAATGTCTTTCATGTGTCAGTTCAATTTTGAGGAAATATATCCCAAATCCAAATAAAGTGGTTGAGTTGAAACCTATATCACTTGAAGAAAATTTCACATATGAGAAGCATCCAATAAGAGTCTTAGACACCAAAGTGCGAACTCTTAAGAATAAGGAAATTAAATAAGTTGAAGTCTTATGGGATCCTTAAACTGAAGAAGCTACATGGGAATTGGAGAAGGAACACAAATTTAATTATCCTTAACTATTTGAGGAGTCTGGTAAACTCCAAGCTTGAGGACAAAACTTTTTTTAAGGGCGGGAGGATGTACTCCCCAATTTTTCCTTAGATAAAATAGAGTTTAGGAAATTGAAATCAATATAGATTCAATATGAAAGTTTGAATGGATGATATAATTCATAAATCCAACTATTATAGCATGTGCAAGATAGGCTAAATAGAAATAGAACCTTAAAATTTTAATTGAGCTAGTTTAAAAATCTTCCATTAATTTATACTATTTCAAATTCTTTTATAAGCTAGTATTTATCAAGCTCAAACCCTAAATCATAAAATTTTCCTTATAACTTAAATTAAGGAATTTTTGTACAAATAAATTTGTAAATATAAATGGGCTAAACTTAATACTAATTTTAGTCTTTTACTTCTTTAGTTTTGATGCATGAAAAGCCCAATTATAATGTAAGCTCAAGCCTACAACTTTTCCCTTCTCTAACTAGTATGCACATGCATACATATGATGATTCTTGTTAATGTCTCAAAAGTTAAACTTTGCTTCGTCAAAAATAGAGATAATTATCAACTTCATTTGTAAAAAATATCTTCTTCCTCTTCTTCTTCCAAATTTCTCTTTTACTCCCACACACACCCCCACATTTCCTTTATTTTTCTTCTTTTAAAACTCTTCAAAAATTCATTTCAGGCTCTATTTTCAAGTCAAGATTCCATTTGCGTAAGTTATTACTTACTTTGCTTTGGTTATTTTGTAAAGTAAACAAGTGTAATTAGTGATATGTTGATAAATGTTATATGTGGAGTTATTAAAGATATTGATGTTAGATAGGTGAAAATAAGTGATGCAAATGATGGTTTAAGGCTTAAAGTGGAGATATAATGAACTTTGGTTGGTTGCCTAAGGTTAATGTGGTTATAGTTAGTGTGGTAAAAATTTGAATCTATAAAATCATTTTTGAAGTTGTTGGAGGGACATTTGAGTCTTATAAGTTAATATTGAAGAGCTTTGAAGGAAGTAAGATCTTGTTACCCAGTTGAAAAGTGTAAAAATTTCGAAGCTGAAAATATAACATGGGATTATCAGATCACAGGGTCTCATAGAGGGAGTGATCTTCTCATGTCACATTGTTTTGTCTTATCATGGGCGTGATGGAGGCCATGATCTCCACAGGTCGAATTTCCTTAAGCGATCACAAGTGTGAGAACGGTCGTATATGTAATATGACATAGATGACAGCCATAATAATGAGCATGATCTCCTCGGTTGATTCTTTCTCAAGTAATCACGAGAGTGATCACGGTTGTAACTTATGATATAGCCTATATGATGGCCGCAATGAGGGGGGTCATCTCTGCTATACCTAAGACAAGTTTATCCCGCCCTTAAACATGAGCGTGTTAGAGACTGTGTTGAAGATCATGGCTTAGGTCACGGCCGTGATGCTTCCCCTATTTCATATATATATGAAATAATATAATAAACAATATCTATACACACACATATACCTATGCTAATTAAAGATCTCTTATAAATTCTTAATCCAATTAGACTATAGAGTCATCGAATATTGATATACTAAGTTTATAATACCTAAACTTAGTAATTACTCAAGTTTATATAATTGAGTAATGTTTGAGGTTATAATAAAATTAAATTAAAACACCTAAGCCTTAATAGAAATTCTTACTTAGTTATATTCTTAATAATGCATGTTTAATGTTTTACAGGAACCTTAAGTCAAGACTTGGACTTTCCATTTGATTATTATGACAGCTAGCTAAGATGCATCGGTAAGTATTTGAATCTTTTCACTTGTTTGTGATTACAAAGTAGTAACATGTATTTTAAATGCAACTTAGATTGAATACATGTATGGGGATTGGAGAATGATGCATGTTGATTGATTATTGGATTGACTAAGAATCTTTAATGCTAAAAGCGATAACTAATTTTTGATATTGATTGGTTAAATTATATTGTTGATTGTCTGGAACTGATTGGTCACTTAGTAAAATTGGATTAACTCCTATTTGATAAATAAATGAATCAGACATCATTGCAAGACATCACACAAATGCATTTACATGGTATCCACGTTACGCATTATCATTTCTATTCTATGGTATTGCTTTATAGTATCCAGTAAATCTGGTAAAAGTTATCATATGGTCATCGCCAATTCTATAGGAACTAAATAGGCTTGAAGGATTTCGTCTAGTGAGGATTGGCTTGAAATTATAATATTTAGTGGAAATTCTTAAACCTAAGTGAAGTTAAAATTATATTGTATATATTTAATTATAAATAGTAATCAAGTTTTAAAAAAATTACTCCTTTCTTAGTTCTTTGGGTCTCTTAGACATAGCATACCAATTTTGGTCCTTCAACCCTCAAGAGAGGCGTAAATCTCTATAAGTTTGGATTCTTATCATCCAAACTATGCATGTCTCATATGATTGATTATTACATTGTATATGTTTGATAATTTAAACATGCTTAATTTTGAGTGGAGTTGGGCATATAAACCGCGGACCGCGAGCCCACCCGTTTATCCACTTAAAAAAGCGGGCCGTAAATTTTTTTTCTTTTACCCTTTTAGATGCATGCCAAATTAGCGTAGCTCGTTTAGCCTACGGACCAAAGCGGGCTGGCCTATGATGGGCCGGACCGGCCAACGAGCCAAAAGCATAAAAAAAAATAAAGAAAAAAAAGAGGAAAAATTTAAAAGAACAAAAAAAATATAATAACATATTAATGATTATTTATGATATATTATAAAAGAAAATAGATTGATACATGCATCACCAGCATTAGAACATTTTTTAAATATATATTTATTGATTTAAATGTAATATGATATCTAATAAATCATTTTAAAAACTTATTTTTATATATAATTAATCAAAATAGTAACAAAATTAATTTTTAATAGATATAAAACCCTAAAATATATAAATATTCTAATTTTTACATAAACTAACATATAAAAAATAACAAAAAAAAAATAAAAATTTTTCATTTGGCCTACGGGCCAAAGTGGGCCAGGCTTGGGCCTATTGGCCCATTTAAAAGCGGACCAAAATAGCTCGGCTCGTTTAACCCACAGGCCGGCCTGGCCCGGCCGGTCCAACTTGCTAGGCTCGTTTGCCCACCCCTAATTTTGAGTAAATGGTGTTAAGATTTGATTATTCACTGAGCTTATTGTACTCACTCTCCACTAAGCTATTGTTTACAAGACTATAAGAGGAAAATCAAGACCAAGACCAAGACTAAGAGTAGAGTTAATATTGAAAGTAGAGCTGTTTAATTATGAACTTGAAAGAATGTTTTGTTATTGTAATGGAGTTTGGAGATTAATGTTTGTAATAGTATAAGCTTTTGGAATTTAATCTTTTGAAGTTCTTTTGTTGTAAGTGTATGAATAAAGCCCTTAAAGACAAAGTCTGTAATTTATCATGTGATAATTTTAGACTTTTGTAATGTTATTCTTATGTACGACTTACATATATATATATATATATATATATATATGTAAAGTCTTTCTTGTTCTAAACAACCTTCAACCCTATCATATCTATCCATACAATGGGGCATGTTAGTTGTACAAAGATCATGTATCTTTTTGGAGGCCTTAGTTGGTTACATGATATATCGTTACAACTAAGATACCCTATGAGGGTATGACAACACAACACCCCTACCCAAAAAAAAAATTGATATTCATGGAAAATATTAATTGTTCTTAACTATGCTCATTTTTTAAAGTTTAAAAAGTCAAAAAGTTTATTTTGAAAGTTTAAGAGGTGAATTTGCAAATTCCCTAAAAATTAACGTTATAAAAAATTGTCATCTGGGACTAAAACTTGCTTGCATAGCATAAATAAAGTCATTTAAGTAAGGTTGAAGCTTTAACAGTAAGAATTTTGTGGTAATATAAATCACATCACATCAACTTGTTCGACTAACCTAAATAATCTAATATGACCTATTGGCTTAGGAATGATAGATAAGTGTGCAATGAATTTGCAAATTTTCCAAAAGTAAAATAAAGTTATAAAAAATTTTCATTCAGAAGTAAGACTTGCTTGGATAAGACAGATAAAGTCATTCCAGTAAGATTGAAGCTTTAACATTAAGATTTTTGTATCACGTCGCATTAACTTATTGGACCAACCTTACTAATTTGGTATAACCTATTGGCTTAAGAATGATAAATAAGTGTGTGGTGATGTTGCAAATTTCTATAAAAATGAAGTTATCAGAAATTTTCATCCATAAATAAAACTTGCTTTCATTTTAATAAGGTCGAAGCTTTAACAATAAGATTTTTGTGGCAATATAAATAACATCACATCAACTTATTAAACCAACTTAACCAATCTGATTGGCTTGGGAATGCTAAATAAGCGTGTGGTGAATTTGCAAATTTCCAAAAAAATAAAATTAAAAAAAATTTTCATTGATAAATAATACTTGCTTGGATAAGACAAATAAAGTCATTTTAGTAAGGTCGAAGCTTTAACAATAAGATATTTGTGGGAATATAAAATACATCGCAACAACTTATTAGACCAACCTAACTAATCTAATCTAACCTATTGGCTTAGGAATGATAAAAAAGTGTACAGCGAATTCACAAATTTCTAAAAATAAATAAATATATAAAGTTATCAAAAATTTTTATCCTAACCTATTGGATTAGGAATGATAGATAAGTATGCAGTGAATTTGCAAATTTCCCTAAAAAACATTATAAAAAATTTTCATCCATAAGTAAAACTTGCTTTGATAGGACAAATAAAGTCATTTAAGTAAGGTCAAAGCTTTGACACTAAGATTTTATGACAATATAAATCACATCACATCAACTTATTGGACCAAGCTGATTAATTTGATCTAACCTAATATACCATTATTTTATGCTTTCTTTTCCATTTTTAAAATTAAACATTTTTAGCCTTAAATTTTTAAATAACATCTTTAAATTTTTATTTTTCAAAAAAAAATTATGGGATCCATTGCATTTGGTAATTTTTAATTATTTTATCCAAAATTAAAATAATAAAATATGTTTCAAAAGTATATTTTTCAAAAATTAAAAAGCTATGCATGTACTATTTCAAAACGTTGTATTACATCTAAAGGTATCAAATTTGATGATGAGTTCATTTAAGATATCAATACTTTAAGTGGTTAAAAAGATAAATTAACATTTGTAGATAAATTTATTTAATATATCATTATTTCAAATGGTTAAAAAAAGGTATCAACATTTTGCAAAGTGGGTTAAATTAGATTATTAATAATTGACCATTAACAAAATTTGGGGAACTTGATTGAAATTAATTGAAACGTTGATATTTGATTTAAGTCATTTTCCAAAAATTGATTTCTCTTGTTAACCACTTGACATCTCAAATGAACTTACTTCTTAGGTTGATACTTTCTAGTCGTAATTTACCACATTTTAAAGGTACATGTTTATACACATGAAGTATATAAAAGGAGGCATATTTGCTATTTACACAGCTAATTGTTTTAATAAAGTTACCTTCAGTAAACCTAAAATGCCAAATAATTTGAAAGCAATTATTGTTATGTTAATTAAGTGGTAAAAATTTTGACTTAACACTTAATTTTACGGTAAATTTCGTGAGGTCATATATATAACTAAAAGAGCAAAAAGAATTTTATTTATATTTCGTTAGTGAGCAAAAATATGTTCAAAAATTAAAAATTAAACTTATTAACTTTGAAAATTTTGGTAGAGGGCAATTTTCTAAAGTCGAGATTTTAATAAAAAATGGTAATGAATTTATATCTTTTTCCCGTTTCCGTGATTTCTTTTTCATTTTCAAGAAAAGCTTAAATATCACATCATAATTCAAATTTCTATATAAAGTAGTATCAAAATAATAATAATAACAAGATATAGCTATCCATTTAGGAAAATTCAAGAAAAGGTCGAATTTGATATTCAAGATGAAAAATTCAATTAAATATCTGAACTTTGAAAGGTCCATTTTAATATCTAATTGAACTTTTTGTAACTATATTTGCTATCCCATTTAAGAGAGTTAATCTCCGTTGCTAACATAGATATACAACCCAACCCTTAAGCAACACACGAACAACACATTATAAAAAAAAATGGACAAAGAGAGAGAAGAAAGAGAGAGAGAGTAGGGAAGAGAAACCCAAAAAAAGAAAAAAGAAAGAGAAGAAGAAAAAGGAAGAACTCCCAACATCTCACCATTATGAATCTTAATAGTGTGTGTGTGTGTGTTAAGAGAGGAAGCTTTAAATGAGAAGAATTTTTCAAATGGACCTCACGAAGAAATACATTAATGAGCTTAACACAATCTATAACCCAAAACTTTAAGATATTAGGTTAATGAGTCTTTACTCTTATAAACTCTTCACATAGATCTCATATTTCCTGTGTGGGATTTTTTCAACCACACACTTGCACCTTAACAAAAAAATTGGTATCAGAGCCAACCGTTCAGTTGGAAAACTCCCATGGTTGGCTCTTCATGTGGAAAAAAGAGTTTTGTGGTGTGATTCATTTGTGTGTAGTGAGTAGGTTGGGAGCAGACCACTCACAAAAAGCGGTTTAATTAAGTCAATTTGACAAGCTCTTGTTGGGGAAGAATATGACCTAGTTTATTGTAGAGACTCACACTTAAGGGAGAGATTTATTAAGGTGCAAGTGGGATGTTAGAAAAATCCCACATGGGAAATATAGAACTTATGTATAGAGTTTATAAAAGGGAAGACTCATTGACTTAATAGTTTAATGTTTTGAATTATAGATGGTATTAAGCCCATTAGTGTATTTCTTCATAAGATCTATTTGAAGAATTTCTCTCTATTTAAGGCTTCTTCCTCTCTTAACAATATATATTTTGAAATTGCACAAGCATGATAATTATGTTAATAAAAATTATAAATATACAAATGAATTGTTGAACAAACTAGAAAGCATAAAGATTAGCTATTAAAAGCACACAAATATAAAAAAATTATTGGCAATAAACGGAAGAAAAAAAGGCACTTAAAAGTGCTTAGTCCACATTAGTTAAAAAGCCAGGATTTCCATCCCTTGTGAATTTCATGGATGAGCTTAGAGAACGTTATCTCAATTAAAGAAGCTTCATACCATCATTCAAATTATTAAAAGAATATTTGGATATTTGTTTTCACTTTTTTATACTAAAATATAGTTTAAAAAATAAAATATTAGTCAACAATTTTCCGCTGTTGCCCTCTCTCAAAACTATACCAATAGAAGGATAGATAAGTTGTTTTTATAAGTGTTCATTTTAACCATAGGATTTCGTATCAATTTTATTATAAAATTCTTTCTTTCTTGCAAATATACATATATATATATATATATATATATATATACTATCAATTCTTTCAGATTTGACATTGGGGTATAATGTAAAACTTAATGACCTTCTTTTTAAGGTTAGATAATAAATTATTTCCAAGAATTTCTGTCAGTCCACTATTTATAGGTAATAGTTAAATGGGTAGAACAAAAAGGTTAAGGAAGCCTAGATTATGATTTGTGAGACATAAACAATGAAAAATTATACGATTTGTCCTCTATGAAATGTGGATAGTGGAGAAGCCTAGATTATTACGCACCATAGCTACTCTGTGCGTGTGTTGTGCAATTTATTTGTATATTTATGTGTTTCATCCATATAATTAAACATTCATACAATTTAAAAAAACATGTAAAGATTCGGATTGGTGAAACGTTAGACTTTATTTTTCTTCCTCTTTCCTTTTTTGTTTCTTTCTAGTTTATCTTTCCTACTCTCTTTCTTTCTTCCCTATCCATTTTGTTTTATTATGTCTTGCCCACATATTGCTTAGGGATTGCGATGTAAATCCATATCAGCACTGGAGTTCAAATTGTATTAAGTGGAATAGTAAATATAATCACGAAAAGTTTAATTAATATTAAAAGGATCTTTTCAAAGTTCAACCTAATTGATTTTTTTCCTCCTAAACCCAGTACCAATGTCTGCATTTTTTTGTGGAAAATTCTATGATATTGTCCATTTTATTCTAATGGGATCCACCTTGTTAGATTTTAAACAGATTTAATATCCTAATTATTATATTCAATTGAGTAATTAAATAATTGATTGGATAATATCTTTGTTGAACGTATTCTACCGTAGTTAATAAGAGATTTTTTCATTTAAGTGACGGTGAATTTCTTATGTTTGTCCTTTGTCAAGTGTCAAAAGATGAACAGGAAAAGGAAAAAGAAAAAAAAAAAAAAGGAAAGGGCAGTGGCGTCTCCTGTCCTCCGTAGAAGGATGCTTCTTAGAGTTTTCTCTTTCTTGGTGACCCAACAAGGACAGAAATGAATAATACCACAATCCTTAAACTTATTGGCTCTGCATCATTAGCTAATTTCATGATTCTTAGGATAGATGATGAGGGGGATGACCCAACAGAAAAGGAGAAAGAGACTCCAAGCCGACAGCAAAATCAAATCACCTTGGTATTATTGCTAGTTCCTCTTTCCCAACACTAGCACGTTTGAAGCAGCTATCACTTGTACCAATGTCTAAGATCTATCATTATATTCATATTTTTTAAAGTGATAGACCGTGGGAATTGCTTGTGAGCACATATAAATGGAAATTTAACATCTAGGTTTTTCTATAACAAGTTATAATAATATTTTAGTCACAACGGATCACATGATAAATATTCATTGGTATCTTATCCCTTGATAAAGAACATGAATCCTACTGCATATTAAATTTGCGAGATGCACTAAGCCAAAAGTTGATGCTTTCGCAAGTACCAAAGCTTTTTTGATTTGTTTTATAAAAGGGTTTCTGCCATCGCAGTATTGGGCCGAATTGTGATATAAAGAATAACGACAAGATAGCACCCATTTTACCATTATAGAAAGAAAAAAAAAAAGGACACGAACGAGAGTTGTGGTCTGTAGGATTGATGAAACACTGGTAATCAAAGTGTTTGTACAATCATACATCGGCACTTTTGGTGTATGAAGCTGTAAATTTTATGATTCAGTGCCCTACTTTTACATAAATTTCAATTTAATATCTATATAACATAGATAATTTAACATGTGTTGATGGTAAAATATAGCTCTAAACGCACTCGGTCTTTTGGGGCCTAGTAATCTTTGCTATCAGGTATCAGCAGCTCACGAAAGAAATAGCCCAGTTCATCTCGAAGAACATAACGCCTTAGCTATACAAGCTAGTGTGCAATTCGACCTCGAGCCCATGCCTCAGAACCTCTCTTTGAGCTCATCAAAGCTCGCTTTCGATCTAGCTCGACCTCTTCTCCTCATCTCATAACCTAGTCACATGTTGTGGCCAGAAGGGACACCAACAGCTCAGCCGCACTTCATGATGCCAAGCCTCCTATCCAAGTACACTTCTGTATCTAGTACAAAGCCTTGTACTAGGTATCCTGGTATGATGCTAAAACCCTATAAATCCTTTTCCCCCCTCCTCCCCCGCGGGGTCTTTGGGGCAAGGAGGAACAGAGAGTGAACAGGAAAAATAACATAAAGTATAGACAGAAAAACAACATTTCTGTTTGCACCACCTTTCTCTTCATCAATAGACTGACTTAAGCTGTCGCACCCCAGCGGGTATTCTAAACATGGCAGCCCGACGTACACAATATTAAAACTTGAAAATGACTACCTTAGTCACTCGAAAGCTTTCATATTGGTACAAGATGAACATTCACAATAAAGGAAGGCTGATGGAGTTATGCATTTTAAGATAATGACAGCGGAACAATCAAAACAATACTATTATGATAATAAAGGTCCTACATCTTCTACGGAGCATTCCACTGATAAACCTCCATAATAACATAGTCTTAATAAATCAAATAACTAAAACTAAAAAATTTTCTGAAGGAAATCTAATCTAAAGTATTCAAAATAGAATTTCTCCAAAAGCACCCTAAAAATGTAGGTTCTACTTGGATGGTCATGGTGGTCTCAGATACAAAAACAATAATTCTACAACATCAAAAATCTATTGGGAGGTAAGCATAACTAGCTTAGTGATATATTCCCAATTCAAAAGTACTCTTAACAAAGAAATCAAACAAATCATTTAAGTAAGCACATGAAATGCAACAACCATATGATCAAACAATACATACAACTATCTGGTTTCATATGTAAAATGGACTTACCCCTCCACTAAGGGTTAGGGAATGATTTGAATGGGGCACCATCAACCTTCTAGAAATTTGTGCACGTCTAGGGGTTCTAATGAACCGTACCACTAGTCCTCAGGCTTTCCTTATCCAAAGTGGTCGATTTAGCTTAGCTACACCATGAGATCGTATTCCCCGAACGTTCTAATTCCTCAAGATGTAACTAGGCAACTCACCTTTCCAGTTCCATGCTAAGGAGTGGTAGAAAAATACAAAGATAATATTCTAAGTGATATGCATGAGCGATTTAATTATAAGAAATTTCCAATTCAATATTAATCAATTTAAGGTGATCAATCAATATTTGCACACACACAACAATATACATGGAGACAATTTGTATTAATCAACTGGTCGAGCTCTGATATGCTTATCATTTATTGATCACACATAATGAATCATATACATAGTACCCATAACAACCCGCATGCATATCAATTTTTATCCTTCCCTAATATCTAGTGCTCTACTCTACAAACACATGCACGAATATAAAAAACGTAAAGGAAGACTCACTCGTTCATATCGCAATCTTCTTAATCATAGCAATCCTCAGAAAGAGAAATCCCGTATTTCTCGTTATCTAGACAAAAGAAATACCTGGTATGAGTATTTCGTAGAAGTTCTACATAAAATTTCTTATTCTATTTTACTATATTCGTCAAAAATCGCGTAAAATGAAATTACAATTTAAAATGGCCATAACTTGCTCATTTTAACTTGAAATCTCGCATATTATATACCTTTTTCTACCTACTCGAAAAGATCTATCCATTTCTAGGGTTATTTTCATCATAAAAAGTCTTTTAAGTCATGAAAAAGGTCGGTATAGATTCTCTACGAAAATCCTATCCCTTGAAAAACAATTTTTCCAAGCTTATCCTTATTCAAAAATACTTTAGCAAAATATAGAGATATAATATATATATATGATTGAAAAATCCTTTAATATATATATATATTACTCATATTGTATGCAAAATTCTAATGGTGTTGTCTTAATAATTACTTTTAATAAAACAACTTGAAAACTTGAACCGTAACAATTTCCTCTTTAAGTAGTTTGAAAGAACTTATAAATTCTTGGGTTATTGAGTATTTTCTTATAAATTTTATCCCTATTTACCTATGATAAATTGATTTTTATTTACTTAGTCTTTTAGGATATTTATAAATTTTATCGCTAGTGATGTTTCCAAAAAATTTTCCTAAGTCGTGGCTAGTTATTAATAATTGGAGTGATATCATTTATATTTTCCTTTTTAAATGGTTTTGATTGAAAATTCTCAATAAAGGTTTTCCTTGTATAGTTTTCTCTCCTAACTTCTTTAAAATAAATTTTTATTTCCAAAAACTTGGTCTTTCGGCTTTTTATCTTTTTTTTTTTCCTCAGGTTGTTGGTAAAGGCTATTACTTTTTAGTTTATCATGTTTAATGTTTTCCTATTTCTTTGAAAATGAGTTTTTCATTTAGAAGTCTACTTTCTTGGATTATTGAGAAATTTTTATTTCTCTAAGTAGATCCAAAACATTACTGGGTTTTTGTTATCTTAATTTTGAATACTAGTTTACTTTTTGGTTTTTATTATGAAGTTGGAAAAATTCTAACTTAAGCTTTTTATAAAAAAAATTGTATTTCAAAGGATTATTAATACTAAGTTTCACTAAGCTTCATGTTATCTATCATGGAAAGAGAGTGCTTATTTTCTTAATTAATTTCCTTGATAAAATCATCTTTATTGGCATTTAGGAAAATTTAGGAGGAGTTTGAAAAGAAGTTGTAAAAATCATTTTTCTATGTTGTTGATGGCAAAATCTTCATTTACTAACAAAGTTATATAAAATAAAAGAGTTTGGTAGTGATATGTGGTAAATGGTTTATGTGTAGAGAATGGTTTTGGAAGACATTGGTTGAAGAGAGTTTTGGTAAAGAGGTATTTTGGAGAGAGGATTTGAGGAGTGATTTTGGGAGAGTTTTGTTATGCTAAATGAGTATGTGAAAGAAGTTGAGAGAAATAAGGTATTTATAGATAAATGTGGAGGGAATTTTGATCCAATAAGATCAATTGAAAAAGAAAAAGAAATTGAGAGAGAGAGAGAGAAGGGGGCCAGCAGTACAACACAAGGAGGAGAGAAGAGAGAAAAAAAATTATTTTGATAATTAAAAGTAAAGAAGTGTTAGAAAAGTTAAGTAAAAAGTTGTATTGGGAATAAAAATTATAAGGTATAGGTATGTAAGGTTGTAAGAAAAAGTAGAAATAGATGAATAGTAATAAATAGTAGAAATAGTATAATGAATAATAGACTAGACAAATAAAATACTGGTAGTAATAAAAATAAGTTTGAACGGGCTATGTAAGATATTTTTAGATTCTAAAAAATTATAAAACTGATAATTTTTTAGTCCTTATATTTTTACAAGTCTAACAATGTTATCAGAATATTTT
Source organism: Combretum micranthum (assembly GCA_024138025.1). Taxonomy (NCBI): domain Eukaryota; kingdom Viridiplantae; phylum Streptophyta; class Magnoliopsida; order Myrtales; family Combretaceae; genus Combretum; species Combretum micranthum. The sequence goes on along the minus strand of JAMXBD010000464.1, from coordinate 737,567 downwards.
TATTGTCCGGTATACTGAGACACGATTTTCGAAAACTGATCCTGTTTGGATTCGAAATATACTAAAAATTAGTGAATTTGATATTTTTAAGCTTCCCTATATTATTACAAACTATTATCCACAATTATCTTGATTTCATTGTTTAGGTTTTAAAAGCGCGGGATTGTCGGATCTAAACATTAGGGTTTGTTGTAGACTTTGTTGATTTTTAGGGATCCGGATTGACTTCCGACTTTTTAGTTCGTTCGTAAGATCATAAAATTTTAGAGTTTTTGAGGGTGTTATATTTTTTGTTCAAAATTTATGTTTTACTTTATTTTTATGATTTATTTAATATTTTTCAATTATCGGGATTGTTTAATCGAGTCTAGGGTTATGTGATAACTTGGTTTGACTTTCAGTATTAATTTAGATTTTTTATTTCAAAATTAACCGATAAGCTTAAGGTTCTATAATTTTGTTGTTGAATATTATTTGGATACTCCATCTCGATTTATGTGTTCGGGACCGGATAAACGAATTGTCTCATGTTTGGGTTTTAAGTCGAACGATTATTGAATTTTTATTTTCGTTTTTTAAGATTCTCTTTTTCTTAATGCCATGAAATTTCGTATTTGATATTATTTAAGGTTTAGTTTTAACTTGGGTTGGCTTTTAGGGTTTCGATTTGGTATTTTAATTCTAGCATTATTTCGGTTGTTTACATGAGTGTTGGAGTGACTGCGCCGGCCAACCCCGGTGCCCCTTCTAACCTATCTTTTAATGTTTGCAGGAATAATCTCTACCTAGGCCTAAACTTGGCTCGTGCAACATGTTGGCACCGTCTGTGGTACATCCGTCCACTAAACACCGACAAACACCTGTAAACGCTTTCCTGTCATCTCCTATCCACTTCTTTCCAAAGAACCCTTGTAGAACCTCTTAAAATTGTCCTCTCACAATGCCCAGGCCCCAGTGGAGCAGGGACCAAGGTGATTTTGCTTCCTTACCACCCATCTCTCGTACCGTTGATGGCAAAGCCTCTGAGGTGCCTTGTCACGGCCTAACCATTGTCACCAATGTTGGTCCCATCAAAGAAGGCTACATTTTGAAACTAGAACATTTGTGTAGGTACTTAGTGCACCAAAACGTGGAAAATGAGCGGTCGAATGCTCTCTTGCAGGCCCTGATAACAGAGCTAAAGGGGCTGAAGCATCTATACCTGGAAGAGCGCACCTCTAGCATGTACAGAAGCGCTCCCCAGCTCAATCGTCACTCAAACGAGAAGAGCAACCAGTCGTACGCCCTCGTGAGGGTTTTGCGGACGCCTACAGGGCCAAAGCTTCTCATAGGGAGCACTTACACAGTCTTAAATCATCTCAAAATGCTCACCGCAAGACCCGAGTCTCGCGAAACCCTACGAGGGTCGTGGACAACACATTATGAACACATACCACATCACAACAATTGGCTCAGGCCGCCGCACAATAGCAGATCGACAACTACCAACGCAATAAAGAAAGAACGATGAACCCCCATCTAGGATAGGACTAAGAGAGGATCACCCCTGTCCCAAAAGATACACAACTCAGTTCCAATAAGAAATGCATGCTGAAGGAGATACACAACATGATGAGAAGATTGTTTACTATCAAAGAAGGCTTCGAGGGTGAACCAACTATAAAGGTACCATCAGCTAAGACACCCTTATGCTTGAGATCCAATCCGAGGTTCTCCCAACAGGAGCGAGGTTGCCCACTCTAGAGTCATATGCTAGGCCGATGGACCCAAAAGATCACATTCCTGAATTCCAGCCTACTATGGCAATGCACAACTTCTCAAATGCCATATGGTGCAAGACTTTCTTTACCACCTTTCGAGAAGCAGCTAGAGTTTAGATCAACAAGCTCGAACCAAACACAGTGAGTTCGTTTTCCAGCTCACCAATTCCTTTGTTGCACACTTTATGGCAAGCAAATCGCTGGAGATAACAACTCTTATTTCTACACAGAATGGCAAAGGCCTAGCGAACCCCTGCGTGATTATCTAGCGAGGTTCAACAAGCCATGCTTGGAGATCCCAAACCTAAACCAGGGCGTAGCCCTTGAGGCTATCGAGTAAGGAGTACTAGTTGAGAGCCTATTCTTCGACTCCCTCTCCAAATGCCAACTCACAACACTCGAGCAAATAAGGGAGAAAGCTTAGAAATACATTCGACAAGAAGACACACGAAATGCCTGAAGAGAGATTGGAATGAAATCGCAATACTGTCTTATCAATAGCGGAATTGTATTTGCTTCAATGCCAGAATTGTGGATCCTTCATAACCACAATTCCAACTCTTTTTTCCCTTCTTTTTTTATTTGGGGGGAGGGGGGTGTGGTGTGGCGCAAGAAACTGGAATTTATTCATTTGACGATAGTATACCAAGATCTAGTACATAAGGTATGAAATCTTAACAAAACGATCAAAGAGAATGGAGTCTAAAGACTCAATTTAAAATGGGCACATCTCTTTTACAACAAGCAGCTGAAATATTCCATGAAAAAATAGCATTCTTGCAGGATAAAATCTCATTAAAAAAAGTATAAATAATAAGCAAAAGCAAAAGAAAAAACACCTATTATTCTAAAATTTATGATACTCCAAAATCAGCATGATCATCTTCAACCCAACTAGATCCACAGATGTGGGATTGTGAAGATGAAAATGTAATATTAATGGATTAATGATGATGAGAGCGATATAAAAAAAATTAATTATGAGATGATTAAAGTAAATCCGTAAATATTAATATCAATAATGGGGGGATTATGGGTCTTTTATAGTGAATAAAAAGAAAAGATTTGAAAAGGAGGGGTCACTGCCAGTCAAACCAAATTCAACTTTTAATAAAATTATTTAAATATAAAAATGTGAATGGAGCTAAAATTGTGACATAAGATATTAGGTTAATATGATTGTCTTTTTATATTATTCACATGATTGTCTTTTTATATTATTCACATATTTTTCATGTAGATTTTATTTCTTCTAACCCACACTTGCATACTATTCACTACTTATATTATAAAAGATCATAAAAATAAAAGAAAAAGTTTTCCATAATATATATATTGATATATATTATGAAGTGTATAAGCAGTCTAACAAAGATGTTTGGGTTTACGGTGATGATTTCTATTAATAACTAGAGAAGATGATCCACCTTTCTTTTTATTATTATTATTTCGAGTAAAAGGGACTAATTTCTGTGAACTCCATCGAAACAAATAGCATATAAATTGGCATTGGAACGTTACTATCAGCCAGTTGGATTGACCGAGGAATATAAAAAAAATAAAAGAGAAAAGTAGTAAACGATGTTTTTATAGTTTAATAGCATCTTTCATGATGTCTGAAGTGAAAAGTATTAAGTTGGATGTTTCTCTTATTATGATATTATAATTATTACGTTGATAATAAAATCGAACCATATCCTTTTCAATTCAACCACCCTATTTCAACAGGATAGCACCGTCTTAAAAAGCGATTTCTCTCCCGGCCCGGCATGTCCAAGAAACCGACTGATTTGATTGTGAAAAGGAATAATTCCGTACTCTCCCAATCAACTTGCAATTGTGACCAATACGCTTGCATGGGTGAAGGAAAAATTAAAAAATAAAGAAGAAAATTCATGAATCAATTTCAACGATTAATTTTAAAATTAGTGCAACTGGGAAGCTATTTTATAAAAAATGGAAGTATTGATTCAGCCGAATTCAGTCAAAATGTTCAAATACAAACAATAAGGAAATGGAAATTAGCCAAATTTAGCTCGTAGACAAGCAAAGGGAGCAAAATGATATCTTTTTATATTTTCATGAGTATTACACTGTAGCTATATATAGATGTAATACAGGTAGTTTATTGTAACTAATTGCTCCTATCATATACTTTAAAGATTCTAGATATTCTGGCATGTAACAGAAAATGCCATATCAGCATACAGAATATTACTATTAATCTAAAGAAATATTTTACTGGGATTAATCATATTATTTAGTAAATTGGTTTGCTCTTCAAGATGATGTTGGCGCATTGGCCCAGTCCATCAGTCATTGAGCCCGGTCCTCTTTGTTCCTGCTTCATTATCCGAACACACACTACACACACTTCTTCTCTTTTACTTCAGGTCTCATTGTCAGGCAAGACTTAGAAAATCCTAAGTCAACATACTCCTCCACTTCGAACATTCCTTCTCCAATCCCTATAGCATTCTTCTCCACTTCAGAATCCTTGCCCACAAGGGGTGGTTAGGATACCGCAGCTGCATGTCATGGAAGGACTCCCAAGTTGCATTAGATGGATCTCTGCATCGCTAAGAGATAAGTACCATGGTTACTGCTTTATTTCCTCGTTTAACTAATTTTCGCCCTAGTATAGCTTCTAGCTCTAACTCTTCTTCATGTATCAGGTCAGGCAAGCTGGACGAGATGTTGGATCTGGGACCATGGTATGGTTTGAGCTGTGAGACATGGAATATATGGTGGATTGCTGCATCTAGAGGTAGACCCAAACGGTACGCGACTGTTCCCACTTTGTCAATTACTTTGTAAGGTCTAAAGTATTTTGGTAGAAGTTTTTGAACCCTCGACTGCTTTAGTGAATTCTGCTTGTAGGGTTGTAGCTTTAACAAAACTAAGTCTCCTACTTGAAATTTCCTTTCACTCCTCTTTAGATCTTCCACCTGTTTCATTCTCTGTTATGCGCGCCTTAAATGAAATTTAAGGAGTTTGATCCTGTCTTCTCTGTTTGTCAACATGGAGTGCACAGAGGCATTCCTTGAGTCGCCTGGAACATAGGGTAAGTGTAAGGGAGGGCTGTAACCATATAGGGCTTCAAATGGGGTAACCTTAGTGCTGGTGTGGTAATTTGAGTTGTACCACCACTCCGCTAAGGAAAGAAATTAGCTCCAGCACTTGGGTTTCTCCCCGGTTACACATCTTAAGTAGGTCTCCAAGCATTTGTTGACCACCTCCGTTTAGCGATCAGTCTGGGGGTGGTAGGCTGTGGACATGTTGAACTCCACTCCTTGTAATCCAAAAAATTCCTTCCAGAAAGAACTTATAAAAATTAGGTCATGATCGCAAGTGATCGTTTCAGGCATACCATGGAGTTAGAAACATTATCAATGTATACCTGGGCTAGTGAGGCTGCATTGTAAGGATGTGACATTGCTGTGAAATGTCCATACTTGCTAAGGCGGTCGACAACCACCATAATGACCTCTTTACCATTGGATTTAGGTAACCCTTCAATAAAATCCATGCTGACTTCCTACCAGCCCTCATTGGGAATCTTTAATGGTGATAGAAGACCTGGAGTAGCCACATTTTCAAATTTAAACCTCTGACACATGTCACAATCTCTCACATATTGTCTGACCTCTCTCTCCTACTTAGGCCAGTAAAAGCTGTGGACAGCCTTTTATATGTTGCTTGAGCGTCGGAATGGCCTCCTAATGGTCCCCCATGATATAGTTTCAACAGTTTCTCCTTAAGTGCTGGTGCTGGTCCCATAACAATCCTTCCCTTCCTCTTCAGCAGGCCTTCATCAAAGGAAAAATGGCCTGCTGTACTTCCATCTTTCAACTGAAGTAAGATTCCTCCATATCCCCCATCTAATTCCCAACTGGCTTTGGGGTCTGTTTGGATTGTTTGTATTTCATCTGTATCTGTATCTTTTTTAAAATGATATCTATAAATATATCCGATTTACATCTAAATTTTATCTATTTTTGTTCTATTTGATCTTTTGATGAGAACTGTCAACTTTTTTTATCTATATCCATTTCTTGATAAATAATTTGTTAGCAAAAAGTTTGAAAAAGTGTCTGTATCTGCCAGAAAAAAGCCAATCCAAACAGACCCTTGATTTCTTCTAGAATATCAGGTATAGTAGCTTGTACCTGCAAATGATTCAAATGGTTAGTATCACACCTAGAGAGTGAGTCTGCTGCAATGTTGGTGGTCCCATTCTTATGCTCAATCTCATAATCGAGTCCAAGTAATTGGTCAGCCACTTTTGTTGGCTTAAAGATACCAGACGTTGCTCAAGTAAATACTTGAGACTTTGGTGATCAGTTCTGATCACAAAGTGTCTTCCCAATAAGTAATGTCGCCACTTCTCAATCGCATACACTAAAGCCAACAATTCCTTCTCGTACACTGACATTCCCTTATGTTTTTGAGCTAGTGTCTTGTTAATGAAAGCAATTGGATGCTTGTCTTGCATCAGTATAGCTCCAATGCCTTATTCGCTTGCATCGATTTCAATTACAAAAACTTTAGAATAATCTAGTAGGCTAAGGACTGGTGAATGTACCAATGCTTGTTTCAACTTTTCAAAAGCTTCTTGTGCCACTGTTCCCCACTAAATTGATCCTTCTTTAGTAGTTGAGTTAAGGGATGAGCAATAGCTCCAAAGCCTTGTATGAAACACCTGTGGTAACCAGCTAATCCCAAGAATCCACGTAGCTGGCGTGAATTTGTAGGAATGGGCCAATGAGTTCCTGCTTCAATCTTCTTAGGGTCAGTAGCTACCCCACATCTTGTAATTATAAGCCTAAGATAATTTATCTGTTGGACACAGAATGCACACTTGCTCTTCTTCAAAAACAGTTGTTCAGCTTGTAGTGTATTAAACACTATCCTAAGATGCTCTAACTGTTGTTCAACACTAGTACTATAGACTAGTATATCATCGAAAAACACCAAAACAAACTTCCTTAAATATGATCTGAAAATTCCATTCATGAGAGCCTGGGATGTCGATGGAGCATTTGTTAAGCCGAAGGGCATAATAAGGAACTCATAATGACCCTCATGAGTACGAAAAGCCGTTTTGTAAATGTCATTTGGGTGCATCAAAATTTGATGATACCCAGACCTCAGGTCCAGTTTGCTAAAAAAACTTGCCCCATGTAATTCATCGAATAAATCCTTAATGATGGGTATTGGAAATCGATCCTTAACTATCGGCTTGTTCAAATCTCTATAATCGACACACATTCTCCAGCTATTATCCTTCTTTTTTACTAATACAACTGGAGATGCGAAGGGACTGTTGCTTGGCTTTATAACTCCACTTGATAACATCTCTTTCATCATCTCCTCAAGAGCTGTCTTTTGTATGGCTGAGTACCTATAAGGTCTTAGATTAATTGAAGCAACTCCATCAATCAAATGTATACGATGATTACATGCTCTACTGGGGTAACTCCTTTGGTTCCTCAAACAAATCATGAAACTCCTCAAGCAAATCAATAACCATGGGGTATGGTTTTGGAGAAACGCCTTGTTCCCTCTCATCCACATTCATAATCATCCAACATTGGATACCCTTAGAGCTGGAAACATTACTCGGTGGGTATTCAAGTCTGTACCAGAGACCAATTCTACTTTTTCACGTATTCCCAGTAAGGTGCAAGTGTAGCCTTGCCAATCAAAGCTCATCCTCATATCCTTAAAATTCCATATTACCATCCCCAAGGATACTAACCATGGCATTCCCAGAATCAGGTCATAGGAATTCAATGGTATAGTATAAAAATCTGCTTGAAAAGTAATACATTGCATCTCCCATTGAAATGCTTGTATCACTTGAGTACTCTGAATCTTAGTACCATCAACTAAGATCACTAAGACCGGAGTCAAATTTAAATGATGGCACCCTAATTTCCTAGATAATTGGGCATCCATGAAGTTGGAGGAACTCCTAGTATCTATCAAGACATTGAGTTCTCGATTCTTGTAGATTCCTTTTACTCTCATACAATGTTCTTTAGGACCATCATTACTATTCAATGAGTTCAATTGTAACTGTGATAAGTGCATCTCTAGTTCCCCTACAAGATCATCAGCTTTACCCTCAAGGTCACCTACATCGTCTTGTTCTACCACCAATAGATTTAACCTCTTGTTCTTAAATCTATGACCGGGTCTAAACGATTCGTCACACCAGAAACAAATCTTCTTACGCCTCTTTTCCTCCAGTTCCTCAGGGGTTAGTTTCCTTGTGTTTCAATTGAGAGTTGCTCTGTCTATATTAGTGGAACTAGAACTAAAGTTTGGATAAGTGTTTAGGCTAGGGGCTAGTTTCATAGGTTGGTTGGAATTGGGGTAGTAAGGGGTAATATATATGGTGTGTTGGGTGGGAGTTTGGGTCTTGAGGGTTTTGAGGTTCTATTTTGACGAAAGATTAGTGGCTTCTTGTAATTTATCCAGTGTGTATGCTTGGGTTACTGTTTTAGGCTGAAACACGCGGATGGGGTATTGGATATCAGGTTTCAATCCACTGAGATAACAGCTGATTAAATGTGGTTCTGATAATTGAACTTGGGTTGACAAATGTAGGAATTCATCATTATATTCTTGTAAAGACTCAGTTTGCTACAGCTCCTTCAATTCTAACATAGGATCCTTATAACCCCTCTCATTGAACCTAGCATTCAATGCCTTGGTTAATTCTTCCCAAGTCAAGGGGTTAGTATCACTCCTAGCCCTGACATAAGCATTATATCACTCGTAAGGTTTATCATCTAAGTGCATTGAAGCAATTTTCACCTTAAGGTTCTTAGGAGTTTCATCTAGGATAAAAAATTGTTCAGCCCTTGACGCCTAACTTCTAAAACTATCCCCATTAAAAATTGGAAATTTGATCTTAGTGTTCCTAGTAGGTACCTGGTATGTAGACGAACTTTCCATTGAAGCTAGGCACCCGCACTAACATTGTTATTTCCGGTAGTTTTAGACCCCTCTATCATCGTTGCTTTTCCTTGTATGTATAATTTTAAGGACTCGATGGTTTGATTCTGCTTATCAATCATTGTTTGCTGATGTTGCAGGGCTTCCATGAACATCTTGACCTAGGATTCTTGTTTCTCAGATTGTTCCTTAAGCATATCTTCTTGTTTCTCCATTTGCTCCTTCAAGACAGCTCGCATAGCTTCTTCCATGCACTTGTAGTCTCTCGTCTCCATTGGCCTGCTCTGATACCAAATGCAACAGGGAAGCTATTTTATGAAGGATGGAAGTATTGATTCAGCCGAATTCAGCCAAAATGTTCAAATACAAACAATAGGGAAATGGAAATTAGCCGAATTCAACTAATTTAGCTCGTAGACAAGCAAATGGAGCAAAATGATATTTTTGTATATTTTCATGAGTATTACATTGTAGCTATATATAGATGTAATACAGGTAGTTTGTTGTAACTAATTGCTCCCATTATATACTATAAAGATTCTAGATATTTTGGCATGTAACAGAAAATGCCATATCAGCATACAGAAAATTACTATTAATCTAAAGAAATATCTTACTGGGCTTAATCATATTATTTAGTAAATTGGTTTGCTCTTCAAGATGATGTTGGCACATTGGCCCAATCCATCAATCATTGAGCCCGGTCCTCTTTGTTCCTGCTTCATTATCCGAACACACACTACACACACTTCTTCTCTTTTACTTCAAATCTCATTGTCGGGCTAGACTTAGAAAACCCTAAGTCAGCATACTCCTCCACTTCGAACATTCCTTCTCCAATCCCTATAGCAATTAGAAAGTATTGAATGACGAAAAAGGAAGGCCGAATATTGCCCTAAGTCTCAATCGTTAAAATTAGGACCATAAACGTTAAAATCATGAAAAAATTTATTGTTTTTCTTGTATTTTTTAACGGCAAAAAAAAAAAAAGGTAATGTATCCCATAAGTTATTTATCGACCCGGATTCATATCCAATTGTAATGATCACATACTTAATGTCATGCCCCGAATTAGGATTTAGGCATGTCCAGTTGCCACATATAACACCTAAGCATTATATGCTCAGACTACCTTTAAAGACTTGTTTATTGTGAACAATTGCTAACCAATTTTAAATTCTGAAATCATTTAATTAGATTTTAAAAACTGTTGGATTTAACAATGGTAAGAGATATTCCTCAAAAACATTGTCTTTTCTACTCTCATGAGCAGATCAACTTTCATAAATAAAACCATACCATCAAGTATCTCAACATAGAATACCTATTCATGATGGTAAACAAAACTTTGAAGCTTATATTACAAAACATGGGCTCCCTAACTAGGCCTTAAAAGAAAATACAAGTTTCAAAAGATAAATCCAACTCTTTTACAAAATAAAGTAAAATAAAATATATCCATCGATCCTAACATGTCTTACTCTTCAACAAACTCCTCCAGAGTTGTCCCATACCTAAGACAATCATCATCATCATCCAAATAGCACCTCAGAAGAAAAGATTAATGAGTGGAAGCCCAGTATAATAGCAACACAAGCACTTACATGATGGACACACGTGCCTAAACTAATGCAATGCAATATCTAATAGTTTATATCTTTAATTTAAAGTGTAAACAAGCAACATTGGAGCACTCACACTCCAAGATCATGCCACTATAAATCTAGGAGTGTTGAGTAGCAACGATTGCTCATGAGGTTGATCTAGGTAGCCCAACTACCTATATATCTTATAGGACCATCTAAGGTAAATAGCCTCATCTAAAGGTTTCAACCATTACTCATCTTTAATCATATTAGTCAATTGCAAATAAACAAAGCAAAAGAGTCCATTATATTAATGTGTTTAATACAACTTCTCTTCAATATGAAATGTTACCCCAATACCATCCCCTCTATCGGTTATCCGTTGAGCCATCTTAATATACCATGTATGGGTAGGGATAGCTTAACCGCCTATCTACCATGTTGGCATCATTAACAAGGTTGTCACTCTTCAGACCGGATTCAATGACCACGCATAAGCAACAAACAATTATTAAGCTATCTTTAAGTATTAGCTCATTTAGGATGTTTACTCTAGACAAGCAACGTGTATGTCACTATTTACCTTATACAACTTCTACAATCTAAACAAGATCAAAGGATAGATCAACTATCCATATATCTATTCAAGAAATACATTTGTATAAGTAATTAAATTATTACTAACTTACATCAAACTTATATTAGAAACATATTTGATCAAATACTAAAGTAGGAACCACGCCATAAAAACATTATCATTTATTATTCGCTTTCGAATTTTTTTTTAAATAAATTATTAACTTATAAAAAAATAATTATTTTTTTCTTAGCAAACACACATTTGACACAACATATTTCTTTATTCTTCATGATTTAGCCTAGCATATTAATCTAAGTCAGTTACAAGTCATTAAGCCTATATTAACTTAACTTAGCAAAGTTGAATAAACTTAATCAAACAAGTTAATTTTACTTTACTAAAGTTTATTAGGTTAAGTTGAACTTAGGTTTAGTAGCTAAGTCCATTTTATACTTAAAAACTATGTTAATTTCAATCACTCATTAGACCTAAAACTACACTTTATAATTTCAAATGCACTTACTATAACTTAACTCATTTCTAATTATATAAGTACTAACATATCATATATATATTATTTATTATTCATCTATTTCATTTTATCATTTTATCTTTTTTTTAATAATAGTGTCAGGGGACAAATTACGCCCGTGATGAGGTTATGATCCTCATCACTGGCTGCGTCACACCCATGATCGAGATCACACCCTCGGTCACAGCCGTGACTAATAGGTATAAATTATTCATGATTTCCTTATAACATTAAGTGAAATTTAGTGCTTGATTATATTTATTTAGAGAAATTATTCAATAATTGGTACTTAGTTACTATATGTATTCATTTTAGGTGATTTCAGAACAAGTTAACAACGATTATTTGCTTTGGAGCAGAGGATCAAGTTAGTCTTGGATGATCACGCCCATTACAAAGGAGAAATGAGACTCAGAGACCATAGCAAGCATGATCATAGGCGCTATGAGGGATAACTTGAAGATCAGTGATGATCATTGGATCTATTACGCCTATGATCATACAAAGCTATGAGGATCTGTAGCCATCACAGGATCCATCACAAGTGTGATAGTTTATTAATGAAGAAAGAAAATCTAATTACGGGAATTATGGGGGAAGATTTGTTGGAAAGAGACGATCATAGTCTCCATCACTCCCTGATGACGGGTGTGATTGACATTGTTTAGTTATTTTTAAAGACCAAACCGATCTCTTTGAAGAGAAACTTATATGAAAGTTTACCTAGAAGAGTTTTTCCGAATGAGCATCTTATTGGGGGTATAAATAGCTTGCATCTTTTAGGACAAGAGATGAGGATTCATATGCATCAATTCATTTTTTATCATATCAATTGGATGGTAATCATTATAGAGAGAGAAAGTGGATAGAGAGGAGTTATGTTGTAGTCAAGTGTCGAATTTGTAATATTCTTAGAAGAACTTGAGAGAGAAGATGGGAATTCGTCATTATGTTGTTGTAAAGATTTCTATTGTATTAATCCAAAAAGGGGTTTTCTTCTATCATCTTTTTTATGTGTATTTTATTTAAATTTATGTGTTTTTGTTTATGTTGTTGTTGTTTTATCATGTCCAACTAGTGAATTAGGGCTTGCAACATCATATTAGCTTGAACATGTGCTTGAATTAGTTAATCTCTTGATAATTATTAGCTTTTAGTGAATCAAATTAATAGATCTAAGGTTGGTATAGTGCATGACACTAACTTAGGATAGATTTCAACAGAATATGTCAAGAGACAATTCTATTGAATAGATCTAATTCACTAGAACGACTTACTCTTGATAATAGAGATATGATTAGGAAATTCGCTACATTTTCATGGAATTCAATAAATTGTTATGATGTTAATATGGTATTAATTGACTGTTAAATTAGGAGAGATTGTAATAGACATAATTAAGATTATGATTAAGTAATTCTAAGAAGAATGCTTACAAACTAGTAATTTTCCTACAGATTATGATTATTAGGATAAACACTTAAAGACTCACATTGATATGATGGTGTAAGCCTGTTGTGAATTAATATTGTTGTGTTTATTGTGTTAATTGTTGCATTGATCTGGTGTAATTTTAGAGTAGTGTAGTTTAGCCGTTAGAATTAGACTCATATTACTTAATTTGATCAATTATTCTAATCGCTAGATAATAGGAACATTTATAAAGTACTATTGTTTGAACTATTCCCTAAGGACATGACCATATACTTTACTCTATACTACTAGAACGATAGATACACTTGCCTAATAAGACTGAGTTCGGCTAGAAGATTAGGTTTATAAATTTTAAGATTCGGTAGCTCTAATTAGAGGGCCGTCAGTGATTTAGGTAGTAATAAGATCGCGCCTATGATCATCCTTCAAAATTAGCTCTGTGTGTATCATGGTCCATGCTACACTTGTGATGGCCTTTAAAAATTATTTTCACTTCTATCACAGGCCATATCAGTATATCACACCTGTGATGCATAAGGAGTTAACTTACATGTTTTCCTTTGTCTTTTTACCCGAATTTTAACTACTTGTTTACATCTTTTTCTTTTAACAAAACATCATAAAAATAACGTACAAAATTATAATCATAACTTATAATACTTCGAAACACAATTCCCCCTCATGTTTCCTTCATTGCATTTCATCAAACACTTAGTCTACTCAAATATGTACATTTTTAGGTTTTGACATATATGTGTGTATATTACTAATTTACCCATGTTATCATAATTTTCTAAACCTACTTAAGATTAATTCATCAAATCATTTTATCGAAGTTCTTAGTTCTATACTTGCTTACACAACCTAGGTTCTAGCCTTTAAGTTCATAATCTACTAATCTACCAATTTTATCATAAACCCTATATATCTAGTTCTAATTCAAATTTCCATGCATTCTCAACAATTAATTCAAAGGAAAACAACTAACTTACTTGTTTAGTAAGCTCACACAACTTGATCTTCTCTACTACTATCCTTTCCTTGTTGATAAAGCTACATTAAGCTTGATTCACAACTCATATCTTGTTTTCTAACTTCAATTTCTCCTAGGATCTTATGAATTTGAGATTTGTTTTTGTTGAAGAAGAAGAGAAAAGAAGAACAGGAAAAGGAGAAGGAAAATAACGCAAGAAAAAAGAAATGAAAAGGATAAGGTTTAAAAGATTTTTAAGGATATTTATGGATAAGGGTTTTGATTTAAGCTTTTAAATAATTATCTTAATTAAGTACCGAAAGTAATTAGAAAGAAATATGAGAATTTATAGAATATAAATTATTACTTTAATCAAAAGTCTATGTTAGAGTTTAATTTGTAAGAAATTGATATTTAGTTTAGGTTTGGACTAAAGAAATTAATATATAAACAAACAATTCAATTCAAAATTTATGAGGATTAAGGAATTGGAATTTAGAATTACTTTATGGCTTTAGAAATTACTAAATATTAAATAGCATGTTTAGGGGTTTAGGGATTTGAATTTGAAAGGAAATGAAGTTCTAATTGAAAATTGGAAGAGATGATGATGCAATTTGATTTGTGGGATAGATAGTTAAAGCAAATGGACAAATTGAAAGGTATTTAAAATCTCAAATTTCAATTAATCTATTTACTAATTTGATTATGTAACATGTCTAATCATACTCTATTATTTATTTTACTTGATTTATTTAACTAAAGTTATTCAAGTTCAATTTCTAAGTCAAATTCAAATCCAACACCTATTATACTATTTAATTATAACAATTTTAACTTAGCTAACCAGAAATTAAGGATATTTCACTTAATATATCAAATATTATATTTATTTTATTGATGAAATAATTGATCGAATGTTCCGTGCATGAGGCTATAGAAGATCCTATAATCATCCTGTGAATTTTTAATATATTTCATAAGTTTATATTTAAAGCCTAAAGTTATTGAATGTTGATTCAAAAGAATTTTGCTTCTTAAATTACGCATTAGCATTCTGTTCCCTTCATTTAAGCTTGGTGTTTCGAAGTCGATGAGTTTGTATATGATAATAATAATAATAATAATTTAATATTAATATTATTTGAAAAATTAAAAATTAATTGATTATAAAATTTTAAAAATGAATAAAAAAGAAAAGAAGAATTTAGATAATGAGTTTGATACAAATCCGTTAGAAATCGACAACTAGGGATCCTTTGATATGTTGATCTGGGTTTTTCCTCTGGAGTAAGTGACAAGTAAAAGTGATGAATGACGCGGATAAGAATGAACACACAATAATTGCCAATATTTGCTAGGTTCCATGCATTTTTCGGAGTTATTCGTTGGCCTAATTGTATTGTAAGTGCTCGGCACCTCATTCCGATATTTGTTTTTCGAATCAGGTTACGATCTAAACAATATTCCTCTTCAAAACACCCAATAAAATAAGACATAAAAAAATAAAATAATATAAAATATCTAATGTAAAAGACTATTTGGTCAAAAAAAAAATGTAAAAGACTAAACATGCGACAGCTCGAAGTGACATTGACCATAGGTTTAGTATAAATCTTCAACATTACAAATAATTTCCTAAGATTAATTGGAGCAAATTGGGGATGATAGACTATAGAGAGCAACGGCCTTTCTTCATCAATGACTTAAATTAACTGCGGGTTAAACTGAATGATATCACAAACCTAATTATGTGGATATGCGGATGCTAAACTCTTACAAGAACATTAGTTGGACAGAATGGCATGAAACAGAAAAAAATTTTCTCAACTATATATAATTTATTACTGTCATTAATTCCAGTTTCTAACCATTCAAAAACAAAGTAATTTTCTATTTAGGACTCTTATTAATAACAAATTATTTAAATAAGGTCAAATTGAAAATAATTACATCGTGACTTGTACACAAGATACGTAAAAATTATATATTTATACATGTATCATGTTATAGATACACAATGTAGAAATAGTGTATAATGTAAATCGCATTATTCATTCATGATACCTGAAAAAACAAAACATAATTTAAAAAAATAAAAATCAGTGCTGGACGTGAAAAAATGTGCACATCATGAAAAAGTAAACTATACAATACACATTTTGCGATTAAGGCAAAACCATATATATTGTGCATGGAAAAAGCGCCCATCACGAAAACAGTTGACATTATAGCAAAAGAATCAAACCCAACCTAGATGAAATTACTAATTACGTTGCATTTGCTTCATGGCTAAACGTATATTGCGATGATATAACGCGATTTGTGTTTAAAATAATATCCTATCTATAAAATGTGATTTGGATACCACATTAAAACATGATATCACGTCTCTTTAACATGATTTATGTGTAAATTTCATATGTCCTGATTTAGAAACACAATTTTACAAAGTAACTTAATAATTTTTTTCATATCAATCATATATTGGTAATTACTTATTATAGGAAGGGTATAAACATGTTTCACCCATTCAAGTACTATATAAAAGCTAAAATGGTTGTGATATTAATGAGAATTTTATTGGAAGTTACTATAAAATATAACAAAAGAATTAATGCTAATTTAAGTGGAACAAAGAGTTATTAGGATTCCACTTACTCCCAGTGGTAACAAACTTGGTTGGTCACACCATATTGCACCCTTTTGCTAAAGACTAAAAAGAAACAGAACCAAATCTAAAACTAATCACCAAATGTTTCCGATTTTTACAAAAAACTAGATTGAAATTCATTTGATATAATCATGAGACAGACTGGACAAGGGATTTGGAAATCCTCCTTTCCACCTAAAATTAAACTTTTTCTTTGGAGACTCTATCAACCTACCAACAACAAACAATCTAAGAAGAAGAAATATAAATAATCAACCCAATTACCCTAGATGAAACACGACTGATGAAACAATAGAACATGCTCTTACGTACTATCACATAATATCCAACATCATCCAAAAATGGGAAACCTTTAACTCCATTTCTCCTATGATTGATTGGGTTAAGGATAACTGCTATATCTAAAAGGCAACTAGCTTGCAAACGTCTACTTAAACCCTTTATTTTCGCTATCATGCTATAGAGATTCTGACTTGTAGGAAATAAGCTAATATTTTCTCAAGTAGACAAAGTAATCAATCTCGAAGAAGACATAAGGGTAACAACACACGAAATGTGGGCACACGTCAAAACTACGAGACAGATTTTCAAAATTGAAAGATGCAATTTTATCTAGGAACCTCCAAAACCCTCATGGTGAAAACAGAATGCAGATGGCTCTATTAACTACCTCCAGCAAACAGCCACATTAGGCTCAATGGTGTACAATGATAGCAAAAACTAAATCTTTAGATTGGCCGTGAAACTAGGCAATGTAGACAGCCTAGCAACTAAACTCTAGGCAATCCACTAGGGAACAAAGTTTTTCTTGCAAAACAACATACTTAGATTAGAAATCAACTCGGACTTGCATATGGTAGTGAAAGTTCTAACTGAGAATGTAAACCCTAAACTCAAATATACAAATCTCATGTTTGCTTGTAGGGAAAATTTATCGAAGCTTCAACAAGCCAAAAAAGGCTACTAGACCAGCCAAATGCCCATAATGGACTTTTTGATTTTTTATGTTGTCTGTTTTTGGCTTTATCTTAGCCTCTCCTCTATGTACTGTTTGATTTCCAAGTTAATATATTGTCTTAGGCTTACCCAAAAAAAAAAATTGGTAAATGTGATTTATTTTAAAATTTTGCCATTATAATTAGTAGAACATACATTATAATAACGTATGCTGAGAATTGAGAAATTACAGCATGAGGTTTTATAGAATAAATGAGTAACATTAAATTAGCATCATTATCGATAGCATGTCAATCTTATTAATAAGTACAATAAAGATTTCTTATTTTATTTTTAAATTTTTTTGCTATTTTGAAAAGATGAAATACGAAAAAGTATTATAAGCACAAAGAAAAAAAAAAATGAAAAGTATTGTTGCCTTAATTCTACCAGCAGAGTGGATTAGATCAAGTCATGTCAATATTTAGGCTTATAATATAAGAAGGGTTAATAAGCAACACTGAAGTTGTATTTTGTAGAAAGTGTGGGATAATTAAATGAGTAGAGTTTTTTGCTAGATAGGTTTTCCCTAACACTATTTGGTATAGGGGAATTGGAAGGGGATAACTAGAGAGGGGAGGAAATGAGAGAGATTAAATTTCATCCCTTTATCTATTTTGGAAGGAAAGATGATGGCAAAGTGAAAATGGATGTAATATATTCCAAGGTCTCACCATTTTTTGTGCTCTTAATAAGTTTGTTATACTCTATTCCATTTATAGGAATTAGGCTTGATTTGACCTAATTTTAGACAAATTCCTATTAATTTCGTGCTTATATTATCTAAATGTTGTTTTTCAGCTCCTAGGATCTAGAAAAGAAGAAACAAAATGTTTTTTATTAGATTTGGAGCAAGACAACAACAAAGTTCAAAGATAGATTTCCATTGAGGCCATAAAAATGCTTGTCAAGGGTAAAAATACAAGGCAAAACAAGGTAAAGTTCCCAGTCGCACCTAAAACCAAGCCATCGACATGACCCTCGATTTACACTGAGATGATCAAGCCTTGAACTTCATGATACATTCAATTGCACCCTAAAGTCGAGCATTAGATTCTACTCGTGATTGAAGCTAAGCCAAAATTCGAGCTTTTGAAGAAAAGAATACAGCTTAGACTACGGCTAAATTTTGAGCCTTAGGTTTGACCCACAAAAAGTGAGCTCGTCTAGCTATCATGAATTAGCTAGCTCAATCGCCACGTGTAAAAAAATAAGGATATTTTCCATTATAAAGAATTTGTCACATCAATAAATAAAATCTTCATGATTTATGTGCATGTAGCCTATAAATAAACATGCACAAACATCTAATAAGGAGTATACTATATGTAACAAATTATCAACGTCGAGTAGAAAGAATCGTTTCTTCTTACTAAGGAATTTTAAAGTTTATGTGTAAAATCATTTTAACACATTATTTGTTTTTGAAAGACCCATTTATGCTTAATCTACAATATTCTTTCATATTTTCATATTATTTCTCTTGAATATGAGCTTAATATTTACATCCATCGATGAATAATCATTTTAACTTAGGATTTGTGAATCCAACACTTGATTTATGTGATTTCAAGTGCCTTTTAATCAAATATTGATTGGGTATTTATATTTAGTAGCTTAACCTTAATTTCATGGGTTTAAATGCATGGTGCACCTTTTAGATCCATGTCTAATTTTAACTGAATAGATCAAGAGATCATTTTTTTGAATAGATCTAGGCTACTAATAAAGTTGCTCATAATCACCATGAGAGAGGGATGATGAAACTTTTTATGACTTATTTTTAAATTGTTGAAATAGGTTTTTAGACAAAAGATTCTTAAACTTTATGCGAATCTAGATTACTGATAGCTTCATAAAAGATTTCGGTGGTCTGATCTAGATCTAGAGTTTGTGACCTTAAAAGAGGCTTTAACTTGCCTCCGTGAATCCAACAGTGCAAATATACCTAGCAAACAACTCTCTGAGTTTATTAAGAAATTACATGATAATGACTTATTGAAGAAAATCCTAAGTCTTATATTGTATTTACAAACTTACTCTTAATTTTACCCTGAAAACATGTATTATCTTTTACCATTAATCCTAGTGTAGCTTTTGTTTTTGTTATGTTTTGCTAAATTTTTCTTTGGCTAGATAATAGATGAAAATGGAAGAAGATAGATGCTGGCAATCCAAAGAACACAACCTAATATTTTTTATGTTACTTCAGTAGGTACAGTTGCCTAATGTTGGTAGTTGTAATTGAAGTTTAGTAGAACTTATTAGAATTATTTATAATTTTTTGGAAAATAACTTAGTGTCCACTGGACTAATACACCCAAACGACCAACCATCTCTCCAAAATGGGGAAAGGGGGAAATTCTGTTGAGTATATAAGTTATTTATCATTATATCTTATTTCGCCTTTTATAATAATTAATATTTAATATATTTTCTTTACCTTTATTATCTAAAAACATGAAAGGATTCAAATTCCACAATAAATCCCCTCCTCCATTTTCTTTCTTTTCATAATTGTTCCATCATGCCAAACAAACTATATCCTTGGAGGATATTTATGTAAGAAAGGCTATTGGTTGTTGCAAAGAATAGGTTACACATTTATGGATTTAGTCAAATATATAGCGGCTGCTAAGTAATGAATACTAAGCCACTACATCACCTTTTGATATTGTCATAGTGAAGTAGAATAATTTGATCCAAATGACCATGTGCGAAGCGGGATGAATGGGCTAAGCAGATCAAGTAATTTTTTGTCTACTTTGTCTTGTCATGGACAACTAAGCCAGACTTGATGGTGAGCTTGTGGACTATTAGATTGACTTGTGTTCTAATTTGGTAGAGCTATTCTTGAAAGCCCTAAATCTAAATTTACCCATAATATATAATATATATATATATGTGTGTGTGTGTGTGTGTTTTTTTTAACCTCTTGAAGTGTATTTCATGGGACATCTTTTGTCATATACATCACCAAGGCCTAATAATATTGTTTTAGCATCACCTCTTTTAAAAATTAAGTTTTCACCACTAAATTTCTTCAATTGCTCCAAATTAAAATGACATTGCTTATTTTATAAATAGTTGAAGGTTAGTTTTAGTAAATTGATATATATATATTATATATATTTACATTTTGGTAGTTTTAACTTTTAAGTTTTCTATACAACAAATTTATAGTAATAGAAAAGGTTTATAACTCTTTATAGTAATTTTGATTTTTAACATATAATATAATAATTTATTATATTTTATACAGACATATCATGAGTGTGTGCCTGTTTAATTTTCTTTAATATATAATATAACATGTGGGAAAATTACAAATTTTTTCACTAAAAAATGTAACCATACATTAATGTTTATTTTATTTATGGGTAAATTGCACAGATTTCTCTTGAAAACTTTAAAAATTGCAAAAACATCTAGGTTTTTCAAAAGTCAACACTTATAATCCCAAAAGCAAGTAAATTATACGAACTTCCCCTAAAAATCTTAAAAATTACATGGACCCCAGTTTTTTAAAAAATCAACACTTACATCTTCTTCAAACCTAATGTAATAAATAAATGTAAATTTTTCTTATTTGATACTAACTTGTTATTACACAGATAATATGTTTAATTAAAGAATATTTTAAAAAAAATATTTGAAAACTTTTTGTTGTAAATTTTATAGAATTAATTTTTTTTAAGAAAAAGAAAAAAATGATTATTTCAGTTTTTCTTCCTCTGGAATTGCACTTATGCATGAAACAAATATATTAAAAAAAAAATTATCATTGGTAATAACATAGGCAAAAGAGGCAAATTTATTCGTCTCAAAAGGGCAAAAATTCACCTCAGTAAGCTTAGGAAGGCAAAAAATACGTCTTAAAAAATCGTTTGGAAAGCTTAGCCAACTTAGGCCCAATAGAGGCGAAAATCGCCCCTTGTTGGAGGCAAGAGGCAAATTTCACCTTTATCAAAATATGAGGGAGTTTCATCTCATATGCTCTTTCAGAAGTAAAACTTGCCTCACTATTTGATGTGGCATGTCAAAGGGTGCTATGACGTGAGTTTCGCCTATGACTGAGAATATGACGTAAAAATTGCCTTATACATGGTTTTTTTTTTCCTTTTGAATTTTTCTGTTGAATTTTATTTTTTAATTTTAAAATTCCTTTTTAAATGAAAAAAAAAATTGATTTTTATTAACAAAAGCTTTCTAATATATATATTTTTATTTTATGTTATATTAAATGGAAATGTTAAAATTTTAATTATAGCTAATAAATTGTTTTTTGTTATTTTATTTTAATGCATAAATTTTATTAATAATGAATTTATTATATTATCATCAAATTATTATTTCTTTTTTGTAAATATTACAAATTTGGAGTCATTTAGCACTTAAAATTAATTAAAATTCATTAATTAGTTAATAAATTATCGAATAAATACAAATAAAAAAAAAACAAATACACTCTTATAAAAACAAGATATTACCTTAACTTCTCTTTGTTAAATCAATAGTAACACAATTGTAAAATGATCAACACCTAAAAAAATTCACATACAAAAACATTAGTTTCATATCAACACATAACACACAAATGAAATGGAAAAAAAAAATACAAGCCTTAGACGAACTAATAAAGATGAAGGGATCTGAGAGAGAGATTCGAGAGAGAGGCTGGTTCGAGAGAGAGGTTAGTGTGCTTGTGAAAATGGGAAAAATAGAAAGGAGGGAGCGCAAGATTAGTGAAATATAATATAGTGGAACTATGAGGCGAAATTCACTTGATGATTAGGATACTAAGGTGGATTTCGCCTCAATGTCCTACTCATGAGGTGAAAGCCACCTTAATATTCTAATGGAGAGGTGAAATTCGTCTCATCCTAAGCTTCACCTCTATTAGGGAAATATCAAATTTCTTCGCACTTGCTAATACTTCTCTAAAAATTTTAAAATCCACCTCTACTTCCTTCATTTACATAATTTATATAATATTAAAATTTTAATTTCTTTAAAATTTTTAATGATATAAATAAAAAACTATACAATTGTAAATAATATTAATGTAAATTGATTATGGTAAAAATAATATAGGTGCAAATACTATAAATATAAATTGATTAATATATGCTATGTAAATGATATATTAATAATAGTACTTTATAAAAGTTAACACATACTCATAAATATCAAACATTTTATATATCTATATTTCATTGTTTTATATTAAAATATGCTAAACTTATAATTTCTAAAAGTAATCACTAATAATAATGTGTGATCTTACTTTTGATACGTAAAACCACATTTTTCATTTTAATTTTAGGTCTTTAGTGTTGCATGTTTTGGCATTTAATATATAGTTTACCTCTAGATTTATGAAATATGAAAAGCTAACTTGGAACAACCTAAAAAAAAAAATCCTCCTTATAAATCAAAAACATAAAAGAAGTCCTAACAATCCACATGAACCACAATGAAAGATAGAAATCCACAAAAGAAAAAAAAATGAAAATTTCGAATACTAGGAACATAGAGAAAAAAACTATTGGCATGCTTGGCGTCTCTAAGACTAATGCTATCGAGTATGAGCTGATTCTATAGACGAGGTTGTTTGGGATGCTATGGCTAAAGAAGTGGAAGGCGGTATCAAATGGTAAACAGAAAGGTAGGCGAGATACTAAGGAGAAAACTAAGATGAGCTCGAGCTTGGTGGTGAAGCTATGCTTAGGTATGGGTATAAGCTAAAGAGGGGCAGCTACAATGAAGATTGGCCAAAAGGTACCTCCTCTACCTACAAGCGAAACCCAATGCATGGGGTTGGCCCTATTGCTGTGCAGAGTTGCCTAGGGACCCAACAATTGACCGGATGGCACATGTGTGAAGCTAGATGGCTAGCTCGACATCCCATAAAATCTCTGGTACGGTTATGGATGTGGTGCCACCAGTGTGAATGGTGTCGAAGTGAAACTCGGCTAGATTAAATCTAAGCTACTCCGAGAGTACCCATATGCTGTGTAGACTGATGGTATGAAGTGCTCTACTTATAGGATGACATTGGAGGAACTTAAGTGTACCTCACTAGCCAATTGATTTGCTGTTGTATCTGCTCCATCTAATATTGCTACGCATCCCTATCATAATCTGAGTGCTCAATATACTCATCATGAATAGCTCATAGAAGGGACAACTTTATTGTTCTACTAGCATATCATAACCAAAGCTATGATGATAATAGGATTTGTGGCCCATAACTTCCTCCGTGATCCCCTCATCGCTCATAGGCTGTTGAGCCATCATGGTAGCACGAGTGTCCTCCTCCTTTCTCCTTTGTTCCATAATAGCCTGGTAGCAACAAAGGAATGGTAATATTATCGATACTATGAAATGAAGGATATAGTGTACTTTAGTAAAAGTGAAGATCAAATATACTTACATGATTATGTATAGACTCCTCAGACTCCCATTATTCAATCGCATGTCCTTTCTTCTTCCTTAGATGGCTATACTTGTAGTTGTCAATGGGCATAAGCTTCTATAATGCAAGATATATGAAAATATGAATAAATTAAAAAAAAATAAATCTACACACCATTTAAGGTATTGTGACCTACAACACAAAATGGAATTTATCACTTACCTTCTCAATTGCATTTTAAAGAATGGACTTCGTCCCACTTGGATGCATCAATTTTTGCTTCACTTTATTACTTGTGTTTACTGTAGATCAATGCTGCAAGAGGAAAAAAAAGGGGAATAACTCACCAGTTAGGTGGATTGTTACAAGTACACTTGTGCCCACTAATGTTTTACAAACATACATACCTGGTAATCTAGATCATTTTTATAAATTAGACGAACCCCTTCCCCTCCTTCACCTGGTGCTCATAATCCGGTAGTGCCTTATTAATAGCTACCTTGCCTCTACCCCTAGCATGGATATACAACTTTAGCCTGAAATGGATTTGGTTGTAAGATTTGCTCGCAAGAAAATTCAATGTCACTACTATTTATGCACAGTCCCCTAGTTCTCTAACAATTCAAACTTTTGCTGCACATTTAAGACAAAATGTACATGTTATGAATGGTTAAAACTAGTATAATTGCCATAAGGATGTGTTTAATAAAATATAAATTTATCATAACCCTTTGGATAATATCATGGTGATAAGCCTCTGAAAACGTTGACCATGCCTTACCCTACGAACCTGAAACAAACAATTTTATCAATAACCTATGATGGAAGAGGAACTCTAACCTAACCATACTAAGATGGGATCACATGAGACTCATAAATCTCTCCAGCATAGTAAGGGTCAATCTGTAGTCAATCCTCCTAAACTCTTCCTCTGCTTGGATCCCCTTTTACATGCCCTAACGCCTCTCCTCTACCATTAGATTAGGTTCCTCTTATTCACCAGCTGGATCGGTCTCCTCCTGCTCTATAGACATAGCTATCTAGTCCTTAGATTCCACCTGAGTAGGTAGATCATTGGGAAGATCATAGGTGATGTTATCCCCTAGCCGACTTGTTCACCTACCCTTAATGAGTAGGTTAGGTTAACTAGTCATCGGTCCCTCCATCTTATGGATCGGAGAGTAGCATAGTAAAAGATTATCTTGTAGAAGTAAGTAAAAATATAAGTGCTTCAATCCTATGCGGACATTGGAAAAAAAAATCAAGATAAAAACCTCACCAACATACTGCCCAGATCGTGCCTTTAGCATCCTGCATTATTTGATCGAAGAAATCACGTTGCATCCTGCATAATTAAAAAAAAAAAAAAGTAATTGTCAGTATTACAATACATCCATGTCACTATAAACAAACAAATGTAATGAACAAACAAAATTTGTCATATATGCTTTTTGTTATATTCATCATTGCTTACCCTACTATAACACCCGCTTAGGTTGAGTAAGCATGCTAGGTTCCCTAGGTTAACAAATATGCAATTGATTGGAATTGTCCAAGGCCCTACAATCGTCTAATGCAAGGATTCTTCGATAAGAGGTAGCTCCTCGAGATTACCATCTTTTGGGGATTCGGCTTGGAAAAGACTATGAGGGAATATATATTGATGATGAACTTTCTAGACAATCCTCTGGTCACTAGATTATTTTCTTAGGTCCTTCAAGTAAAATTCTTGTTGCGCATATTCTATAAGAATGTACGAGTCATCATCGTACCATATCCTTACTGTGTTGATTGAGGAAACATCTCCATCAATGCTTTTCAGTTTTCCTAGTTTGTGTCAAACCACCTGCACCTGAACAAAAACACTTATCTAGACCCCACATAATTTAATGGGATAACTTCAATGATAATACCATAAAAGGTTCTCCTCTATCCATTATATGTACTAATTACGCATATACCATTGTTCTATGATGTCAAGCTTGCCTCCTTAGATTTGATGTTGTGTCAAACTTCGTTCACAACGCAAGCTTTGTAGTTGTAGCAGTGAACATCTGGGCCCCATGCCTAGGCATCTAGATCTTCTAACACCTATTGACTATAAACATAGCTAAGTTTTATAATCTGCAAAAGATACAAGTGAGGAAGTTAATGAATTGCACACTTAAAAAGTTGTTTCAAACGATGTATGTAACTTACAACCTTATTTTTAAACCACTCAGCAAAATGTTTACTCGTTATTGCTTCCACATTGCATGCTTCTCGCGCATTAAGTTATTGCTTGAATTCTTTGAAAATCAATGGATTAACAATGCATATAAGGAAATAGTGAATAAATGGAGTGCTTAGATCATAAAGGAATGAAGGTGACAACACCTACCTTACATGTGGTTGCAGCTCTTTGCAGCTATTTAGCATGATCTAATGCATTTTATTAATTTCAACATCTTAGCCTGATATGGTGCACACGTCCATTGGACGTACGATCTATTCGAATATCTGAAATGATGAGGATGAACCTGCATCTGACAATTCTTCCCATTATCAATGGGGTCTGCTTATTCTAGAGTCCATGTTCTTGAAATATAGCGAGTAAAATTGAATGCTCTCTTTCGCAACATATGACTCAATAATAGAACCCTTTGGTCTTGCCTTGTTCCTCAAATCTCCCTTAAGCACTCTCAGGTATCTTTCATGAGGATACATCTAACGATATTATAGTGGGCTACATATGTGTGCTTCCCTTGGAAGATGCACAGCTAAGTGGACCATGACGTCGAAAAAGGTAGGAGAAAATATCATCTCCAGCTTGCAAAGTCTTAGTATTATGGTTTTCTCCAAAGACTCCAGTAAATTCACGTAGAGTTCTTTGGTTGTCAACTCGTTGAAGAAACTGGAAACATTACAAACCATGTTATATATTCGGTTATTGAGAATCCTATGAATTACTATCGAGAGGATCCATTGAAGAAGGATATGACAGTCGTGGCTCTTCAAACCTCTTAAACTTATTTTATCTATACTAAGTAGGACATGATGTTGGAAGCATACACATTAGGCATATTCACATCTCTAATTAAGTTGCAAACCACTCTCATTTGCCAAATAGACAATGTATATGCAGCTGGTGGCTTGAAAGTCTAACCACCACGTGCTTGCAGATGCAGCTCTGGTTGTATTTCCTTTTCTTGGAGATTAAGTCTGGCCTTATCTGTTTCCTTGGACTTACCCTTTAGACAAAAAATAGTCTTAAACAGATTATCACATATATTATTTTCGATGTGCATGACATCAAAGTTATGTTGTATATGTAGTTCCTTCTAATATGGTAATCTAAAAAGCACACCTTTCTTATATCAATTTATATGCCCTCTTCATTCCTCCGACGACTGAGCCGCTTTTGCACATTCCCTAATATGACATGCTCATACCGACTCAATTAATCCATAATATCATTACCAATAAAATCTCTTGGCTGGGGTCTTGTTTCATGGTGCCATTAAAACTTGCACTGTCGCAACACCATTGATGCTTAGGTGGCGAGAACCGTGAATGCCCATATAATGGAACTTGCTGTTTACATACTTGCTTGTGTAGTGGATGCTCCAAATAGGGCATGCCTTGTATCCCTTGGTTATCTAGCTTGAAATGTTACCATTTGCGGGGAAATTATTGATAGTCCACAATAATGCAACATGCATTCGGAATGTCCAACCTTCTGCCGCATCTTTTCAAACCACTTGAGGAGTTGTAAGTACACATCAATGTCTCTACTTGGAGATTTATGCCCTAATAAAAGAGACATCATAAGATATGGTCCATTCATGTGTCTCCATGGTGGAAAACTGTATACAAATAGAATAACCAATCACATATTGTATGTTGTGCACATGTTTGCATAAGAATTGAACCCATCGATAACAAGTCTTAGTCACACTTCGAAGATCTGACGCAAACTAAGATTATTTGCCATCCAATCCCTTCCAATGTTTGAATTTAGGAGATGCCTCAGCATACTCTCCTCAAATACATATTTTCCTTAGCCATCCCATCACCAGAGCTGTCTTTTGCACAGTCGTTGTAATCTCGGAATTAATAGAAAATGCTACAAAATCTTAACGGGTATTGTCTTTGCTTCTTAGAATGAAGTTTTCATCTTACTAAATCCATATATTTGTTTGAGATCAAGGTATTTGTTTTTGATAAAAAATATTCTAAATTAGTATATTTTATCTTAGGTTTGACTTGACCATGAGCAATCCTTCATGGAACACAGCCTACATGTTGACATGGTGAAAGGTGTTTATCTTATCCATGACATATGCATTCAGTATTTTTAAATTCTTATTATTATTTTTATATAACAACTCCTCAAGACTGAAGAGAGGAAATATCTATATCTAAACATGTTACAAAGTCTACGCTTTTAGAATTAGAGCTGGTGTTCAGCGTGTCATTGCCACGTCTGCAACTCAATGGTCCTTTATCCTCTTAGATATAACGCGCAGCTTTTCGTGCTTTAAAAAAAATAAAAAAAAAACCTTCTGTACTCCCCACTAATAACGGCGTCTATTGAAGGTGCCTGACCCATGTACTAGAAAAGATGTCCTGTCATTGCGTGTAACAAAAGGACCATTTGTCCTTTACGATATAGAATTATTCTACAAGGGTCACATTCAATAAAATAAAGAGGAAACTGTACGATCTACACCCGTCTCATGAATAACCCTTACGAAAACTATTAGCAATACGCCCAAAATCCTTCTTGGACCTTTTCTGTCTACGGCTTGGAGATACAGACGGGGGTCGCGACTGTTCGGACACGGAATCTCGAACATTTCTTTCTTTTCTTTATTTTTTTTTTATCAATTTATAAATAAAAAGTTAAAATTATTTAGGGTTCATATTACACTTGATCTTTAAATTTTATCATTTTATATAGTAAACTAACTAAAGTTTAAAATTAATAATATACTACTTTAATTTTTGACCATCTTTATAGGCCTATTTGGATTGTCGCATTTTTACATGTATCAAATCTGTATTAGTAACTTATCGGTATCTGATTAGTGTCAGTTCGATTTGATCAGTTTATGAGTAAAACCGTCAGTTTTTCATTTATATCACATCTGTATTGGTTTAATTTTAATTCTGTTTGAAAATAATACTAAAAAATACAAAAACCAGTAAACTCAAACAGACCCTTATGTAAATTTTGCTAAATTTTATAATTAGCTACTTAGTTTTACTTAAAATAGAAAAATTTGTAGGTAGTGCATCGAAACGGTTAAACTTAGGATAATTAGTGGCACAAATTAATAAAATTTAATAATAAGCATACATATCAAAATATAATTATATAATGACGAGAACAATCGAAGGCCGGTTTATAATACCGCAGAATTATCTAAATGCGACATATATTTACTAATCACTTGATTGGATAAATATTTTGGGAAAATGATAATGGCCTTGATCTTATTCCTAACTACTCAACTGTTTGGAAAAGTTATTCATCACATATTTATGTCAATTTTATTCATACTAAACCCGTATCACAAAAGTTCCTCTAATTAGATAATCAACAATCAAATTTATTCAGCACAAGGAATACTGGATATCTTTTTTTTTTTCCCCCCTTTTTAGATAGGTTAACTGTAATTTTTTTTCCCTTAATGACTTGACATTGCTACCAAATTTGGGGAAGAAAAATTAAACTCGATCAATGCCTTTGTGAGATTGGAATTTATACAATTTTTTTAAACTATATCTCCTTAGACAGTTAATATTTACTCACACATCGTCCTAAAGTGATATTATATGTCCTATACATTAATAATTTCTTCATAGTTCATGTGCAAATTTCAATTCCCATATTTTTATTACCCTCTAAATAAATGTGAAATCATAAGATATCAATAATTCTTTCTTTACTTTATAAATAACATCGGACGTTAATGCTTCTTAGTGAAGAAATATTCAGCACTGTTTTCCATGTTAAAAAACAAAAAGGTTAGGGAACTAGTGACATCCCTTTAGATTAATGTAAAAAACAAAGATTTTTTAATGGAATAGATTCAATTTTATTCTTTTAGTAAATATAATACAGTCAGAAAAAAGTTAAAAATTGAATCGAGATCTTCATAACCTATACACGGTATTATCATTTTTTTCTACAGAAAAATTTTTAAAAAAATTCTGGTGGATTTTGTAGGCCTAAAATATAGATACACAATCAGCTTAATTATAGAGAATCCTAGATTCCTCTTTTATTTAATAAAAAGCAAAAGGATAAGATGAGACAATGTCAAGATAAACATGTCCGTCTCAGGATACTAGAAACATTTGACTAAAATCTTCAAATTCGCCAAAGAAAGCAAGAAAATTAATTAAAAACCGATAGAACGAAACGAGACATTAGGTACTTGTTGATTTAGCTGGAATAGCAATTTTATTACAAAAGATCTTTTACTATTAATCGGATCATCTAGTCAATCATCTAATTATTAAAATAAAGATAATAATTGAAATATTAATTATTTTAGTAATTCGGTCAGTGTAAGCCATTGGATAGTAACATGACCGATTCTATCAAAATTAATGATAAGGCTATAAAATTTTTTCATTATAGTTTTATTACTTATGAAAAAACTATTATGATATTTAATTGATTGGAATAGATTTTTTTTTCAAAAATATTCATATTTATATGGAAATCTAATAAATAAAATTTTTATTACACTTTTATTTTATTTATTAAAAATTATAGTTTTATTGCAATCTTATTTATTGCCGTAAGTGTTCTCCACCGTTGAAAAGGATTAGGACCACACCCAAAAGCAGTGTTACTGGTTAGTGCCAAAGACAGGGGCCTATGGCTATACAAATAAATATCCGCTAATAGGTTTTTTTTTTCTTTTTTTTTTTGTTCAATAGAGTAGGATGATTATTAGATCTGTATCATTATCAACAACACCATCATGGCTTCGGCCAAAAAATAAAATAAAATAAAATAGCAACACTATCATGGCCAAAAAAGAAAAACCACCGAATCATGCGCGAAAAAATTAACATTGTGGCATCAATCAATTTTCTTTGATGTGTAGCATTATATCACTTTTTTTCTTTTTATTATTATTTGCGTTTAGCTAAATGCTTACACGGTAAAATTTAGTGGACGCAAATACATGTAGATAGAATAAAGAGAGAGACAAAGAGAACTAGAAGGTTTGAGATAATTATTATATTTAACCTTTTGAATGCATAGTGGATTCATTTATTAAACCAATAAATAATGTAATTTTCAATACCAACACACTTTAAAAATTACATATGAAAAAAAATAAAATAAAAAGGAGAAAGGAATGGTATAAAAAATTTGTTTTACTTTAATAATTTACTTTAGGATTTTGTTAAAGGTGCTCATACATTTGTTGACAGTCTCAAAACAAGAATTTCTTTCTTCATTATTATTTTCAATTTGATTGTACATTTAATGAGAAAAATAATAATCTATAGCTTTATTATTTTATGCATTTTTTTACTTTCTTCTTTCAAATTTTTTTTATTAATTTATTTTTAATTACCATTCGCATATCGTTTATCTTTTTTTTTTCCAATAACCACTAGATACGTTGATCCTTTATTTAAATTTATTTTAAAACATTGATTTTTTTATTATATTATGTAATGCAACAAAGGAATTTGTAATGATTGTAATAATAAAAATTAATAAAAGATTTTTATATTTCATAGTTTATTTTTTAAATATAAAATTAATTTAAGGAGACAACGCTTTTTTTTTCCCAAGATCATTATTCATTTCCCAATAAAATTGGCTGTGTTTTCTTTGCGGTAAAATCCATCGACCCTTCTATATTGAATATATATATATATATATATATGTATGTACCGTTATTTTCTCAACTAAAATCTTTGAACTTTCCGTTAATGTCTAATTATACAAAACTTATTAACGCCATTTCACATGTAATATTATTAAATTAATTATAAAAAATAATTAAGAGTTTTGATCATGGTTGACATAGATTAAACTGCTCAATGATATAACAGATTAGTCCCATTATAATCATAAATGCATGAAGATTTTCAATTGTCCTATGATGAAAAAAAATTAAGGAAGCAGTGTAATTGGATTTTTGAAAAATTAAGTTCTTTTAACTGTCAAAATGCAAATTTAGTGGTTAATATGGTATTTTTAGAAAGTACAATAGTATCAAATAAATTCAATTAGTTTTTATTTATAATATTACTAGGGACTGCTGCACTTATTAAACGGTCCTTAATATTATAATTAATATAAATAAATTGTTATCTGAAAAATTTGTATTTTTCGTAAACTGCGCTTGACAAAAAAAAAAAAAAAAATTTCTACCATACAACATAATATGTCTTCATCGTTACATTGAAAATAATTCATGTCACAGTAGTTACAAAAATTATAGATAAAAAAATATAAATCCTATTTCTAGGGATTTGTGGAGTTGGTTTTGAAAAGAGATAATTATTTAATGCTTATTATTTATAATATTGGAAATTGAATTGTTAATACTAAAGATACTAAATATGTGCCATTTGATTTTAATAACATAAATAATAAATAAAAGATTTGAATCTTACTCATCCTACTTATAGCACAGTAATAAATAAAAATACCATAAGCTCACATATCGGAGTAAAGAAAAAAAATTATTTTTTTTAAAAAGTTACATAAATTCTATTAGATAAAAATTACTAAAAAAAATAAATAACTTAAATTCATTTCTTAAAAGGTCAATTTTTTTTATTTTAATAATATTTTTATAAATTTATTTAAAATATTAATATTAATTTTCTTTTTACCTGCATATGTGCTTTAATTTAAGACTTGTTAAGCAATGCTGTCGCTATCTTTAAATTGATTACTTATTCTTCTTGCTAATCGGATTTTCCTGTTGAGCTCATCCAAAATTTCCGCAATTGCAAATTACGATGTGGACAAGAAAGTCAAATCAATTCAATTTCAATATTTTTTTAACTTAGATTTTCTCTCTCCTACTTTCTTATTAAACGATAGAACGGGTTCCCAAAGTTGGCCAGTTCGGTGCTGAAATAAAAAAGAGATTCATCTAACTCCGAGGAAAAACGAGACATACAGGAAAAAACACAGAAGCAAGTACAGAAAACGCAAACTGCTTCCAAGAGTGCAGGTTTTTTGAGTTTGTGTTTTCTAATTCTGAAAAATGGGTTCTCAAGCTACCGTTGGGTTCGTGGGGCTTGATGGTTTAAGCTTAGAAATGGCTTCTTCACTTCTACGTTCTGGATATATAGTTCAAACATTTGAGGTTCATTTCCTGTCTTTCTTTCTTTCTTTCTTTATCTTTTTTTTTTTTCTTTAAGAAAGATTTTATTTTATTTTTTGTGCTTTTCTACACTATTTAACGATTAAAAAATTGGGTTGTGATAAATTTTGAAAATTTACGTGAAACAGTGTGTTTATGATCATGCAGTTCATGGTAACCAGAACTGAAAGCTTAACACATTGTCGCCACCCACCAAAAAAAATAATAATAAAATAAATAAATAAGGAAAGGATTTTAAGAATGCTTTTTATTTGCTTATGAAATGTTTGTTTTACAAATTTTTTGAATTTTTTTTTTTTAATTTTAGTTTGACTGTGGTAAGGAATGGATTAGATAGAGTTTTTGATGATCGTTTTGAAAAAAATTGCTATACATGCAGTAAGTCCGGATTCATGCAAAGCTTGCATGGATGAGAACACCGTGTGGGCGGGTTTTTTATTTCGTTTAAAAATTGAAATTAGTCGAACATAGGAACAAATTTATATTCATAAATGATGTCGGATCTAAATGCCGTATCAATTTTGTGTTTTGTCTTTATATTTGTGAAATATTATTTTCTAAGAGGGTAGAGCCCTCGTTGATACGGCGATGATTTTGATGGTTTTTTAAGTGGGTAAAGGAAATTGCTTACCTTGTTTTATGGTGCATTACTTTTTTCAAGAAATATTATTTAGGCAGGGTTTAACATGAACAGTTCTTACTCTGATAAGGAACAGCCGCAGAAGAAGCAAATTTTAGTCCAAACTCTCTAGATGATTTGGGACCCAGTTTTTATGTTGATTTTGATTGAAAACGTAAGTGGGCCAAATAGAAATCAATTGTCCAAAAGAGATTTACAATTGGATGCCAAATTGGAACAGGACAATATATTTAAGATGCCATTAAATGGCCTTTCTGGCATGTGCGTAAAACCCATGTCCAGTGTATACATGGTGGGGTCTTGTAGTTAGATTTGTATTATTATCATATTCCTGGGTGGGGTTGTTGGTGCTGGTACTAGTCAGGGGTTGTTGGTTCTGCTCGGACATGTTTAAAAAGAAAGGTTTAGGACTGTGTATGTGAGGTTTTTAGTTGGTGCATTGTTTATGCTGTTTAATGTTTTGCAGTTTAGTGCTGCAGCTAAGCTTTACCCATATGCTTGAACTGTCTACTTATGATAGTCCTAAAAATGGCCAAAGGGAAAAAATACAGACGTGTTCTTAACTTTTTTTTTTTTTGGTTGTCTTTCTCTTCTCCTTTTGAGTCCTTGAATTTTTTATTATTTGCATTTAATTTCCTCAAATTTTCAAATGGACATAAGAGGTCCTTTTGTTTATGCCTCTAAATTTTCTGTTAAGAAGTGGCAAGTGTCGAGGGTAAAGTACAAAGGAAAAATACTCAATCTTCTATAACTTTTTTATTTGAGTCCTCAGAAATTTGCTGCTTCCTGAGTCTTCAATACTTCTTTCATCTCTCTATTGACTTCATGATATGTATCACTTTAGATGGAAAATGCAACATTGTTAGCTAAAGGAGTTCCTTAGTTCAGTATTAAAAGGGCATCGGTCTTCAATTTGGCAAATTAAAAATGTTTAAGACTTAAAAAGAGGGTGGTGGGAAGGAAGAGGAAAAAAAATAAAAAAAAACATGAAAAGCAAAAGCTCAAGTCTATTTCTTTCCCCTTATTGGAAAAATAAAACAAAGAAGTATTAATATGATGTGGCACCTTTCCTTTTTCTTGAGAATAGCAGAAGTGAACTTTGGGAGTGAATGTACCGTCCACATGATTTGATGCATTCGGAACAATTTTTACATTTTGTTAGAGCCCTAACGCTTCAGTCTTCTTTATCAATGAAGAAACTTCCTGTAGGGTTGTTCCTACTCCTGCGTCAAGGCTTTTACATGGCATATATTTAAGAAATTTGGAACAGTGTATATATAACCAAAGAAGAATGAAATCTTTTATTTATTCAGCGGCAGCACTGCCAATTGGTACTTCTATTCTCCTTCTAATTCTAGCACCTTTCAACTTGCAAAGTTAATAAATTTTCAAGGCTGTGATATCCTATTAACTAACCATGAAAGATCAATGGACATTATATTTTATTGCTTAGTAGCATTTACATTCCTTTAAATTCTTTGTCGAATAAAATACCAAAATAAATTTTTTATTTTTCTGCAACTATGATTGTGATTCCAATTGTTTCTTAAAATCTCATCTTGTTGAAAATCTTCTCCTAATTGAACTGCCCTTAAGTTTGTCGGTTGAATGTAATTAACTTTAATATTCTAATAATGTAGGATATGCAAGTTTCTAACTCATTGCAAATTGATCAAATAAAATTTACACGATTTTAGGAAACCATTAGAATATCCCCCATTTTGCTTGATGGAGTTCCTATTCAATTTCAATCTTGTGCTTCAGATTATCAAGAATTCAGTATACTAATTATCCTAATTTATTGATCTCATGGAAACACCGCCCGATCATTGTAGTTACTAAAACCTATCCTTTTGTGTTCAATGCACAGAAAACTGAGTCTTTAATGGATGAATTTTTGAAGATGGGGGGACATCAATGTGGAAGTCCTATGGAGGCAGGGAAAGGTATGAAGAATTTTGTGATGAACACAATAAATGTGATGCATATTTTTCTCTTCTATTAAAACTACTAAGCCAAATGATTTTCATGCTGACTATCGAATCCGTGCTTATTCATTGGCAAGCATTAATATTACATAAGCTTAAACCACAGCTTCTCATGTATGAGATATAGCTGAGGCAGTGCTATCAAATCTAGAGAACTTTCTGGTCGGAAATAATAACAGGGAATTAGGAAAGACAGATGATATATGGTAGCACAACATGGGGAAATTTAGATTACATTTCATGGCTTTTGCAAACACCTCTTATGTAGTTCATGATAATTGAAAACAGAGACTGTTAGGTTTTTTCATACACCTGCTCTATACATATTCGCTCGGGACCTAAAGTTGTAACAGTTTTTTTCCCCTCTCCAGTTGATGAGGGAAAGGCATATCTCATGCTTTCGTGTACTTCCTTCCTTTTTTTGTTTTTTTGGTCTTTACTTTTCTTTTCTTTTTTCAAAGAGCTTTTGTTTGTCCATTATTGGCTTAAAGAGACCGCAGACTCAGAACTCTATCAGATGCAGTTTCCTTGAAGTTTCCCAAGTTTTGATAGATGCTTTTGATTTTAACAGTTCCTTGGCTGTTAGCCTAAATATCCAGGAAATAACTTGAGTTAAGGAAAGGGCACATACTTGATTTTGTTGGGTAGCTTGCTTTAATTGATATGTGAACAAATCAACTTGACTGTAAAAGACAAATGCAAGAAACTCATCAGAAAAAAAAAAAAAAAAAATCACTTGAGGCCAGAGAAGAACAAAAGACCTATCATTAACTGAAGAGTAAACATAAAAGTAAAGTGTAAATAAAATTAACTAAGCCCCAAATCCATCTATCCACAAAGAATTTCTCAGCATTGAGATACTTCTAAGTATTACAGCTTGAGCTGTAGCGCATTATTGATGCATTTTGGATATTGATTTATAAATCATGCAGTGAGATTGCGAATACCACTAAACCAAGCATCTGATCAGAATCTATAATTTATTCATGGTGTGTGATAATTTGAATATATTAAATTGGTTCTCATTATTCTAAGCATTTTGCACACAGGTGCTACTGCTTTAATGCTGTTGATATCTCAAGCTCATGAAGTTGATGATTTAATCTTTGGTATTGACGGTGCTTGTAGAGGTATTTACGGAGTTTCTCCCTACAACATTTACTGATCTATCGTCATTGTTTTCTTCAGATCCCCTGATTTTTTTCCCCCTCCCCTCGTGTTGGTAATGTATTTCCCCCAAAATTGCAGGATTGAAGAAAGAAACCATAGTCATCCTATATTCTTCACTATCCCCGACAGAGATTCAGAAACTTGAGAAGCGTCTAGAGGTATGGTGTTATTTCCTCTCATGTGCATTAGTTAATAACAGATTAATGATTGGGTTCGGTCAGCAAATCAAATGATGCTTATATTCTATGTTAGACACTATTATTATAACGTTAACATCCGAAAATGGACCTAAAAGTTTACCTACTTTATTAAAACCTTCCATTTTACTTCAAGCTTAACGTGTATTGAGAGCAAGTTTTTGGAGATCCATGTAATTTACGGAACTTATAAGAATGTCATTAGATCAGTGCCCAGAAAGCCACATATATTTCTGGTGGTATTTTTCTACCACATTCATTCGTTAATTTAACAGGACAATTACAAGCCACAAAATGCCATGAGCCTTGCAACTTGCAGATATTTTTGGTATTTTGGGATCTTTATAACTTTGTGGGCTTGAATTTGACGAGGGTTATTTGCGCGATTATTACGTTAAGTCGTGTACTTGCAACTTACGTGGAATTCGCAAAATCTACCATCGGATTTTGTGTTCAAAGGGTAGGTGTCGTACATTTGTTTGGGGTCTAGTATATTTGTGATAGGTTTATCCATCAAGTGACTTGATAGAATAACATTCCATCAAGATTGGTGGACACAATAGCATTGTGTTAGGTAACTTTATTAAAAGTAGCAATGGGCAGAAAGAAAATGGTGAAAATGAAAATGGTTGGAAAGTTTGTTTTATATTTGATAACTTATGAAGGAAATAGAAGGAAAAGAAGAGAAATTGAGTTAATGATTGACAAAATCATTCCTATATCATTTTTATAAAATATTAGTAAGGAGGGTAATTTGATAATTGACTTTATTTTTCACTACTTTCTGTCACTTTCTCTTCAATTTTGGAGAAAAAAGAAGTAGCTTATGTGCAAAACTTTCCATTCTTTTCTCTTAGTTTTACAACTTTCCACTTTAACTTAAACTACCAAACACAATTTTTTTTTCCTTTTCTGTTGCTTTCTTTCCATTTGCACTTTTCAACATGGATCCAAATAAGCATAATATATAAATATATATATATATATCTATGTAGCCATAGTGACTGGCTATGAATGCTCTCTCTCTCTCTCAAATTTTTATTCAATGATTGGGACATTCAAAATTGGTGGAAACATTGAATATATATATAAATATATCTGTAGCAATAGTGATTGGCTATAAATACTCTCTCTCTCTCTTTATCTCACTGAAACACATATGGACTAGTCAGGGACACGCACTCTCTACTCTGTCTTTGTCAGAAGAGCAGGCTTCACTGTCATAGAAGTTTTTTAATCTCTGAAAGATTCCTTTTATCTTATTTAAGGAGAAATTTATACTGGTGTTAGTTTAATCCTTGCTACCTCTACATTGCTTTGAGTAATGTACTTACTGATTTTCTTATGGTTTCATTTGAAGTATTTTATTTGATTCCTTGGTTTTTCTATTTCCTTTTCTTATTTCCATCCCCCAATAATCCTGAAATTCCCTTAAAAAAAAAAAAATTCCCCTAGCTATTACCTCGATATATTTTCAGTTTTTAATACTGTACTTTGCTCCTTAATGACCCATCCCATCTTTTTCTTTTCTTCTGTTTGTCCATTTTGACTTCAGAGTAACGTGAATTATTAACTAGAGTGGTTCTCTCATTTGTCATGCAGAAAATTGTGAAACTCCTTTTCTAATAGATGCATATGTTTCAAAGGGCACATCAGAGCAATTGAACGGAAAAATTTTGGTGATGTTGCATCATTCTAGTCTCACTAATTCCTTTATCCTAAAAATGCCATGGGCAGCTTCTAAAACTTATTTCACTTTGAACTTATGTGATTTTTCAGATATTTTGCTCAGGAAAAAGGGAATCCCTTGCAAGAGCACGGCCTATTCTCACTGGTTGACTTTTTATATATATTTTTTGTTGTGATTATAATTACTTAGGATTATTGCGTGGTAATGATTTATTGAATCCTGTGGTCTGCAAGCAGCAATGGGTGATAAACTATACAGCTTTGATGGCGATGTTGGTGCTGGAAGGTATGATCTTCCTGGTCACGAACTTGTTCTGGTATATATATGTATTTATATTATTTCTCTTCCATCATAAAATACGATCTTTTGTCCTTCTGATCATAATTCATGGATTTATAACAAATTAAGATGATCATTATGTGATATTTTAGCTTATATTTAGCATACATTTGTCCTTTATGTCCCTTTTGATTAGAAATTATGGAGTTTTGTGATTTACTAACTATGAAATATATACTTTCAGCAAAATTAAGCTGGTTGATGACTTGCTTGAGGGCATTCATCTGGTTGCTTCAGTGGAGGCAATAGCTTTGGGTGCTCATGCTGGTATTCATCCTTGGATTGTCTACGACATTATTTCTAATGCTGCTGGGAATTCCTGGTGAGGCCTCCTATTTTCATACTCCCCACCCCCTACCCCTCAACAACAATATTATTTTACTGGAAGAGGTCTAAAATCTACAGAAATGGTCTTGAAATTTTTTTGGGGACGAAATGCAAGTCACTAGCATAATTGGTTCATCTCTTGTTATGTCCTTTCTTGGCTATTCTTTTCCTCATATAGAAAACTTACATCTTTCAGGGTATTCAAGAATCTTGTTCCTGAGATGTTAAGGGGCAGCCACAATAAAGACAATTTTTTGGATCCTTTTATTAAGAATTTGGTAAGGATTGAGCAAGGGGTTGAAAAGTGACTAAATTAGGTTTAACAGCATTGATCTAGTTCAGTGTGAAAACTAAACCTTGATCTTGTCTCAAGCTTAGATTATTTAGCTACTTGGCCCATAGCACTACTAACGAGCTCAAGCTTGACTTGGACTTAGACTTCTGGGCTATGCAGCTCAAATTACTGAAGAGTTTGAGTTCGGCTTAAGTAAGCTCC
The DNA here is from genome assembly GCA_024138025.1 of Combretum micranthum. NCBI lineage: Eukaryota > Viridiplantae > Streptophyta > Magnoliopsida > Myrtales > Combretaceae > Combretum > Combretum micranthum. The sequence goes on along the minus strand of JAMXBD010000464.1, from coordinate 697,439 downwards.
ATTATTTTTAAGAAATTATCTTCCTTTTGATAGAATTTTGATTGAAGTTAACTTGAATTCCAATACACCCCATATACATAAGCTCCGTTTGAGCTCATCAAGCTAGATAAGTTTAAACTCAAGCTCTAGCCTCGGCTGTTGTGGAATCAAACTTGAGTAAATGCTGAGTGAGCTTTAGTGCTTGGGAGCCTGCTAGGTTTATTTACACCCTAATTTGAGCATGTTATGGAGTTGGTTGTGTAGATTCTTTCTCAGAAACTTGCCTTTGATTTATTTATTGCATTAGCCCTTGCTATCACCAAGGAAACTTGCATTTACTGCACTCAACTTTTGAAGTATCGATACCTACTTTATTTGTGCCAACAATGAATTTCACAGCTATCTTTGATCTTTCTTGTTATCCTCCTATTAAGAAATAGTTCTGCTTCAGGCAAGAGTTTTGGACATGGCCAAGACATGTGTATTCCCACTTCCTCTTCTGGCTGTTGCTCATCAGCAACTTGTTCTTGGTACTTCACATTACGAGACCTATTCATTATGCATTTACAACATAAACTTTTCTTTTCTGCTTAAGCTTCTCACCCTACATTTCCTTGTCTTTTTCAGCATCATCCCATTGTTATGGAACCAATGGAGATTCAGAACTTCTTAAGGTAATCATTAGTTTTCTTTTCTTTGTTTAAGTTTTTTCAGTATCTCCATTTGAAAATGTGGTGCTTTCTTGAGCTGTGAAGACTTCTAAATTAGCAATGCTTTCCTATGCTTTTAAGAAGTACTTACCTGTATATAAATCCATGTACATTCTGAACAGGCTTGGGGAGAAGTATTCGGAGTAGATATAGCCAGTGCAGCTGGTGCAGAATTGTACAACCCTGAACAACTGGCAAAAGAGTTGATTCCTAATTCAGTCCCTGTGAAGCGTATTGGCTTCGTAGGTCTTGGTGCAATGGGATTTGGAATGGCAACTCACTGCTGAAATCTAAGTTTTGTGTTATAGGATTCGATGTAAGCTCCCAACTTTATGACCAGAAACTTTAAAGCAGCATAGTATTGTAGGTACAAAATTAAGGATGTTTAAATTTGATTGTGTGGGTTTTCACACATTTTACATGCGTATTTTATTTTCATTTTCATCATCTCTCGCTGCTATATATCCCTTCATCCTTCACACATTTTTCATATGTAGCATATATCCATGTAATATGTGCTGTGTTGTGTCTCAGAAATTTGTTCCATTGTGTACCTACTTTTCTGTCATCTGTTCATCCTGAATGGGGCACATGCACCATTTTGCCTTGAATTTTATGTATGGAAGTATTAGATTGATTTATTTTTTTTTTCCATATGTTTATATTAGTGCTTAGGTATCTGCACCAGGGCACAATGGAGCTTTGGAGTCTTTGTAGGGTTTTGAATTCTCTTAAGAGTTAGGGATGAGAGCATAAAGCATGTATTCACCAACTAACCTTCCTCATTTCCTGTGTGGCAGGTGTATAAACCAACCCTAGCTAGGTTTTCTGAGGCAGGTGGCTTGGTTGCTAACTCTCCAGCAGAAGCATCTAAGGGTCAGATCAATAGATTTCTCAGTTCTCATAGATGTTCCTTACTTTCTTTTAGCAGTCATTCTCCTCAATTACATTATCAAAAAATGATGTAGGCCCCAATATTATTTTTTTGCAGACGTTGATGTGCTTGTGATCATGGTTACTAATGAAGCTCAAGCAGAGGGCGTGTTATATGGAGAATCTGGAGCAGTATCAGGCAGGATTCTTTTCTTTCCTTCTAAGGTTTTGCTTTTGTAACTGCAGCTTCATGTATATTAATGTCAAATTGCTCACTCATTACAGTGCTGCCATCTGGTGCATCTATAATTCTTTCATCTACTGTTTCTCCCATGTTTGTCAGTCAGCTGGAGCAACGACTAGTGGGTATGTCAACTGGTTGCCTCCTCTTATATTCCTACTTTATCCCTTTTCCTCCTGCTCTCTACTTTCCTATTTGCAACTGACTAGATTATACATATTTTCTTCCATCAATGAATTCTTATTGGTATGATGGAATATAACTTTTCACTTGCAAGAAGCTATCCTTTGCCACATATTGAATCTAGAAATAAATCTCATAGGAAAGACATAATTAAGGTCCTTTCATAATGAAACAAGGAATGTTGCTTGTGATATGAAGGATGGAGTAAAAGAAGTTTCTTAAGCCGTTTACAGACTCCTGCATGGTACATATTAACTCTGCTCTTGTGACAATTTCCAAACTGGTGTTACTTTTAGAGCTCTGAAATTTGTTGCTTAAGAATAAAATTGCTATGATTGTGAAATATCATTCCTCCCCAGACTGCTATATATGGAGATAAAACTTGTTACAAAGAAGAAAGGGACTGCATTTCATTTGTTAAAATCATCAGGATCAAGTATATTAAAATGCTCTCGCAATATAAGCATGCCAAAACATAAACATGAACCAGACAGGTGCTACTAGATTAAGCTTTAAGTAAGTTGATTAAGGAAAAATCCTAAGTTGATTGTGGCTTATTCTAAATTCAAATGCCTGCATCTACATTAAGTTCTTCCTGTAGTTGCTTCAACATGATGTGCTTTAACCAATGTTTCAAACCACACATGTAACGGGATGTTGGAATTTAAGAATAAAATTATAATTACATTTAGAAGTTCAAGGTTGACAATGACTAGGTTGTGGTCGTTCTAATTTAAGTTTACAATCATAATTTTAAAGCTAATAAAAGGAGAAATGATACTAAGAGTGCAAGTTACTTATGACTTACTTAAAAATATGTAAGTTACAGTAGACAATATAATTTTGTCACCCTCTGAAGCATAAGTATTATTTAATTTTCTTCTAAGATATGCACTGCAACCTGGTGCTGTATCATTGAATTGAAAGGGGTGTCCGTAGAACCATGTTGGTGAGCCAGCATGATGAACTTCATACTTTTGATACAGGTGAAGGCAAGAATTTGAGATTGGTGGATGCTCCAGTTTCTGGTGGGGTTCAGAGAGCATCGATGGGAACACTAACGGTGTGCTTTAAACTAATTGTCTTTCCACTGTAAAAATTACATGGTTTGTTGACTCGTTTCTTTAACTGTGGTTAAGATTATGGCTGCTGGTAATGATGAAGCTCTTAAGAGTACTGGTGTAGTTCTCTCAGGTAGAATATTTAATTCTTTTCCACTATTATGTGAAACTAAGGAGGTACATTTGTGAAGTTAATAAAAATAATTGATTTTTTTTCCCATTACATCATCAAACAGCATTAAGTGAGAAGCTCTACATTATCAGAGGAGGTTGTGGGGCTGGAAGGTACTTCTGTGACAATGATTTTCTTTGCATGCATCCATATTCTTAGACCAGGGAACAGGTCTTCTGTTTCATTAATGCTACAACATGTGGTTTTCCTTTCCAATTTCACTATCCCTTAATATTTAATTATGTTATGATGTCTTACTTTTCTTTCATTTAACTTAGTGGTGTGAAGATGGTTAACCAATTGCTTGCTGGAGTTCACATTGCGTCAGCTGCTGAAGCTATGGCTTTTGGAGCTCGGCTAGGTCTCAACACAAGAGCATTATACGATGTGATTACAAACAGTGCTGGTGATTCATGGTATGTCATTCACCAGGCACCAAGAAAAAAAAATATTAATAAAAAATAAAAGTAAAAATAAAAAAAAGGTTGACATGACATCATATGTAGGAAAATGATTATTTTGTTTTTGTAGGATGTTTGAGAATCGTGTTCCCCACATGGTGGAAAATGACTACACACCATTGTCGGCACTTGATATTTTTGTGAAGGATCTTGTGAGTTCAAATTTATTCTACTCTAAACTTCATCTTGTAGAGTCAAATTCAGTATACAGTCAGTCTTATGCTATAACAACTGGGTCTGCAATTATCTGCAGGGAATTGTTTCTCGTGAATGTTCTTCACGTAAAGTACCTCTCCATATTGCAACTGTTGCACATCAATTATTTATGGCAGGTACTATGCTTATGGCTTTGATCCTGGGCATTAAAGAGTCCTTCCTTTTCTAAAGAAAAACAGAAAATGGGAAGAATCTTGTGTTTTATCAATTTCCCTGTATGAAGTATGTGATAAGAAAGGGCATCTGGTGAAAATGAAGCCGCATTAGCTTTTCGCATACCAATGGCTTGGTTATATTTCTCAGATCACATGGTCTTATATGCACTATTACTTAAGAGCATTTTGTTTACTTCCAGATTTCCTCTCCATTTCAATGGCTCTCAAGTTATCCCAATTTTTCACTTGTAGTATTGGATAGAAGAAAGTTTTATTTTCTTACCTATTATTTGCCACCATCTTTTCGGAGAGAGTATTATTCACTGGCTATATAATGTCTAGAGATGAAGGTAAATTCCCTTTACATCCTTGGGGAAGAATACCTGAAGTTTCCTTCTGATATTCTGAGAAGAGGATGAATTTAAGAATGAGCACATAAGAGCATCATCATAACCATGTTAGCGAGAGAAATGGAATATATATGCCTTTAATATTGATATCTTGTTGTGTACTGTGCTTGAATAATTAACATTTCTTTTTAACTATGTAATATACTGAGTAGGCTCTGCTGCTGGTTGGGGACGTCAAGATGATGCTGGTGTAGTGAAGGTAGGGAGAAGAAATTGCAGTTTCCTGCTATGTACTGAAAAGAAATGGTCCAGAAATGTTATTTACAAAATCAATTCCATAAAGAAAAAACTTTTTTTTCTATGAGAACTTGGAAATATTGGCTTTTCATTTGACATTGGGGACATGCGATAGTCTCCATTGCTTTATACGATTTATGATCTAAATATCTTCTGAATAAAAGTCTGCATAGACTACCCATATATTGAGAAACTGGCAAGCTTTGTGCAGGATGCTAAGACAATTGAACTGGGATAAGTGCCCTAGAAGAAACTCTCTATCCTTGCACCAAAAGTCAATTAAGTCATATTTAATTTACCTACCCAAAATAGTCCTAGTTAAGTCTACTAAGTCTATGCAAAATTCAATGAAGTATATTTTAAGTGAATCATTTAAGTACTTTATATTTGTGTTGCTTCATTAATTAACTAACCTTTTAGTATGATGTATAGAGGACTTGCATGGTATGATAATGGAAACACAAAGTATCTAAATGACTCACTTAAAAATATGGACTTGTCAAATTTTTACATAAACTTGAAGTATATAGTTGTTTCATCACAAACATGGCGTACTTCTAATACACTTATCCCCATTAAATCTATGATATTAACTGATTTATTTGGTTTGGAGCAATTTTATATTACAATCTGTATACGCCTTTGCTAGTTGCCACACCAGATGTGAAGAACCACTGGAAACATTACAATTACTCTTATTCATTTTGCATTAGATTTGGATTAGAAGTGCTAAAAAGGAGATAGATTGGATTTTCATTTGTAGTTGAATTGAAAGAGTTGTCATCAATGACATTTTCTTTTATCAAATGCCATTTTTCATTTGATTATAATTTTTTTTTAAGTGAAATTTCCACTCGTGTTACTCTGGTCCATGCCAATTGCGTTCACATTAAAAATTGTCTTTGGAGCTATATAGTTTGGTATCTGCTTAAATTATTGCTAAGTTGCTAAAGTTACAAAAAAAAATTCAAAAATTGGAGGTCTTGCGTCTTTATAATGTAGCATGTCATATTCTAAGTATATGCCTTGAAATATCTTAACAGGTAGTTAACCAAAGACCCTTTAGTTATTTTGTTTCATCTATGTCTCATTAGCAATTTAAATCATTTAGAATTTTGACAGTGCTTTATTTTACATTTGTAAGGTGTATGAAACTCTCACTGGTGTCAAAGTTGAAGGGAAACTTCCTGTGCTAAAAAAAGAAGCTACATTGCAAGATCTTCCATCCGAGTGGCCTGCGAATCCTGTTGATGAAATACATAAACTAAACCAGAACAGTTTGAAGACACTGGTGGTTCTAGATGATGATCCAACGGCACACAAACAGTCCATGATATTGAGGTATTGACTGAATGGTGAGTTTCCTAGACTCAAGTGGACAAAGTGATACAAAGACAAATGCAAGTGTATAAAGCGAAAAACATCCCTAAAATCATGAACGAAATTCAAGCTAACCAGAAATTTATTATGCGTTCATTTTTAGGAGGTTATCTATGTACCATAACTTCGACAAACACTAATCTGTGAAACAAACCTTAGTCTTTGGATCTCAGGTTTAGAATTTAGCTACCTTAATTGCTTAAAAAAATCTAGATGTCTTTTTATTTCTGCACGCTAGTCACAGTCATGCCTTTGGAAATATTAATGCATTGTCCTTTCAGGAGTATTGAGTCCCTCGTTAAGCAATTTAATAAAAAGCCACATGCTTCTTCATTTTGACTAACTCCAGAGCCCTCAGTTCTGAGAAGGTAGCGGCCCCTTTAAGCTTAAAATCCTTCAACTTGCTTGTCAAATTGTTATGCAGAACCTAGCTAACTTGTTTATGGTGATCTCCCTTTCGGACAAAAATATTTAATGCAGGCCACTGCACTGATCAAAGATATTTGCAAAAACTTGAACACAGCAGCAAAATCATTGGATAATGTCGACTACACAATAGTTCTAAGAGGAGATTCAACTTTACGAGGTCATTTCCCTGAGGTAACAACCAGATGTCTCACCTGGATGAATATTAAATCAAAACTTGTGGAAGCATGTTATGATAATCACATGATTGGTGTTTTAGGAAGCTGATGCTGCTGTTTCAGTAGTAGGTGAGATGGATGCCTGGATTATTTGCCCTTTTTTCCTTCAAGGAGGGCGGTATACGATCAATGATGTTCACTATGTTGCGGATGGTGATCGGTAATACTTGGTGTAGATTTTTTATTCTTTTATAATAGTGAAGATTGCAACTTGCTGACTATGAAACTTTATATGGAAATGGTATTCCAGATTGATCCCTGCAGGAGATACTGAGTTTGCTAAAGATGCTGCTTTTGGCTATAAATCTTCAAACCTTCGAGAGGTATTGAATTTTATTTTCAATAGTTGATATTGATTTTGACTGCACTTTGTAAAATTTTCTTCATCTGCCTTATAGTGGGTGGAGGAAAAAACAGGAGGCCATGTTCCAGCAGCCAGTGTTGCCTCCATTCCAATTCAACTAATACGAAAAGGTGGACCAGATGCTGTTTGTGAGAGTCTTTGCAGCCTAGAGAAGGTATGGTCTCATCTTATGTAACCCATAAAGTTATAACTTCGATAACATTCACTTCATTGAAATTTAATAAAAAATGATGGATTTATATATTTGAAACTCAAACCGTATGCCTAGGGATTAATATATCTATGAGGTGAAATTTGAACAAAGCACAACCATCTAAACTATAACCTTAAACTTGTAATAGATATGAAATTCTTACATCTAAATTTCCACACAATCTGCCCTCTTGATTTTATGAATATAATCTCTTATCCATTTCATCCAACATTATGCTTTATGTGTTGCTTGTGGAATATCTTCTCCCAGTATTACAGCCTTTCCCGTTCATATTTTCTAGGGATGGGAATTTGTATTGTCATGCATTAAAAGTAGTAGAAACATATTTATAGCCTTATAGGTGTACATAAATATGTGGACATACAAGTGTATAAGCATATATGTGCTTATTATTTGTTTAAAGTGCTTATATACATATTTTCTTGCTCAAGATATTCTGCTAGAATTAGGACACGTCTGCAGAAAATACTGTAACAATTCAAACAATCCCTATCAACTTTCCAACCATTTATAGTCACATTATCACCTCTGACTCCAAGGTTGTAATTGGTTAGAAGCACCACAGCTACAAAGCAGGAACTAATGCTGTGGTGCTTTAAGTTTGTCTAAATGAATACTGGGAGATGCTAGTTGATTGAACTACTTACAATTACAATATTATTGGAAAAAGCAAATAATGATCTTCACAATGGAGGAAGCTTTAGTTAACAGAAATCATTTTACATCAATGGATTCTGAATTTTGTGGGGAAAGTAGTAGTTTTTACACAAATTTTGCATGCCAACATGACTATGCATTTCAATGAATTTTTTCCTTCAGTCATTGTTTGCATGATTTATTAGATGTCTTATTTTATAGTTTTTCAAATAAACAGGGTTCTACATGTATTGTCAATGCTGCAAGTGACAGGGACATGGCAGTGTTTGCAGCAGGGATGATTAAGGTAACTGACTTGTTATACAATAGCTTTGTTTTCTTTTTCCTTCTAGCATTTCAGATCACTCTTGGCATGCTTTGGAGATGCGTCTAATTGATTTATGCCTTCTATTTTCCCTTTGACAGGCTGAAATAAGGGGAAAGCGTTTCCTCTGCCGAACTGCAGCTAGTTTTGTTTCTGCAAGAATTGGGATCATCCCTATAGATCCAATTTTGCCGAAGGATCTGGGAATAGAGTCAGGAAAAACAGGTGGCCTAATAGTCGTCGGATCATATGTTCCAAAACAACTAAGCAGGTGAATTGTTGCTATAAACATTGGTGTGTAGTTTTTCAGTTGAAGACATCTCTTCTATGTATTCAATTGCTATTATTTCCTTTTCTCTTACAGCTGGAGGAGCTCAAATTACACTATGACATAACCTGAAATGCATCGAGGTGATCCAAAATTCCATATTGTGCATCTTCTTTTATATTGTTTGAGTAAACTGCAAATTTTTGGGATTTCACATTCCATTTTAAGCTTATGGTATTCAATTGAATGATCTTCACATGACCAGGTGTCTGTAAATAAAGTTGCTATGCAATCAATCGAAGTGAGGGAAGAAGAAATTAAGAATACTGTAGAGATGGTGGATGCATATCTAGGAGCTAAAAAGGATACTTTAGTAATGACAAGCCGTGAGCTCATCACAGGAAAAAGTGAGTCTTCTCTCTGTATCTAAGATAGGTACATGTTTTGTCTGTGAAACCATCTGCATGTGCCCTATTTAAGGAACAAAAATTATCTGCGAATTCTCTATGAAAAAGGGGGAAAAAAGATATTAAGAAGGAAAAAAAGGAAAAAGGAAGAGTAATAGAATCTTGTCTTATGGAAAATAATGTTGCATTGATAAGATTAGACTGCCTGTATTAGAAGCTCTCGTCTTTGGTATTTGTAGTAATGTATATTTTTATGCTCGTATATTCAAAACTTCTGTGCAATGATTTGGCAGGTGCATCTGAGAGTTTGGATATTAACTTCAGAGTCAGCTCAGCTCTAGTGAAATTGTTAGGAGAATAACAGTTAAACCTCGTTATATCCTTGCGAAGGTGCTTGTGCTTCCCATTTCCTCTTTGTCTTTCCAGTATGTTTGTTAACCGTGGACATCAGCATTTTGGATAGTTTCCCCCCTTTCTCTAGGATCCATCACTTGATTTTTTTTTACAATGATTAGCATTTGCTTCCATTATATAAGTTTTGTGGTGAACACATGTTACTATTTCTCAAGTTAGTTCAGGTTATATGTGGCCCTAAGTGATAAAAAATAATGTAAAATAAAAGGAACATTTCAAATTCCTGTGCCATGAACTTAATTTGGTTGAGATTTGTTTGTAGTTTATACAATTTTTAATGATTTCCATGCTGATCTACATTTTTAATATGAACTACAAAATTTTGGTCTCTAAAATCTCATGATTACAGCACCAAAATTCCAAGTTGCTTTTTTGTCACTGGATTTTTTTTTTTCTCTTTTTCCCTCTTTTGGTTGGTGGGTTTGGGTGTGCCTTAGGGGTGTGGAGAGGGTGATTGCCCATACAATGGATGAAATTTTGTTGCTTGATCTAAGTTCATTTTTCACTTATTAACTGGTTGAATTAAAGTAGTTGGATCCAATATTTATCTCTTTTATGAGGATGCAACAGCTTTTATAAAAAATTGTGAGATTTGATCTGAGCCGTAGCCATCCCATCTAAAAGGTTCACCTTGTTGATAATTGCGTGACTCGTATTTATATTGCTATTCTCTTCTTTAATTATATGACTGGATACTCACTTACTGATATGCAAGATGCAACTGAATGATGAGCTGTACTATGAGGTTCTGTAGTTTCTGCTAGAGCAATATTTCTCTGTTAATCTCCACTGGCCATCCTAAGAAATGGCTCAAAATCCATTTACCCTAAGAAAAGGCTCATAATTCTGATTATCTCCTTTGACTGATCTTTCTATGGAGAAGGCATTGTGATACTTGTTGCCTCTTGGATATTTTTGAATAGTGATCTCATTGATTTGATATTACTGATGGAGAAGCACAACAGTCAGAGGAATTATCTGGAGCCTTATCATTCAAATTAATGCTTGTAGCAACCATTGACTGACTTTTTTCTGCTGTTTTTGTTAAGCATGTACCAACATCCCATATCTACTAATTCTATCAAGGTTAAATCTTCTTTTCAGGGTGGAATTACCTCATCAGATCTTGCCACAAAAGCCCTTGAAGCAAAATGTGCCAAAATTGTAGGACAGGCCCTACCTGGAGTCCCCTTATGGCAGTTAGGCCCGGAAAGTAGACATCCAGGAGTTCCATATATTGTTTTCCCAGGTGAGCTTTTCTTATTACGCTGTTTTAGGTAAATATTGTATACCTCTAGTTGGTGGTTGTCATGTAACTTTATTTCCTTGTTTAGGAAACGTTGGCAGCACTTCAGCACTAGCTGAACTAGTGAAATCTTGGGCTTCTCCAGTCAGATTCCCTACTACAAAGGAGCTTCTTCAAGTTAGAATAATTTAACTAACAGATTTAAAATAATTTGAAGTCATGTGTACACATCTTCAGTTTCATTTATCATTAGATACTTATACATTGTTTTTTTTTTTTTATCACAAAAGGATGCAGAAAAGGGTGGATATGCTATTGGCGCATTTAATGTCTACAACATGGAGGGAGTCGAAGCTGTTGTTGCTGCTGCCGAGAAAGAAAGAAGCCCTGCAATCTTACAGGTTAGATCAATTTTATGTAAGGATCACCTGGCCCTAGTGTAGTTCTTTTTCCTCTCCTGGACAGATTACTTAGCTAGAGACATATGTAGTCATGGTGGTAATTTTCCTTTGTTTGAATCTTTTTATTTTTGATTTCCACATCTAATACAGAATTGTGCATAAAATTGCATGAACATAAAAAAAGGAGTGTTTCGCTTGATGCTTTTGTTTTCCTTGCAGATTCATCCTGCTGCCTTTAAGCAAGGAGGGATTCCTTTGGTGTCCTGCTGTATATCGGCTGCAAAAGATGCCAGTGTAAGTACTATTATCTCTCAATATTACTCTGGCTGGATTTGTTGGAATAAGAGGAGAAGGTATAAATCTTATCTCCTAATCAAGTGCTTTCTTAGCAAAAGCTTCTGTATGGAGTATTCAAAAGACAATGAGGAGTGATCAAGTGATTACTTTTCAATAGGCAATAGCTTCAGTTTAATTAATCAGGAGTAGGCTTGCAAAAGCAATAGCCATATCCTACTGGATGGATGCTCCATATCTTCCATCTTTCATGCATGCATGTTGTTGAGCATGTGGAGCACATAAAGAATCCCTTTATCAATATAATGCAGATACGATTGTTGGGATTGCTTGATTCCAATATCACATTAGTGCCCAGTAAATCTGGATTATATATATTTTCACATTTAATTGTTTGAGATCTGTGGCCAAAAAATAAATAAATAAATAAATTGTTTGAGATCACACCTTTTTTATGAGTGAAACTCTTTGAGCATCTTAAGAAATAAAACTGTTGTGATATTACTACAGCATTGTCTTTAATGCAAGTGTAAATGCCTTTCCTTTGGTCAGGTTCCAATCACGGTTCATTTTGATCATGGAACTTCAAAGCAGGATCTGGTGGAAGCCATGGATTTGGTACTACATGAATTATGTTGTCATGAAGTCTCAAATGAAATCTCTTTTAAGTGTTTGTTTCTTTAATTCTTTCAATTCAATTACTTCAGGGATTTCATTCTGTTATGGCGGATGGTTCACATCTCTCCTTTGAAGATAATATCTCATACACAAAGTTCATAACATCTATAGCCCAATCAAAAGGTCTGCTTGTAGAAGCTGAATTAGGGAGATTATCTGGCACAGAAGATGATCTGACTGTTGAAGAATATGAAGCAAAACTCACCGATCCAAATCAGGCTGAAGAATTCATTGACCGAACTGGTATAGAAGCTTTGGCAGTTTGTATCGGAAATGTCCATGGGAAATATCCTCCAAGTGGCCCGAATCTGAGGCTTGATTTGCTTAAGGTATCATGATTACTTTATGCACCAAACGAACGGTAGCATGAATTTTTGCTTATCAAGCCAGATCCTAAGATGCCAACATAAGATAGTTGAGGTTGGCATTATCTGTACAAGTTTGCCTTACAAGTTACAACTAATTGATGGGTTCCCACAGGAATTACACATGCTAGCGGTGAAGAAGGGAGTTTTCTTGGTCCTTCATGGAGCTTCAGGCCTGTCTCAAGAACTTGTCCAGGTATTGCAGTTGACTTTTTAAGCTCAATTTCTGTAGATTTACTGAAGGCATAGGTGATTTTGTGTATTCTAATTCACCTACTGTTTTACTGCCCCAAACAGGCATGTATAGAAAGAGGTGTGAGGAAGTTCAATGTAAATACTGAGGTGAGAAAAGCATACATGGAGTGTTTGAGCCAACCCCATAAAGATATAGTCCAACTCATGGAGTCAGCAAAACAAGCCATGAAAGCTATAGTTGCAGAAAAGATGCATCTTTTCGGTTCAGCTGGGAAAGCGTGATAATGTTTGATTGATCATATCATGTCAGCTTTGATGAGCTTGCATAGCAATTCTTTTGGTTCATCCATCAGCTATACAATGTTGTATTTTGGCTTGCTCCGAATAAATAAAGGAATAAGAAATTATAAAGGCTTAATTCTTAGACAAATCCAGTTGGTGAATAAGATTTTGTCAATTAATATAACTTTTGAAAAGTTTGGCACTTGGGGCAATCCCTCTGTCTACATCAATTCCACAAGCTACTCTTGGAATTTTTTTTTTTTTCTTTTAAGGACTGTACTATGCTCAACAATTTTAAGAGAAATCCTAAGGTTCGATTCAAAATGGACTTTATCTCGAACTATAAGGTGTTGCGGATCTTAAAGGGTGCGACCGGTGTAAGCTGGGCTAATCGAGTAGCTCATGAGTATTTGAGATTAACTTGATATTTCTTTGATATTTCTTTGAGCTTGATTCAGAATGGTTGGGTTGAATTCAACTCTTATTTTAATTGTCAATTGAATTAAATTTATATATTAATATTATTTTAATTTGAGTAAAAATATATTTTTTTACATCAATCAACTCTAAAGGAGCTTGATTAAGCAAAGCACAAGCTTGCTTCAAATCAAACTATCTCTTTTTGCAATACTAAAAAGGGTTAGGGCTAGGAGGGCTAGGATGAGGGTTGCAAACAAATCAAGCTACTTGTGAGCTACTTGAATGGCTCGTTTTAAGTTGGGTTTAGCTTCAGCTTGTTTAGTAAATGAATAGAGTTTGAACTGTAATCCTAGCTTGCAAACTAGCTTGTAAACAGGTTTGTTAACAGCATCGTTAGTAAATTTATAAGTTTTATATTTATGATATATTAATATATAATTAAAAAAATAAAACTAATTTATACTTAATATACTAAACAAACTAAGCTCGAGCGTGAAATAAAGCTCGCTTAGATAAATGAGTTGAGCTCGAGTCTAGATTTCAAGTCTAATAAAAAGTTTGGTTCGAGCTTGAGCTAGATAGTCTTTAAACAAGCCAAACTTGAACCTTGAAAAGCTCAACTTAGCTCGACTTCGGCTTTACTAGGCTCGGCTTGGCTCGTTTGCATCCTAAAAAAGTGCCATGTGTTCGAAAAAGTCTAAGTCATGTGAAACCGTAGTCTGATGGAAATTCTTGACTGCTCACTATACAAAAGTCAGGGGTTTTGGTACAGTGAATGAACGAGAAATTTTTTTTACTGATTCGGAAAAAAAACTAATTAAATAAAATCAATTATAGAAATACCATCACGATATTATATTTTAATGATGTGATATTTAGTTTCATTTAGGTTCATAAAAGTGTCACATATTCACAATGTGACACTAGTACAAATTATAATGTGTATTGCATGTTCTAAATGCTATACTAATGTGTATTACATATATTAAATGTGATACTTTTGTGTATCACAATTTGCACATGCAATACCCTTAAGATTATTTTGTGCGTATTGCCATACTACATTTGGAAGATGCATACTCATATTATATTGGTATTTTGGTAATTTATTTTTGCATAATCAATACTCTTTTTTTTTTTTTTTTAAATAGTAGTAGACATGATTCGCCCGTAAATGAACATTAGTGAACACCTCCAGAAATAATTTTGAATGAGATCAAAGAGACAAAGGGTATTACTCAACTCAATAAAATTTATAACTCCATTTAACTAAATTGTTACCATGTGCTTTTACCAATTTATAGGTGTAATAAACCCTAATAAATAGGGAAATAAGTTGATAAAGGAAACTTATATAAAGTTAAAAAAAAAATCTATAAAATAAGGGGGAAGGCAAGCTTGAAAACTAAGATATAAGTTGATGCGTAGACTAATAAAATAGGATACTAAATTTAAAAAAAAAAAAAAGAAAAGAAAAAGGCTTTGCTTGCCTCTAGTCAAATCAAACACCAATTAAAACTAACCCATATGGACCATGACAACTCAATAGTTCCAAAGGGAATTGAATAACCTGTAAACAACATTGAAGTAACATAATATCTTTTAATATTTGGTTTGAAATTTGGTCTTCCCTTTCTAATTCCATGTTCAAATTAAATTGTTTTACAATATCAGGCTAGCTCTTTAGATCAGACATTAAAATATAAATGGTAGAATTCCTTGGAATGATGTTATTTTTGGGTCTATTTGGATGGTCTATTTTTTATCTATACTATATTTTTTTTTAAAATGATATTTGTAAATATGTCCGATTTACATTTATATTCTATTTATATATTTGATCTTTTAATAAGAACTACTAACTTTTTTTTTATTTGTATCTAATTCTTTATAAATAATTTGTTAGAAAAAATGTTTAAAAAAAGTGTCTGTATCTGTAATATGTCAATAAACAAACACAACCCGACGCTCTTTACAATAACTTTTTTCGAAGCCTTCACAATCACAATCTCTTTAGTCCACTACTATCAGTTTCAACTAGGGTAATTTTTTTCCTTTTTGGCCTTTCTCAAGCAGTGTACTTCAATTGATTTCTTCAATAACTCACTTTCCCTTTCCATAGACCATCATTTTACCTAATCCTTTAGCAAATTTTTATCTTGTTCCACCGCTTCTTGAGCCAGGGGCACTGAGGTAATTTCCATGGTTTTCGTAAATATATAGGATGATGATCTTTAGGATTAACATTTCATAAAATCTTATCTTTCTAAGTATCCGTAAAAAGTAATACATATTTGTTTCATACTACTAACTAGGACAGGGTTCATTCTAATGAACTAAGTCAATCGAGTAAGAATGGTCAATAATTGTTAATCCCAAATTCCTTACCAAAAATTCTAAAGTGAAATTGTGATAGAAATTTATTGATAAGCACTTAACAATTACGATCTCACATCTAACAAGTGTGTTATCATTCTCCTTTTCCACACTAGTCATTCAATATCACAAATTAACCATGAATGATCAATGACAACAACCAAGGATATATTTCTTCTCAAACAACAACAAAAAAAAAAAAAAAAACTTCTTATAAGATTGTATATGAAAGATGTGGACCAACTAATAAGTCAATATGACTTATCAAATCTCGAGATGTATAGAAAAAATTTGATTTTAGATCCAGATTTTATACCTAATGATGAAATAGGATCCTGTTATGCTAAAATCTACTAAAATTGGACCTTAACCCATTGTCTAATGTGGTCAGAAACCAGATGTATAATTGAATGTGAATAATGTAAACTAAGAAAATTGATAAAATTAGATAAAAACCTTCACTCACTGACCGTACAAAAATTAAGAATCATAGTATAGTGATTGTGTGCCACAATAAATAATTCTTTGAAGTTTAAAAAGATTAGGAATACTCAACTCAGTAATGTTTTATGAATTAACCTAACTAAATTGTTCGTTACATCGTTTCTACTGTAATAACCTTAATAAATTAGGAAATAAGTTGATGGGATAAAAATATGAAGTAAATTAATACTAATAAATTAGGACAATAAATGCCTAAATAATTCCATGAAAAGGGAATCAAAATAGACTAGAAAACATTAAATAAATTAGGAAATTAAACAAAAATGACAACTAGAAAAGTAAAAAGGTAAAGTAAATTCAATTTTTAACTATTTTAGTGATTGGAATATTAAGTATTTTAGTGGTTGATCATGGCTTGGATATAGTGTGATTTGGATAGTGACGGGGTTGGTCCAATCGAAATTAATGACGGAACATATAATTTCTCTCAAACTTAGGTATTAATTGAAGAATTGAGTTTAAAAAACAAAGCAACAACACGAATCACAAAGTAATCTACTCTTATATTGGAGCTCTTATGCAAAAACGTATAATGGTAATTTTTTTTAATTTATCCCCTTCAAAATATTATTATGTACAATTAATGATTGTGGTTATTAAAAAAGTAAAAATAAAAACATAGTGATATGTGATAGATTTTATAAATCTTGATGATGTCGACTATTGAATTTGTACGGGAAAAATGAAAAGAAATGAAGTTATTAAAATGCAAGACCAACTCCTGTGCTAATAGCATAACCGCACTACTCAATCATTGTTCTCATAAGATGTACCAAATCTGCAACAATATGTGATCTTCCATTCCATCATCGACATTTCTTTCATCCTCAATATCAAACTATTAAAGCCATAACAAATTTAATTGGCCACAAAGTACGGGCTCGCACACTTTTGCGACTTTCTTTCCTTCAACAGCATGTAATAATAATACTATGACAATATATTATCATAATTTATAACATATAATAGTATGCCCAATCTTATTTCAATTTAACAGTTTGTTCTATAATTTCTTCTTACTTAAATTAAGTAAAGTTATTTCATTGAATTTATTTTAATATTATTTTTTAATTCCATAATTCCTGATTCCAAGAGGAACCGGAACTGAACATGATAACTGACGATTCTCAAGAGTCAGGAACCAAACCAATTCCCATGGGTTCAATTTTGGTTCAACCAATATCAATACTGAGAACCAGTGTTTTTGGGTCTGATTCTGGACCCAAATTAACCTGTGACAATGTCTAAGCAGAAGCTTTCATAATATTAGTCAATAGCTTTTTACTAAAATATGATATAGGATGCTCTTCTTCTAATAAAAACTCTCCAACCCTTTTCCTTGATGCATCTATTACCACTACAAGTTGTTTAGAAAATTCGATGAAGACAATATAAGGGCTAAAATCAATGCTTGGTTCAACTGATCAAGAACAATATTAGTCTTCTCAAACCACATAATCTAGTCTTTTTTCAATAAATTAGTTAGAGGTGTAGCTATTAATGCATATCCCTTTATAATTCTTTGATAGTATTAATAAACATATAGTTTCACACATTTATCTTTACCAAAATAGTACATTCATACGTGTATTTGCACTTTTATCTTGCATTTTACTCATAATAAATAAATATCTGTGTGAGGATCAATTCTTCTAATAAATGTGGAAACGATCTAGAATCGGGCTTGGAAAATATATATGTGAACTAGATATATAGAATATATAGTAACTTGTGCATGTTTCTCGGAACTATCAATTTTTGGTGTAATTCTTGTGGTTACTATTTGAAATTTGGTGGTGCAACTTGTCAAAACTCATATCAGATGTCAATGCTTCATTTCATTCCAAGTAATAAATCGTAATGTTTTATCCAGGATAATATTCTAATCGAAAGCTCTTGTATCCATGGCATCAGCTCACTTGGATTTTAGCACATGATGAGGACCAAATTAAGATCCGAAATCGTAGTAACATAGATTGGAACTCATTTGAAGAAGACATTACCAAGCCTGTAAGTTATAGATGACAAAAGCACAATGACAGCAGACTTGAACAGGTTGTGGATATCCCATAACAGCAGGAGATTATAGAATTCCACCAATCAAATCCACTCCAGCAACAGGATGTGATCCTACGCCAATATCAGTCGACTTTCAAATTGACAACAAATAGAACAACCACATATAACTGCAAGCACTTACGGGATCCAAACCATAACAGCAGCTGAATGACATAACTAAAGCACCCTCACTATTAAAACCATGTTAGACGAGAAACATGCACTATCCAACCAAAATACAACAGCAGCTTAACAAATATGGCTATTAAAAGAAGCATGTGGCAAGGAATAAACAAAGATTTTCAAGAATCTGAGCAGCGGTTGGTAGTTTGGACTAACTAGAGCTAAAGTTAAAGTGTTGAACTGAGTTAAGACTAAGTAGCTTGAATGAAGTGGCTTCAGAGCTGTCCATTTACATCAGCAGCTAAGTCAAAATGTCAGAGCACGCTGAAACAACAGACCTAAGAAGCAAGTTGAAACCCAATGATTTGAGCTTATGCGCGCAAGGAGGCCATCTTTGCTCGTCCCAGTTAAAATTAGAATAGAATTGCATCAGTCAAATGGCAACACGACAACTTCAACAGCACTGGCTACACAACGCTTAGAGCATAAACCCGAGCTAGACATTAAAGCAAGCACAACCTGATACAAGCAACACTAATAGCTCTAGCACAACAGCTATAGTAGAGTGCTTATTCTAACAAGGTGAGCGCTCGTGTCACAGAAATGAGCACTTGAGATCCCAATATGGGGCATCTTTGAGCTTAAGTGAGCAGTATTCCTGTAACAGCCCCGCCCTAAGTACATAAGGTGTGAAAGTTACTCTGCACATATTACCTCTAAGCGATGTGGTTTCTAATTAAGTTTTAATGTGAAAATCATTATTAATTTTTATAAAAATTCCGGTAGAGTATCATTTGTTGTCCATGATTCGGTTTATTAAAACCTATAAAATTCAACCTATTTAGAAAATAAGTATCACAAATAGTTGTTTATAAATATTGTCTGTGGGGCACATCAAAAGATTACAACTTAAATACAAAACTTATAGACTTAAAGGTCTATATCAAATCAAGCGAAAGCATTTGATAGTTGTTTGATTACAATAATCTAAGTTTATAAAATATGATTATAATAAACTTTTTCATGAAAAAGCTCATAAAACCCATGTCTCGTGCGTCACCATCTAATTGGGTCATTTTGCGTATCTTTCTTTCCCTATCGAATCACCAGTAGGACCTGAAAGATTAATAAAATGAGTTGTGAAGCCTAGTACACAATAATACAAGCACACACTCACATGTTATATGCTTCTAATCTAATGTGGTAACCATAGTTTAGGATATTTAATTTAAATCCACAAACAAGGTATTCCTAGCGTTTTAGAAATACCAATACGCACAAGAGTACTCATGATTCCCACCAAACAAAAGGGGTAAGGTTCCCTCAGCAGATCACACACTGAAGAGAGGGTTTTGGTAAGTCCCCATAACTTTCATGAAAAAAAGAAGAAGGAAATAGTCTCATCCAAGTCATCTCCTTATAGGCTTGCCGCCAACGAGCATGGTTCATTGTAACGCTTTATATGGGGTTCCATAACGCCGTATAACTCATTACAACTTCGTACCTACTGCTAGTCGACCGTTTGATCTCGAAAATTTTCCTATCAACAACTACCGAGCCCAACCATGCATCCATGGGGCCCTAAGCACCTAATCTACTGCATTATCTCGAAGTTGCAATAAAACTCACGGCCTAATTCAGGGGTGGCAACCAACACTCAATTAAGTCGAGTTTAAATTCTTAGTCTAATTATTAATGTTATCTTAACAAGAAACATACAATTATTGCGTACCTATCAATTGGTTTAAGCTTTCAATTCCCTTTCCAAGCTCGATATCTAACAATTGTTCATGACTAAAATTGAAATCAATTCATGATTGATTACCTTTAATCCTTTTGTATTGTTTATTACAACTAGGTCTCCTTGACTTAAATATTTTACTTAAAGATCGTGTTTAGAGAGTTATTTTAAGTCTAAAGAAGAAAAGAGTCAAGTTTCATGCAATTTAGATAAGCATTGACGAAAGAAAAAGGGGTTAGGAAAAAACACGACTAGTACACGGCGGAGACGTATCCCCCTCATGTTCTTTCAGAGAGAGAAACACAAGAGGGAACATGAGGACACATATTCCCTCATGTTCTCTCAGCATGGAAAGAGTTTTAAGTCCAGTCATGTTTTTCTAAAAACTCACTCTTAGGGAGAAGCACGAGTGGATGTATGTCCCCATTGTCTTCTAGGTGTCATTTGTGTTTGAGATGAGAGAGAAGGATGGTTGGAGAAGTCATCTCATGTTCCAACTATATTTTTCTGGGTTTGTAATGTTTCGAGCCCATACTTGTTATTTTTGTCAAAACATGTGTTGGAACTTCTTTTAGTGATCTTAAAGGTATTAGATGGTCATGTTCATGCCCAATCTCATTTATTTTTATCTCCCATTTGTTAAAACATGATTAGTCAAAGTTGATAGTCTAAAACATTTAGCTTTGACAATAATCATCAACTTATTATGGTCTTTTCTAAAATTTTCAAATCCTCAATATTCAAACCCTTGTTCTAACAATAACAACATCAAGCTTATGTTCATTCTTCATTCTTCCATAGTTAGATTTATCTTATCTCCTTATTATCATATCTTTATAACACCAAGAGTTGAGTTTATGTCTAACTTTATTGTTGCAGCTGTGAAGGGTAATTTAAGGCTTAAAACACTTCTAAAATCAATTTCCTTGCTACCTCTATGATGTATCAACATATCCAAGTAAATTTTCATTCTTACATAGCCATAAAACACTCAAAAAAGCCTTAGAATTTTAGGCTCTTACCTTGTTATGAATTTTGTGATGATTATGATCCATTCTCTCTTTCTAGCATACCTTCATGTCTAAAATCCCTAGGGGCAAGTGGATAATCTCATATGGTTAAAGTGAACCCACTACCTTTCCACACACATACCCCTAAGTTAGCTTAATTAACATCAAATGGGAGGTTAAGTTTTAGAGTAGCCCACCTTAGGGTTTTAGTAGACTTTCTAAAACAGTAAGGATAGGAAAAAAAAAAAAAGGGGAGTATTTAGATGGGGGCTAGTAGGGTAGGGTTCTAGAGTTTTAGACAAGAGGGGGAAAAAAAAACCCTCCTTTTAGGGTTTTTGCCATGCGGCACAATCTTATACATCTAAATGTTACGTGTATAAGGACCTTAGTAAGTTTTTAATCGTTTAGGGCTTTTAATTAACCTTTAGGCTAATAATAATTTAAATATATCAAATAAATCTAATTAATTTACATTTTGATTTTTTAATTCGTGTAAGTTTTCGGTTTAGTAAAATCGTAATTTTGTAAAATTAGTTCCTAATTGCATCATTTTGATTTTCTACTTTACTTTATTTCAATTTTCGAATTGCTTTTGAATTTTCAAAATTTTGGTTCTTGTTTAAGACAAATTTGGAAATTTTGAAAAATTTAGTAGTTTAAATTTGTATGTGACTTTAATTGGTTTTCATTGACTTTGTTTGATTTTTATTTTTCATGATTGATGTCTAGATCATTTTAATTTCAACATGACAACGAATAGTGTAGCAACCCTCGATTGAGATGAAAGCACTACAATAGCAACAACACATCAATGTAGTAGCACTTGAGCTACTACTTTTATTAAAAATGGAACACCAAATGAGGCCCCTGGATCGAGCATCCAACAACAACACAAAGCCTCATGCTAGCTCTAACACACAGTTAACAAGCCTTATATGAGTCCCACTCAAGCACATAACAGCAAACTAGAGCGTCTTCTGATGCATCGTCAATTCTCAAATTAAGCTTCCGCTGCCAGCACTTAAGGAAGTCTTCAATTGTGCACCCTTTTGTTCCTGGAAGTCATAGCTTGGTCTAAGCTTCAAGCATGATCTAATAAATCACAAACTATGAAAAGTTGTCAGCATTTAATGAATAAGGCATAACGTAAATGACAAGCACTTAATAAACATGGGCCATCTATACTTTAAGTTAAGCTGGAAGTGGGAGCAAATTGCTTAAGGACTGGCCATATGAAGGAAAGAGATCTGTATGTGGACAATTAAAAGAGATTTATACTCCTTTTTTTCATTTAAGGAATTTTAACTTTATTCTTAAGGATATTAAGAAGTAGTCTTTAATATTTATTTATACTATTTAAAGGATCCACATAATAAAAGTTACACATAATATACATTAAAAATTTTAAAAATAAAAATATGTTAGCTTTATAGCTCCCTTTAGAGAAACCTATATTTTCTAAGAATCTCCCCTTAGTGCATAAGGTGCATAAGGATCCTATGATAGAATCATTCACCATTATAACCTACGCAAAAAAAAACTCAGCACTAAAGGTAGTGTTACAAATAATGTTGAGAAAGTCTAGTGTCAGGTTCTTTTTGCATTAAAGGTAACACGTGTTAGTGGCCCACTTCTTTTATGGGTTTATTAATTTGCTTTAACCTATTTAAAGTTGTAGATAATGATATGAGAAGCAAGCTAATAGAGGGCCCATATTTTCTTGAGAACCTTTTGTTTTAGAACCCACAGAACATTGATATAAGAAGAGAAGAGAAAATGCACCAGTGGGGGAAAAAAAGAGTAGCTTAGATCAGTTTTCTTCTTTGTCTTTCTATTATTTTGAAGGGTTTTAAATGTAATTTGAGTTCTAATTATTAGTTAAGCGCACAGTAGGTGCTTTGGGCCCCAAGATCATCAAGCTATGACCAGAATATTAGGAAGATGGATTTGAAGACTCTTTTAAAGATTTTCTTTTCTAGGTGTTTTCTATTGTTGTAATCATTATTAATTGGCTTGATTGAAACTTGAGATTTTTTATGTAGAGTTTTACATGTTTGTGTCATAATTTTGATGAATTATTGTGTGTGACTTGCTTGATGTTAATTTTGAGTATATGGGTGTTTGATTATCATTATTTATTGTCTATTTGCTTGTTTATTGATCAACAACTTGTAGATAGATTCAAAACCTTAGATACTTGGGAGGGTTTGATGATTTTAACTGAAAATAGGATGAGTTTTGAAAAGATTCGTCGTACAATATACGAGTCTTGATAAAACTCATGAACTCACACGCCTAATATGGTTGCATATATGGACTTGGTTCACTTAGTGGTGCTTAGTCCACAATTCCAACTAGAGTAATCATGTTGATGTGAACGGTTTACTATTTATCTGATAATTATAGATAAATCGTCTTGGCAAGATGATCGATGCTATAACTAGGACTTTGCTACTCAGAAAGGTAGGTGAGTTGTTGTGAGTTTGATCAAATCCATAATAGTCAACCTCCTTCAAGGCATGTTAAGTAATCCAAATGAGAAAATATTCATGATTTTGCATTTTATTTAAAAATTTAGGACACTCTTGTGTTACTATGGCATATCATTTAGTGCTTATTTTATTTTATTTTTTTAGTTCCCATTAATCAAAAATTGATTTGCATAGCTTAAAGTGGAATCATTATAATCTAGTAATTAGTCGCAAACTTCTTGTAGATATCACTCAGTATTTACTAATTAATTTTTTTTTATTAATGCATTGACATCTAGTACACTAACGAGTAAACTTTTGCACTTTTAAAAAGGGTTTAAAACAAGCATATCGTTTTTTGGTGTCATTGCCAAGGAATATGAGGAGTTTAATACAGGTGCATTTCTCCCTTATGCCTAATATCAAGAGTTTTCACATACTGACCTTATGACTTTAGATGATATGGTGTGTAGGGAGTGTGGAGGTAGACATTAGACTTTTTAAGTGTCAAAGTGGGAAACCTGTCCCAAATTCATATTACCCTATTACTATTCCTTAAACATCAAATTACTACTATAGTCAAGGATTGAGACTAAATGAGGAACATTTTAGGAGAATGTATGAACAAAAGTTTGAAAACTTTAGCTTCTGTATGCCCTTTGAACCATTGCAAGCCCCATTCACCCTACGAATTCCCTCCTTGAACTTCAAGGAAGAAGTCTCAACACAATCCATGTTATAATGGATCATTAAGACTAAATATGATAATATTGACTTGTTTGCTAAGACAATGCATATGCTCTTTCAAGCAGACTCATGGAAATTTTGTGCTCCTACTATTTGCAAACTCAAATCCTTAGAAGAATTGGCCAACCTTCTATTATATCAAGAGTGGCTATCTAGGTTAATTGAATCATTAGAATCGCTTGGGAGACATGAGAGAGTAATTAAGGAGATAATTATAATCTAAATGTACAACTTGAGGAGCCAATGAAAATTGAGGATGAGTTGGTGGAAAATAAAAATGAATTGGTAGATTATATGGTAGATCTGAATGGTCATGAAGATGAGTTAGAGCTTATTAAGGAGGATGAAATAAAGGAGATCAATGTGGTATATCTTAGTTCTTTCACTAATGCTTTAATTCTTAAGAATATTAATGCAGAGGATGTTGCTTATTTGACCCTAAAAGAAGAGGTAAATGGAGAAGTTGAACTTAAGATAGAAGTTAAAGATCAAGATCTTTCTCCATTTTGTGGATTGATTAAGTATTTGGGAGATGATGAATCTCATGATAAATGCTTAGAGCCTATACAATATATTATAGAGTTTGAGTCGATACCAATTTATAAAGTCTCTCTAAGATAAGAGGAATTGGACTTAAAAGAAATGGAATAAGAATGAGAAGAAATTCCCCTTGTTTGCTTTAGAAACATGGAAGTAGAACACATTCCCATGTGATAGGTGGAAAGGCTGAAGTCAGGCTGAGGACATGATAAACGAAGTGCTAAGTAGGAGACAACCCACCGTTAGTCTCTTTTGTTCATTTTGATTGTGTTTTGTTTACTTAAGTCATTTTTCTTTATGTTTTTGTTTGTTTTCTTTGAGTCATTCTCTTCCAATTTGTTTTATTTCTACTTGCTACTATGATGATTTCATCTTCTTTATGCTAGGATTGTGGAAGTGGAGCCTTGGAGCTTTAGAGTTTGATGATCATTGATTTTGCACTTCAGAGTATGCACAAGTGCTTATGTGGAGCTTAGTTTAGAGTTGGAGGGCATGGATTTAGATTAGGCTTGCATGATATGACCAACACATCAACCTAAATCTCAGGAGAGTTTCATTCTTTTCTTCACCCTTACTAATTATTCATTACTTTTGTATTAAACAATGAGAATATTATTTCCCTTTTAATTTGGGGGTAAGATTTTGTGTTGAATTAAGTTGGAGGTTGTGAGGTTGATGGTTATGCTAAAAAGTTGGTTTTGTGTTGAATTTTGGTTGACGAGTTGCTATGTTATGCTTGTTAGCTGCTAGCATCATTGATTATTATGTGTTAAGCTGCTTTATGTGACTTATCCTTGTTGGACATTTATGATTCTTTGTTGGCTCCAATGTTATATGTGTTAGATGGTCATGATTTGAGTCCTATTGATCCTTTTGCTTTATAGGAGATTGCAATTGATCCATGTCGTCCTTAATTTTTACTTCATATGCACCTAAATTTTTCAAAAATGGAACTTTAATTATATTTCTCATAAGAAAAGGAAAAAATTGGCCTAGTTTTTTTTTTTTATTTTTTGTGCTCATATTTGACTTGATCATGAGTTGACAACTTGTCACTCCCCTAAAGTTAAATCATAAAATTATTACCTAGTTTCATTACTCTTCATTCATATTGAGATTTGATGACTTGGGATTGAGGCAATATCATTGATTGGAGGTTAGGTTCTTTCATTTTTAAACTACAATTCATGAGTCTAATATGATCATGTAAATCATACAAAGTTTAAGTTTGTCTTAAATGCCATCTTAGTTAGAAAAAGTGTGTGTATGTTGAAAAGAAAAAGAATAAGAAGAAGATTGAAAAGAGAGTACACATGATGTAAACCCTTGAAAGTTTCATAATTCATAGAAAATAATCCTAGAAGTCTAATATCAAAATTGAAATCCCGAAAATCGACCCAAGTTAAAACCAAATTCTAAATCAGGTCAAACACGAAAATTCTTAGTCTTGAGAAAATCAGGACCCTTGAAACAAAATATCAACTATCGGTTGAATCAACATCCGTATGCCAATCAAATCATCTACCCGATTCCTAAAACGCAAATCAAAACGATATATTCAAATAACGCTCGACAACGAAATGCTAAGATCTTAAAACCTTCGGTGAATTTTTGGAATAAAAATTTCAATTTTCACTAAAAGACAAACTGAGTCAACTCATAACCCTAGACTCGATTAAACGATCCCGAAAACTAAAAACTATTAAATAATCACAAATAAAATAAGATAAACCATAGATATGGCTAAAAATATAAAACGGTCAAAATTCCAAAATTATACGATCTTACGAATAACTCAACGAAACCGGAAGTCAAACCGGAACTCTAAAAGTCAACAAAGCTTACAAACAAACCTACTATTTAAGATCCGGCAATCCCGCGATCTTAAACCCTAGACAATGAAATGAAAATTATTGTTGATAATAGTTCGTAATAATATAAAAAAGCTTAAAAATATTATATTCGCAAATTTCTAGTGTCCTTCGGATCCAAATGGGATCAGTTTTTAAAAATCGTGCCCTAGTACACCGGATGGCAAAAATATTCTATAAATACCAATAGACTCGTAAAAATATAAGGTTTTCAAAAATAACAGTTTTAGAATTTTTCGGTAGCTAAAAATTACAGATATCGCATTTATACGCTTATTTTTATTACTACCGGTATTTTAATTGTCTAGTTTACTATTCATGGTACTTTTCTACTATTCATTACTATTCCTCTATCTCTACTTTTTCTTACTACCTATTCTTATACCTACATACCTATTTCTTACAATTTTCTTTTCCCATAAAAATTCTACACTACATATTACTAAACTTCTCTTACACTTTTCTGAAAGTAATTTTTAAACAAATTGCTCTCCCTCTCTCTCTTGATGCCATCCACCCTTCTTCTCCTCCCTCTCCAATTATTTTCTTTTTCAATTAATTTAATTATATATAATTTTCACTCCAAAATTCTATAAATACCCACTTTCTCCTTCATTCTTTCACACAATTCATTTCACTACCAAAACTCTCTCAAAATCTCTCCACAAATCCTCTCTTTAAGATTTCTCTCTATCAAAACTCTCTTAAACCAATTCTTCACAAAAATCATTCCTTATACACAAACTATCTACTACATATCACTAACCACATCATACCCCCTTTCATCTACCATCTTCATACCACATAAACACTTTAGGTAAACTTCTTCCAACTATTTATTTATATATGTTATGTAACTTAACATGACTATGGTGTTGTTTTGAAACTCATATGAGTAATAAAAGCGACAACATGTTCATGTTTTGTTCTTGCACATGAACATCCTATTTATTATGTTGTTATGTTGATTTTATTATTCATATCTAACTAAATATATTTATGTATTTATATATAATCTTTAGAGCATATAAGCCACTTATTATTTATTTAATTTCATATTTTGCAATTTATTTATTTCATACTATTTCTTTAAGACTAGTCTTTCTAGTCTTAGACTTGTCCATATCAAGTCAAAATAATCTTTTTTTTTTTCTTTATTCTTTTTGGGACTGGTCTATTCTTAATCTGGGATGCCTTGATGAAGCTAAGGCTCCCAATACTTGACCAGGATACCTTGATGAAGCTAAGGTTCCAATACTTGATATTTTTATTATCTTGCTTATTATTATTTGTTTCTAGTATTTTCTCATGTTTTTATTATTTTGCATGCTCATAATACTTGCATCTACATAATGATATTGTCTCAACTAATTTAAAAAGTAGAATTTTACTTTATTAAAGGAACTTAAAACTAAATTTTCTATTATGTGACTTGTCACAAATTAATGAAGTTATTATCAACAACATAGAAATAGAGTAATACAAGTTTTCTTAAGTTTTTCTCAAACAACAAAGATAACTTTACCAAAATAACATAAGAAATGAATACTTTCTTTGTACATTATGGCAACCTAAGTTTTAGTAAAATAATTTGTTAATATTTAAAGTTTTCACAAAAAGCTTAAGAATAAACTCTTTTTAACTCCATAACAAAACTAAGAAACAAACTAGTTTTCAAAGGTAAGATGAATTCAACCCATAAAGTTATAACCTACTTAGAAAAATAATGATTTTCAAGTTTCTAAAGAAGAAACTTATTTTCAAAGAATATAAATAAGATAAGATTAAAAACAAAGGATTTATCAATAAAGAGGATTCTTTTCAAAGAAATAAAAGAACAAGTTTTTAGAAAACAAAAACTTATATTTTAAATAATAAATATAAGAAGACAATATTCATTTTCTAAAATATTCTAAATATAACTTTATAAAAAGGTTTTCAACAACTTAACACACTTTTAATAACTTTAATCTTTTATCAATAGAAGAAAAATTTATGAAAATTAAGATTAAAGGAAAATTTACTTGTTTTAGAAAAAGGAATGAAGAAAATAAAATAAAAATATACTCATTTATAATAACCTATGAAGATATAAAGTTTTCTTCAAAATACTTGAAAAAAATTTATCAAAGTTAAGTTTTAACACTTTAAAAAGAATTATTTTATGAAGTAAATTGTTGAGACACTACCATTAGAATTTTTGCATATGGAGTGAGCTTATTTATATACTCAAAGGATTTATCAATTATATTATATATATGTATATATGTATTTACTAAAGGATTTTTTAATGAAGTTGAGTTAGGAAATGGTTTTGCAAAATCTAAAAATTTTCGTTTTAAATCTGTACCCAAAGTTTTCAGAACCCAAATGATCTTGTATGATAAAAATAACCTTAGAAATGGATAGATTTTTCGAATAGGTAGAAAACGGCATATTATATGTGAAATTCCGGGTTAAAATGAGCAAGTTATGGCCATTTTAAATTAGATTTTAATTTTATACAAATTTGACAAATATAGTGAAATAGAATTTGAAAGTTTAAGTAGAATTTTACGAAATACTCATCCCGGGGATTTCTTTTATCTAGATGATGAAGGATACAAGAATACCCTACCCAAGGATTACTGCGACTAAGAAGATCACAAAATGACGAGTGAGTTATCCCTCTTAATTTCGGTACCTTGCTTGTGCTTGTAAAGTAGTGGCATTAGCATACTAAGAAAAGATAAAATGGATATGTATGGGAATTCGGGGGTATGCATATATGTGATTCTTTGTTTATGCGTGAAATGAGAATTAAGAATATCGTAACTTCAAACTGCTTGTTTAATGTTTTTGTTTACTTACTTGTATGACTGTTTATTTGCTAAATTGATTGATCGCCCCTAATAAACCTTAATAAGGTTTGGCTTATGAAAAATAAAACGCTTACGCATAGCATCCTGAGTCACATCTTTTGGAAGGCTGCGACTCCACGTAGAGTTGGATTGGTTGTTATCGTGCTGTGATATGGGCCATGTTCCTTCCTAGAGAATCCAAATCGCCCGGGGAATGCGACTCTAGGTTCGAGCCGAGCCAACGAACGCTTTGGGTGGGGACCTGGGGACTAGCAGTAGAAGATCAAGGATCTTCATCACCGATTCCCTAACCTTCGATACGGAGAGGTAATCCATTTTATATATGGTTTCCAGATAACTATATATATATTTGCGTAATCACATGATTGTTGCATTATACGCATAGCATATGTGTGAAAATTTAAATGAACTTGTTTGAAAACATGGTGCGAATGAAAAGAATATCTCACTAAGCTAGTTGTAGCTTATATCCCTATAGATTTTGTGGAAATAGGTATACCCGTGGCTTAAATTGAGGATCATGACATTAAGGAAGTCATGGAAGGATGTTAAGCTTCTATGAAGGAAATGGAAACATAAGATGAAGTAATTTTGTAAGGCTCTTTATATGTAATGAATTCTATGTTAGTAATTTGGATATTCTAAGATGTATATTTATTTGTAGACAATAGAGGGACATGCCCCTAAGAATTGTAATTTAATATGTTTATGTTTTATGATAAGTATTCTCTTTGCCTTGTTACTTATTTATTATCAATATAAATTGCGTTCCTTTGGTTGTGATGTACGCCTTGTACATGATATGGAAGCCTTTACGTAACTGAGGTAGTCATTACTAGGCTTTAATATTGTGTACGGCAGATTGCTAAGTTTATAGTACCCTCGGGGCGTGGCACATGACCTATGGTCATGTTAGTAAAAGGGGTCTAATGAAGGATGCATGTGTGCAAAAATATGAAAAGGAAGAATAAAGTGCTCTCTAGTGCAAATGCAAATGAATTAAATCTAAAAAAGGGATGCATGTGTGCTTAATATCAAAACAAAAAGGAAAAAGAAAAAATTAGGAAAAACTAAGAAAAAAAAAAGTAAAGGAAAAACTTGATTTTTGTATCGTTTACTTGGTAAAATTATGCTTGTAACATGAATTAGAAGTGTATACATGCTTCTCTAGTGCACAAAGTGTAGGGATTGCTTCTTGAGTTAATTGATGTTAAACTTGATTTTTAGCTAGCGGATCTTGAGTTAAATGAAGTGATCAACCTTTATTGAGCAAGAGACTAATGATTTAAGTTTGCAGAAAGTGAGTTGTATACATGTTGATTGGTTGAGTACTAGAAATGTATGAAAAGAAGAAATGATCTAGGCACTACTCATAAGAAATAAAAATCAAATGAAGTCAATAGAAGCCAATTAAAGTCACATATGAATTTAAATTAATAAATTTTTTAATGTTTACAAATTTGCCTCAAACGAAGAACCAAAATTTTGAAAATTCAAAAACAATTTAAATATTGAAATAAAAGTAAAGTATAGTTTAATAATAGTTTTCTAAATGAAAAGTTTACAAGAAAAATCAAAACAATGTTGTTAGGAGCTTTGATTTTACAAAATTACAATTTTACCCCAAATAGAGAACTTACGCGAATTGAAAAATTCAAAATTGTAAATAAATTAGATTTATTTGATATATTTAAATCATTTTCACCCCAAGAGGTCAATTAAAAACCCTAAACTATTAAAACTAACTATGGTTTTTATACACATAAAATTTAGACACACAAGATCATATACATGACAAAACCCTAAGAGGAGGTCTTTTTTTCTTGTCTAAAACCCTACACTCTACCTTACTAGCCCCAGTATAAATACTTCTCTTTTTCTACTCTTACCTTTTTAGGAAGCTTACTAAGACCTTAAGGTGAGCTAATTTAACCTCTAGCCTCCACTTACTATTAGTTAAGCTAGTTTAAAGAACGATTAACATTAACTAGCTGAGATTATCCACTTGCCACTAGGCATTTTAAACATGAAGGTATGCTAGAAGGAGAGGATGGATCATAACCTTCACAAAATTCATTATATGGTAAGAGCCTAAGATTTTAAGATATTTCTTAGTGTTTTATAGCTATATAAGCATGATAACTTACTTAGGGATGTTGGTTCATGTTATGGATAGCAAGAAATCAAGTGTTAGAGTGATTTTGAGTTAAAAAGCTTCTTTCCAACTAAAACAAGTGGAGTACTACACTTTAAAGTAAGGTAAGACTTTGAGATTTACTTTCTATGTTGAGGAATTTCAATAAAAGGAAGATATGACTATTCTAATAGTGTAAAATTGAGAATAAACATGATTTATGGTTGGGTTTTACCTTTTGATTGATGAATGGGTGTTTGAATGAGTAAATGGACATAAATTATAGAAAAAAATGATCATATGAAGGTGGGTTTTGTTATAGGTAATATAGGCTATTGGAAAGATTGCAAAATAAATAAATAAATAAAAACCATGAAGAAATTGTAGTTACTGTCAAGTTAGATGTTTTAAGTCTTCAAATCCTTGATTAAACATGTTTGGAAAAAAAATGAAGATACCATAGATAAAATTTAGGATTTAACATAGTCATCTACCCCTTTGAAACCTCAAAAGTTGCCTTAGAATCCATTTTCATCGAAAACATCAAGTTTGAGATCGAAATAATGAAAACCTAGAATAATACGGTAAGTACACGAGGTTGTGTACCTTCCTATGTTCCTCACTGGTCCCAAAACGTGAAAAACTTGGTTTTTTAGAAAAGAACAATCAATACACGAGGTCATGTACCTGGTCGTGTACCTCATTGGCTTTCAAAACTTGAAGAAGACACATTTTCCAGAAAAAGCATGGCAAGTACATGAGGTCATGTACCTACCTGTGTTTCTTACTAACTTTAGAACTCGAAGGAATCAAGTTTTCCAAAAAAAAAAAATGGCTACAACGCGAGGTTGTGTACTTGCTAATGTTTCTCTCTAATCTTAAAACTCAATCTACCTTAAAAGAACATGGGAAAATACATGTGCTCATGTACCCTGTAATCCCCAGGTTTTTGTCATAGTATAGGTTAAAAATTTAAAAGAATTAAAGAACTAAATCTAATTTTATATCCTAAAATAATAAATGTTTTGGTAGTATATTAATTAATATTCCATAGATGTTCTAAAGTCTGGCTGTTTTATATGCATTAATGATTTTTGAAATTTCATTTCCTATATTTAAATCTTTTCCAAAAGTACCAAAAATATATTTGCAAGCTGTCTACCATAAGTTTTAAAGCATGGATGTACTATCATTTCTATTAATAGAGCTTCTTTAATTAAATGTTGAAATGACAATTCCTACTTACATCATGCTTATTTTCTTTTATGTAAAAAAAAGGGCAATCAGAGATTTGAAAGTTTACACCAATTGGACGTTATTGTTTTTAAAAAATAAACACGATATTTTTGAAATATGCTTTTCTAACATACTCTTTGTTATCGCACAAAATCGTTTCTTCCAAATTTTTGTATTTTTAGCTTGAAAAACTCCAAGATCGTATTTACAAGCTACAAAGCTAGTGTTTTGGAAAGAAGAAAGTAAAGTAATCTAAAAAAGCATGATATGAATTTCATTTGCGTTGTTTTTAAAGATTTCAGGAAGTATCTTTATTAAATACACTAATGCATGTACACATTTCACCATTGCATGAAACTTTCTTTTTCTAGTAGATATCATGTTTTTAAAAACTAGAAAAAAACCTGGCTTACTAAAAATTGTTAAAAACATATAAAAGCCTACTTTTTGAGTTTGTTTAAGTTTAAAATGAATAATGTCTATTATATGTGTTTAAACAAAAGTTATCTTAGCTTATTTGAATAAAGAATAACAAAACATGCAATAAAACAAAGTGGATCAACCCTCTAAGCTCTTACAATGATCTAGAGATTGGTATAAGACAATAAGTCTCATGTTGGATCAGTAAGTTGTTAGAAGTTATTGTGTTGGGATGTTTTTATGCGTGTTTTGATGCTAGAATCCGATCTGGAAGAGTTATAGTGAGATAGATTTGTTTTAGAGTTTGTTTGTTTGTTGTTGATGTCATGGCTTGGCTTTGCCCTCTAGGTGGATCAGTAGTAAAGTTAGTGTAAGTGTCAAGAGTAAGTTTTGATGCACATTATCTGTTGCAGCCTAAAGTCGAGCCCTCGACATACTCATGAAAACATTGAAGGTTGTTGTGCCAAAAAATAAGTTTAAGTGTTAGAGTAGTACCCATCCGGCCTATAATCGAGCCTTAGATGTACCTTGATAGGCACGAGGGTTGTGGCGGCCAAAATAAAGCAAAGTGCATGGAGCATAGCTTTTATCATGGCTTAATATCAAGCCCTTAACATGCCCACGACACAAGCCGTGAGCTTTTAGCAGCATGCAACTCTCAGTTTATTGAGGCGCGACATGGTTTTCCGTATAGCAATGTACCCCACCACCCTTTCTTAAGATGCTGTAAACCCCTGAAATTTTCGGAATTCTTAGAAAATAATTTTAGAGCAAAAAAAAAAAAAAGGACCAAAATCGAAACCCTAAAACCGACCTAAGTTAAAACCGAACTCCAGAAACTTTAAACAAGATCAAATACGAATTTCATAACCTTAAGAAAAAGAGAACCTTTAAAAACGAAATGGAAAATCCAATAATCGATTGGTTCAAACTTGTATGCTTAACAATTCATTTATCTGATCCCTAACATGTTACTAGAGATAGTATACTCAAATATTATTTAATGACAAAATTATAAAACCTTAAACCCTTCGGCAAATTTTAGAATAAAAATTTAAAATTACTATCAATTGATAAACTGAGTCAACACATAATCCTGACTCGAATGCATAATCCCAAGAACTATTAAATATTAAATGAATCTTAAAGATAAAGTAAAACTTAAAATTTTGAACAAAAAATATAGTATAACTATAAACCCCTAGATTATATAATCTTACGAATAAAACTTAAAAGTCGAAAGTTAAATTAGAACTCTAAAATCAACTTGGTCGGTAACAAACCCTAATAAGTCTAGATTCGACAATCCCACACTCTAAACCTAAATAATAAAAATGAGATAATCGTTGATTATAGTATGTAATAATGTAATACAACCTAAAAACATCATATTCATCAAAATTTAGTTCATTTCGAACCCGAACAGGATTAATTTTCAAAATCAGGGTCAAAGACATGCAAAACAGTAAAAATATTTTAATAACACCTTTAGACTCGTAATAATATGAGGATTCATAAAATATCGTTTTTAGAATTTTTCAATATCTTAAAATATCAAATATAGTCTTTTTACACGCATTTTCGTCACTTTCGATATTTTATTTTTCTAGTTTACTATTCATTTACTATTCACTACTATTCATTATATCATATATCTCTACTTTTTTTTTTTTTTATAACCTATAAACCTATTTCTTACATTTACATTATCAATACTACTTTTTATTTTACTTCACTTACACTTTACTTACTTTTTTTTACTAAAATTAATTTTTAATCACATTTTCTCTCTCCCTCTTCATATGGCTGGCCACTCTCTCTCATTCCTCTCATTTTGTTTTTCTTTTTATCTAATTTAATTCTCACAAATTTTCACTTCAAAATTCTATCAAGACCCCTTTCATTCTTCTCATTTTACACATTTCTCTTTTCACATAACCAAACTCTTACAAATTGAAAACTTAAATTCTCTCTTTTCCTCTTCTCAAATTGTGAGCTTCATCCCCCATTCCAAAGTGATTTTCACAATTTTTTCTCTTCGTACATCTCCTTTCTATCATCTACCTTGGGTAAACACTTAAACTACCTCGTGGTTCATAGAAAAACATAACATGAACTCATGTATGCTTTGATTTCATAAGTTCATATCATGTATGATTATAATGTTGTTGTCTTAATGGAATTTTCCAAAGAAATAAAAGAAGTTGTCTTCTTTTATAAAAATAAAACTAAACTCTATATAAAAATAATTTTTGAAACTTAGGAAAATTTTCCATTAAAACTTATGATTATAATACAACAACCTCCTTTTCAAAAATTTAAATAGGTTCATCATAAATTTTTAGTTGTTTATGCAAGTTTCTTCAAGACTTAATTATGTGGTTCCATTAATCTCCTTTCAAATACTAAAACAATTTTATTATTAAAAATCTTAATGTTAATAATTCTTTATTATGCAAACTTTTCTTAAAAACTTATTTATAAGTTTTACACTAACACTTTGATAAACACTAAGAACCAAATAAATTTCCTAAGTCAAGTTTAAAACTAATCTGCTAATTAAAAATCCACTTAGAAATAAAATCGGTATACAACTTAAAGAACTAAGTTTTAAGAAGTAAATTCATTTTCTTTTTATGAAATTAAGGAAATAGAAATAATAGTTATAATAATTAAATACCCACTTGTAATAATTAAAAATTTTAGTTTTCTTCCAACAACCTCTTAATACCAAAATGTTCAAAAATATTAATAGAAAAAGAGTTATTATGAGAATAAAAATTTAGAACAAGTTATTCATTTAATTTTCTCATGCTAAAACTTAAAATAGTTTAGAAGTAATAAGACTTAGAATGATTTTCTTCACAACCACATAAAGCTTCATGTTTTAAAAAAATTTAGTTAAAAGAAGTTTAGTACGAAAATAAAATATTTATGAACTCTAAAATAAATATAAAATCATTATTTTCTTTATTAAGTTTCCTATTTACAACATCTAAGAATTTAAAACTTTGTTTAAGAGGCAAACTTAGGAAAATTTCTATGAGGAAATACACTTAGAGTTTCATGCCACCAATGAATAAGACCATGTCTTGTAAAATAAGTTATTAAATAAAATTCCTTTCAAATATGAGACCTTTGAGATTTCAAAATATATATTGAACTATGATTCTTATTTTCTTGTTGTTGAGTCACATGTTTACAAAATAGCAAATTTAATCATAAGTTGAAGAATGACCTTTCACAAAACTTTATCTTTCACAAAGATTGTTTACAAATTTTATTTTAAGACAACACCACTACGATCATGTATATAATATGAGTTATCGTCAATATTAAATGATTTTCAAAGATAGAAATATTTATATGGTAGAAATATTTATATGTTTACTATAAAGTGTCTAAGTGAAGTAAAACTTGAAAAATTTTCAATTTGATAACTAGAATTTTCGTGTCTATTATGTATTGAACCGTTTCGAAACCCATGTAAAAAATAACCTTATAAATAGATAGATCTCTTCGAGTAGGTAGAAAATGACATCTAATATGCGAAATTCCAAGTTAAAACAAGTAAGTTATAGCCGTTTTAAGTTGGAATTTCACATAATTCGAATTTTGATGAAAATAAAAAAGATAAAATTAGAATGTTTAAATAGAGCCTCTATGAAATACTCATTTTGGGTATTGCTTTTATCTAGGTGATGAGAAATACGGGAATCTCCTTCCTAAAGATTATTATGACTAAGAAGATTGCAAAATCAACGAGTGAGTTTTCCTTCTAAATTTGTTACATTGCTTGTGTTTGTAAAGTAGTTGCATTAGCATGATAAGAAAAGATAAAAATGGATATGTATTAGGGATTATCAAGGTTTAAGTATGTGTTTCTTTTACATGTGTGATTAAGTAAATGCTAAGCATATCCCAACATTAGAATGTTTGCTTGACCCTATTTATTTATTTGTACGCTTGATTGCTATGTGTGTTTAAAATGATTGATCGCCCTCAATGAATCGTAATAGGGAATGGCATTAACAAGAAAATGATCACGCATAATATCTGTCAAGTCACATTTTCGGAAGGCTGCTACTCCTACGTGTAGAGTTGGATGTGCTGTGAGTGTACTAGGACACGGGCCATGCTCCTTCTTAGGGAATCCACATCGCTCGGGAATATGACCCTAGGTTCGGAGCCATGCCAACTAAACGCTATGGGTGGGTGCCTGAGGACTAGTAGTAGAAGATCAAGGAGACCTTCATCAATAATTCTCTAATCCTTGATATGGAGGGTGTAAATTCATTATATGTATAGGTTTCAAATAACTATACATATTTGTATTATTCTTGTGATTGTTGCATATACATAAGCATAGCATATCCTTGACTAACTAACTTGTTTGTCTATGATTGTCAGTGCGAATGATGAGGAAAATCTCACTAAGCTTGGTTCTAGCCTTTTCAATTAATATTTTGTTTTTCCCTTCGGCTACACCATTTTGTTTTGGAGTTCTGGTGTAAACCCCAAGAATTTTCATACCAGTAAAAATAGATAGAAATATAGATATAGAAAATAGATGGTTAATATTGAACTTAACAAACACTCTAGAATAGGACGAGCAGTAATGAACCTATATATAGTTTTAAACCCTAAAACAAAGTTTTCTAGATAGCATTAAATATTACTAATAAGATTTCATAGTGAGTATCGAAAACTCAAAATATAAGAATAAATTGATTAAGATTTTAAGTATGATAAAGAGTAAATAACTAATCACACTTATAGTTAAAAAACGATAATATAAAGATAATTGTTAGGGTTATAAATACATAATAAAAACATAAACAGATCTATAACTAATAATCTAGACTCCAACTAAATATTTGTATCACACCATTGCTTTAATTAGAGTATTCTTAAGCTATTAGAGCTTAAAATGAAAATTGACCTATTAAGCTTAAAAAACCCTAATTGGGTGAGAAAAAACCTAAAAATAATTAATCGCATAAACTTTAAACCTAAAGTTGAACTCAATAATAATCTAGAAAATTTGCAAAACTCTATATAAATTTTTTAAGATAAAACTGCTAAAAACTATCATATTTGTACCCATTTAACTTAATAAACTACCCTAAAATGTAGATAATTATTAACTAACTTATATTATAATATATATATATATATGTAAATACGGTGCAAATTACACCAAATATGCGGCTAAGATTTGCATTGGATTTGGCTAGCTGAAATGTAAGAAAAACTTGTCCAATTATTTATCCCAAAGTCAACAAATCAACACATGTGAACCAACCAAAATTAGCCAACTCAAACCCTCTTTAAATGCAACAAACACACTTGGAATTCAGTGGAAAACTTAAGCCGAAAATTTGTTGCAAGAGCTACCATCTTCTTCTTCATTTATATACACATACAGCTTCATAATTTATAAGGAAACAAAGCCATTTAAGAGCCTCAAAACAACAACATAAACACCCTTGAAGCAGCTACAAATTCGTGCAAAACTCAACCCCAAAACAACAACTAAAGACACACAAATACAACTCCATTAACACCAACAAGCTAGGATAAGGAACAAAAGAGGTAGGTTAATTTCGTTTTAAGTTAGTTTATACATTAAACATTGTCCTAGACAATATTTTGTTAATCTTAGGTTTGAAATCAACTCAAGAAAGGAGCTTAGAACATCCACAGCAAGATGAACTTTCATAAATCCCTAGTTACACCCTTTATGTTCATAAAACAAAGATTATGGACATGTTGATGTGTTATAAGATGATATATATATATATATATATATATCATGTAAAAAACTTAGGAATAAGTTAGAAACAAGTTGGACGTGGAAAATAATCAAAAATTGGATCAAACACGCGAGGAAGATGATGAATAGTAAAAAACGCAAAAGAGCATGGGCACTACACAGCCTGATGAACTAGTCGTGTTGCTCTCGACAATGACTTTTTGTGACGCACCATGTTTTCAGAAGAACACGGCTAGTACACAGCCATATACCAAGCCGTGTTCCTCTCGGCTTCACCAAAAAATAAGAAAACAATAAATAAAATGTGTTTTAATTTCAAATATGATTATTATTATTATTGTTGTTGTTGTTGTTGATGATGATGATGTTAATGTTAATAATAACATTATCATTAATGTAATTATTATGATTCTTATTATTAATGTTGTTATTATTATTACTAATGTTAATGTTATTAGTAATATTATTATTGGTCCTACTTTAATAATCGAGAAGGGGAGGGGGAGGGGGAGGGGGAGGGGAGGGGGGGGGGGGGGGTTGAATTGATTATTAATAAAATTAGTAATTTTGTTCCTTTTAAAAATTATTCCCCTTCGATTTTAAATATGAGAACAATATAAACAATTAAACAAATATAACAATTAAATTGTGGAAATTAAAAAGATAGAGGTTAGAGAATTAGGCAGTAATTTATAGTGGTTCCGTCTTATGCATCAGTCCACTCTTCCAACTCCGAGCCGGAAACCCAGTTATCCTACAGGTTTGTTCCACTATATCCAATAAAATCAAATTATAAACTTGTACAATCCTCTCTGCTTGATTCTCATAGCTATCCTTTAGCTACAACCGATCTATAGAGTCTAAACTTGTAATTGAACTATCACTCAAGAAGGCAACAATACGTTCCTTATTTTACACAAATAAAAGATAATACATAATAAAATGCAATATGAATAATATGCACGGATTTGCTCGTGTATATGTAAGTGGGATTTTTTTCTTTGGTAGCAGTGTCAATCACTTTGAAAGAAATAACTCAGTATAGGGTTCACTTTTGCTGGAGAGAGAAAAGGCAAATTAAGTTTCAAAGAGCAGATGATAGGTAACAGATTGCATGCATATCTATTTCTTTTGTTTTTCGACCAATATATATTATTTTTTAATGAAGACTTTGTAAACTTGAGTTCAAATTTCAACGATCAAATCTGATGGATAAGCTTTCCCAAGGATCTAGGTTAAAATCTAGAGTTCCTTATCTCCTTTTTGAATTTAAGTCTTGCTTGCGAGCTTTATCCTCTTTGTATATTCAAAAACACAACGATTCTAATGTGAGTATAATATATATGTTTCCCTTCTTCTTACTCCTGTTTCTGATTTAATCTATAACGGGAATATGTTAATAATCCTTGCTTGAATTCCATAGATGTTAAAACTTTGAACCATATCCGTTGTAGAGATTTGTAGTCATTGTTATCTTGTCATCGTAATCTTGTTTAATCCAAGATGACACTTATCCATTTTGAATATTCTCTTGGCAAAATCCCTTGAAAATAGATACTCATCACTTACTTGTCTTGAATAAGAAAATCGTGTAAAATTTATTCAAACAAAATCTGAAATTGTTCTTGAAGATTTTTCTTCCGTTTGTAGCGAGAGAGAAACGTTTGTAGAGAGAGAAACTTGAGATAATCTTTAAATCCCCTTGAATATTAACCAGCTTAAGTGGAACAAATGAGTATATTATCCAAATAAACTCATTTGCTCAGAGCTAGGCCTTTAAGATAAGTATTTGTACTGTTTTGGAAAAAAAAATTTCACTTTGGAGAAGATGAACAGTAAAATCACGTGAAAACTAGTTACTGTAAAAAATTGCAGGTGACCCTCTGGATGATCCTTTGGACATTCCTCTGGATAACTTATTGAAACTTCCATCTTCA
Organism: Combretum micranthum; assembly: GCA_024138025.1. NCBI lineage: Eukaryota > Viridiplantae > Streptophyta > Magnoliopsida > Myrtales > Combretaceae > Combretum > Combretum micranthum. Next base: position 656,403 of record JAMXBD010000464.1, on the reverse strand, counting down.
TCTTTCTGATATATACCCTTTGGAATATCTTCCGGATAGTCTTTTGTATATCAGATAATAACTCATTTTTTTTATTTTCACTGATACAACCTTCTGGAATATCCTCTGGATAATCTTCTGTACATATTTCAAAGACCCTTGATACTATTCATTTTTTTCTGCCAACATCCGTGATAACTGCTGGATGACCTTTGGGATACCTAATAGAATTCATTTTTCTTCTTTCTCTCTAACTTAAAACTACACATTTAATAAACTTGTTAGTAATCATTTTATACTTTTGTTATCATCAAAATCTATTTTAAGAGAATCTAGCAATTTTTAATGGCATTACTATTGTTATGATTATTATTATTATTAGTAATGATATTATTATCATGTCTATTATTATAATTATTATGATTATCATTATTATTATCGTTATTGTCATTAAGATTACTATTATTTTTATTAATGTTATTATGAAAATTAACATTAATATTGTTAACATATCATTATTATTAATATTAATATTATTACCATTATTGCTAATATTAGTATACTTTGCATTAAGAATAAAATTAAGATAATTGTAAAATACTTGTTTTCTATAAATAAACATATAAGAGTGGAAATTTAAAGAAGTTAATATTATGAATAATGTCATTCTTAAAAATGACAAGAGAATTATATGAAGTAGATTAAGAGAAATACGACGAAACTAAATAATAGTAAATAAATATTAGTTACTATAATAAGTTAACTAAATGTAACGTCCTAAAAATTTAATCAAACATTAAATCGATTAAGGCACTACCACCACGTATAATACACTAAAGTATTACACTCTCAGGCTTCCTTTAAAAGATTTTGTTTATGTTGAACATTACTACTCAATTTCAGGTTATGAAATCATTTAGTTAGATTTTCAAATAACTGGATTTAGCAGCAGAAAATCAATTTTATAAAATAATTTCTAAATAAAAACATTACAAAACTTCCACTCATTCAAGTGGAAGAACTTTCACTTAAACAAAGCTTTACAAAAGCTTAATTACAAAGCATGCGCACCAATAAGCCCCTTTTAAGAAATATTGCAACTTAAAATACAAATCTAGCTTTTAAACAAAACAAAATAAAAGTAAATACAAAAGAAATCCATGGTAAACTCACTTCACTTCTCCTCTCCATTCTCTAGGATTGCACAAAACCCGAGTCTTGCATCATTATCATAAAAAACCATCATCATCAATAAAGAACACCATCATCATCTTCATCAAATCATCATTAACATCATCACCAACATTATCATCATTAATCGTCATCAATAACAAATCCTGTAAAAAAAACAACAATAACAAGGATGAGCCGAAGCACAATATACAGTAACAAAATCACACACGGAGTGATACACGAGCAGTTAAATGCAATACAACAGACAACAAGTTATTATCTTTTCTTTAATGTAAGCAAATCAATACTAGAGCACTAATACTCCAGAACAATCCAGGAAACGATTTACCATCCTAGGCTCCACCGCAGCGGACGGGGGTGCCCCTAATGTCACGGTCCGAAAGTTGAGGACTTTATGGGGGTGTTTAGCTTGGGCATGTTAAGTTACGAGTGGCATCAACAGAAGGTTTGTTCGTGGTATGGGTTGTCTCTGAAGGCGGGTGATGAACTCATATTTTACATACATTTTGTGGATAAAATTGATACATATTTGATAGAAATCAAGTAGAATTTGTATTTATAAGTGTGAATTTTGTGAAATCAAGTCAACAAAGAAGTAATGAGCAAATTCCAAAACAATTGATTGAAGATCAACATGTACGCCAGCTCAAAAGCATCCAACGCCGCCGGCGTAGAGACTATGTAAAACAACCACAGAAGCCAATTTCTTAACGCAGTCATCAACACAACCAGGGTAGAAGACAATTTGAAGCAAGCATTTGGAATAAGGAGCTACGCCGGCAAATTCTGCATCAACGCCGCCGGCATTGAGCCGGTGTACTTTGTCCACAGAATGCAAATCCTTAACGCAGGCTCAAACACAGCCAGTGTAGGGTTTGATGAAGCAACGAACGTCGGACTTCTGGGATTCAATGCTGCCAGCGTAAGTCCTTGCGTATAATCCTATAAGAAATTCTCAATGATGATCTACGCAGGCCAGATTTGAAGCAACACTGGCTGTGTTCATCAAGCGTAAGTTGAAGAGGCACTTTTCATACAACGAACGCCAGCAAGATCCACATTTGCGCTGGCGGCGTACATTTTGTAACTGCCGGCGTACCGCTATGTCAGTCTGTATTCTTCATGCGAATTTGCTCTATTTAAGAGTGTTTTTGGAGAGAAAAATATAGAGAAGTAAGACACAAAAATACTCAGAAAAATTAGGAAACAAAATGTTCTTGTTTGTTTCTTTTTTAGGGCACTAAGACCCTAATGTTCTAGCAATTTAGAGTGGATTAAGGTTTAGCTACAATCAAGCGTTGCCTACAATTGTGGGATTTTGGATTTGGAATTTCCCGTTTCTGAAAAGGAACCATTTTTAAGGTGTTTTCAATCTCTATTCTTTTATGTTTATGCTTGATTGTATATTGAGATGCATGTTTTCATTGTCAATTATGAATATGTATGAATGGATTCGATGATTTGATGCATGAATTAAATTGATATTAGTGTTGATTATTTGGGAATTTGATTATCTTTGTTTGTAATCCGTTTAGTTTATGCCTGATCAACATAGATTAGATAGAAAGGATTAAAGATACCTGAGAAGGATTCAATGATCCGCACAAACAAAACTTATGTTTTTGAATATGATTTGTCATAGAGATATGTAAATCTGTGATAGAACTTGAGAATTCATTGTCAACGGTGCTTGTTTTGTATTCTTAACTAGGATAGTAATTTTGGTGAGAGCAAAATGCTATTAACCTGAAATCATAGATAACTTATCTTAATAGGATAGTTTATGCTATGAAGGATTTTGTTACATCGAGAGGTGAGCAATTCTTAGATGAATTTGATCAAATCCCAAGTAATCAAAGTTATATATCAATTTAAAGTATGAGTCATTTCACATGAGAATAGAAATACATCACTCAAATATCATCTGCATCTCCTAAACCTAAATCCCTCGTTATAGTTGCTGGAACATATGGTTTTAGTTCTTGATAAATCATTTGAAATCTAGTTTTTAATTTAGATTAATATAGATTAATTGCACATTTGAAAAATCAATTGCTTAAATTAGGGTAAAAGTTTAAATCTAGTAATTAGCCATTAGCTCCCTGTGGATATGACTTGGACTTTCCAGAATATACTGATTTGTACCCGGTGATTTTGCTGACCGGTTAAGTAATCCACTCATATTTGAAATTAAAATCTTTAGAATATTGAGAAGTGTGGTTTACTGCAGTTTCAGCAGGTCTAGCCTCCCGTGGACAAACTGGTCGGGAGTTGATACCGCTCTCCTGATGAGGCCAAGATAGGCCGAAACCAGTTCGTATAGTTGAACCTTCCAAACCTATGAGGGATCGTGGCAAAGCCGAGATGGTGCTCCTTATGAGAATGTGGGGTTCAGAACTAACCTGGGAAGTCAAGGAAGATTAGCCTGGCTCGTCATCCAGATTAACAACAAACGATGCTTGGAGGGATAGTCGAGCACCACACGGGAACTCTTTGAGAAGTGAAACTACCATCCCGTGATAAATGGTATCAGAACCAAAGTTCCTAGCTCCATCAGACCACTTAGATGCTACCCAAAGTTCTTGGTGAGTGGGTAATTCTTGTTGTGGATGCGGCTCGTGTGGGCGAAGCTCGAGAGGAGCGACCACCAGAGAGAGGACATTGTTGCCAGAGGGCAGCTGTGTTGCGAGTCGTGGAGATAAGAATTTTCCCATATCTTGTTGTCAATTCAGCTCATGTGGATGAAGCTCAAGAGGAGCGACCACCAGAGTGAGGACATCGTTGCTAGAGGGCAACTGTGTCGCGAGTTGGGGTTGAAGCAAGATCTTATACTCAAACCTTATTGTTGGGCAACTCAACAAGAGGCGATCTCGGAGGATGGATGAATGGGTGAGGGTGAGAGGAAGCCTATAGAAACCCAAAGTCCTAGTGAGATGATCTTGGGTGTGTTTACAACTTGTGTGGAGAAGGGGTGAGAGTTGAAAGTAGGTAGTGGCTGCAGCAAATTTACCTTATAACGAGGACATCATAAATTTAAGTGGGGGAGAGGATCACGGTCTGAGAGTTGAGGACTTTATGGAGATGTTTAGCTTGGGTATGTTAAGTTATGAATGGCATCAGTAGAAGGTTTTTTTGTGATGTGGGTTGTCTCTGAAGGTGAGTTCTACCTTCGTGGACAAACTGGTTGGGAGTTGATGCCGCTCTCTGATGAGGCCAAGGCAAGCCAAACTAGTTCGTATAGTTGAACCTCCCAAACGTATGAGGGATCGTGGCAAAGCCGAGGTGGTGCTCCTTGTGAGAATGTAGGGCTCGGAACTGACCTGGGAAGTCAAGGAAGATTAGGCTGGCTTGTCATCCAGATTAACAACAAATGATGCTTAGAGGGATGGTCGAGCGCCACATGGAAACTCTTTGAGGAGTGAAACTCCCATCCTGTGACACCTAAGCCCGCAGACCACCCTAGGCAGAAATCGTGGGGTTCCTGAGTAACGCTCTTGACGCTCAAGGGAATGATATAAGTAGTCCGAATCCTCATATCTCCTAGATGATATATTCGAAAACGAGAAAATAGCTTCATTAAGGGTCACAGCCGTTACCCGACTCTAGTTAAACTCAGTCCATAACATGAATATAGTTCAATCGTTCCCATAAACATGAACTAAATCATAGTATTTCCCTCCAAGTTTAAGCAAACGTTACACCGATACTATTTGCCCTATTAGCTACCTATCGTACTACTTAGGAAAGTCATATCTCAATGACAGGGGTAGCTTAAGCGCCTAAACTACCATGCCCATCTCAGGACAAGGTACCGTTCCTTGGACCAGATATCGATCTTCCACTCTAGGGCAAGAATCGGATTTCAACGGTAGAAAACACAACCCATAGTCATCAATTAATTAAGCCATCTTTAAGTTCTTAATCCATTTTAGATGCCTATCCTAGCATCCAACACACAAGTTACTGCGTATCTTATTAATTCAAAATCCAAACGGAAATAGAAACATATCAGAAGCCGTCCCATAAGATAATTTAGACTCCATATATGTTCATGAAATAAACTTATATAAGAATTTACTTTAATTATCCTTTTATATCAAACTCATTTTATTACCCTACTTGATCAGACACTAATTTGGAACCCCACTATGTTGCAAAGATCACCCCGCCAAAATATGGACAGTTATCCTTTATTTGTCAAAGAATTTCTAAGTCATGTTATGCTTAAATATTACTAATTCATTATACATCCAGGATCCATGTCAACTTGAGCTTATATTAACTCAAACTTAGCCAAATTAATTAACCTTAATCATTTAACTCAAAAACTAAGTGAACGATGGTTAAACTAACTCAATCGAATTCATTTTAACTTATTCAAGTCTATTTAATTAAGTTGAACCTAAGTTTGTTAGCTAAGTTCATTTTATAACTAACTTCTATGTAAAATCTGATTATTTATTAAATCTATAAATCCACTTAAATCAGGTTTAATTACATCAATTAACTAATATAACACATCAAATATTATTTACCTATCTCGTTTTAACTCAAAAAGACTCATTTCCTAAGTAAACACACATTTAACAAACAAAAACAAGTTTTAAACTTTGTTTGGAAAATATATCAGCTGAAAATAAGTAAAATCTCGACCTTGATTCTTTTTGAATTTGCAAAAACTTAAAACATGAAATCATAGATCTCTTTTTAAGATTTCCAAAGCAATTTAAATCATCTCAATCCAAGGTCGGATGAAAAAGTTAGAAGCAAAATACAAAACATCATTGCAGCAGAGAAAACCAAATGACTGTTTGGATCCCTACAATCCTCTAAGCGGGTTGTTTTCAAGGCTGCTTGGACCTAGAAAAAACACACAAAAACTCCAGTAAGCCTATACTTTTTGCTACAGGCTGTTTCAAGGCTCGTTTACCCCCAAGGAAAGCACACAAAAACTCACCCGAGAGTGCAGCACCCTTTCCCACGGCCATTTGCGCCATATACTCCCCAAACACCCCGTTTGATAGGATTTTTGGACTTTTTCGCATTTCCCTGTTTCAAACTCAAACTTTACAGACTTTTCACTCCTCTTAACCTTACTCTAAGACCTATACAAACATCATACATCATGTCTCATGCATTTAACAACACAAAATAAGTATGAACTCCACTTTTACAACATCAAACAACTCTTCACATCACTCAACATGAATAAACTCTTTCATCACCAACTTTCATCAACTCAAACAACTCTACACACACCATAACTCCTCCATCACAACTTATATCTATCCAAACACTTCAGCTCTTCCATAAACTCATATAACACACTTCATAAGCTCATATAACTTCATTGGTTAACATGAATCATGAAAATCACATTCAAATCATTTTAAACCTACTAGAACAAGAAATCTTCCTTCTGTTGAAAACAAAGAAAACTACAACTATAAAAGCATGCAACTAACCTTAAGGAGCTTTAACTTGATAATTGAGTCTTGGGGACAAGATTCTTGATAACTTGTGCAAGAAAAATTGAAAAGAGAAGATGAAATAATATGGAACAAAGGCACCGTAGAATGGGTATGTTTTGGATGTCTGTTTGGATTATTTTGGGGTTGTTTTTGCTTTATTATTTGGATAAAAAGATATTGATATTTATCCACTAAACATTTGACTTTGAAGGCAATTTTTTAGTGGAATAGAGAGGGCATTGGGCTTTATTTTTGGCTTGTCTTGGGCTTGGTTTAACTTAAAATTTTTGCTACTTTGTTTAGGTTTGGGTTGAGTTTTGTTCTTAAAAACTTAAGCTTTACATGCATTAAAACAACAATAAACACTAATATCAATCACTCATGCATTATACTTATTTTTAACACTCTTAACTTATCAACCATATTTGTATATAATAAATATAATTTATCAATTCAAACATATATAACATATTTCACTCACCAATCGTAAATACACTATTAATGTTAATTCACATTAACACATTAATTTCTAACATGCATAAATTATTAAATAAGATATATTCATCAAAATTTCATATTTAAATCAAATAGAACATATATATGTTATATACTACTATTACTAAATTATACTAATACTCTATATTTCATGCAAATATAACATATTCTCATTAACCAAACACTCAATAAAGCTTCATAATTTAATTAAATCAATATATATATATATTAAATTTATTATGTATTATGAATTAAGCTATTTCACTTTCACTTTCTCTATTGTCTACTCATTTTATTTATTTAAATTATCTAACTTTGTTTAAAATTAACTACCACTAAAGACTGATGTAAAAGTGATAATAATTGTAATGATAACAATATTAACCTGTTAAATACAAATTCTATAACTACCCAATAAAAATATATAAATATCAAACAAGATCAAGAAAAGAAAAATAAAAATAAATATTAAATAATAATTGATTATCATAGGACCATTAAAGAACCAATATAGTAATAAAAAGAAAACCAAATATCAGTATATGACACTTAGACACTCATAGGAGTTTAGTTCTATAATTATGTTTTATTGATGAATATGTTATTCATCTCAATAGGTGATTTTGAAACTACAGAGGAGCTCCCGCTGATTATTACGACTAGCCAGTATGAACAGGTGAGTAACTCAGACTTATTACATTGTGTGTACTTGTAACTTAGCTTATCTTTAATGAAAGATAATAACCTAAATTTGTTGTATGGGTTTATGAGAATTGTTTGTTGTATGAATTATTGATTGCTAAGCTACTCTAGTGATAGTAATAACATAATTCTATATGATCATATTGTTAGTATGCTGCTTGTCTGTGAAATGATTGGTCATCTTAAACTTGATTAAAAACTACTGGTACCATAAATGAAATCAACATGCATTGCATAATTTGCATAAGCAGCATTTGAGTAAGTGGCAACCTACTACGTGTTAGTGTTTCAGATCTTTGGTAATGCTTGGTTTTTCTAGGCAAAGAGATGTTAGTTCTACGCAAGATTACCTTTGTTCTGTCGGTACCATAGGAACTAAATGAAATGAAGGACGCTGTTTATGGTATCGCTTTGAAATGACTAATACTTAGTGGAGTTTCTAAAGCTAAAACAGAAATGAATGTTAAAGACATGATAAACTCAAAGTGATAATTAAAATGAGTATTGTTGTCTTCTATATACTTAGTCTTTCTAGGTAGATAGGCTATAGTATTGTGTTCCTTCAACCCCGATTAGAGGGTGCAAATCTTCATCCTACTTTGGATTCTGGGTTATCCAGGCTTGTATTTGTGCATATGTTTAGTTGATGCATTTCATATGATTGTTAATAAACTTATTTGGTATGTGGTAAGTTCTGGATATTCACTAAGCCCATGATTTCGTTCATACTCCAATAGTCCTTTTAGGTTTACATTTAGGCCATGGCTGGTCACTTCCAGGAATTTAGCCCTAATAAGAAATTCAAGATTTGAAGTTCATGGTAGATTATGTGATAAGTTATTTGATTTTATTTTTAGTCTAAGCTAGTTAGTATTTAAAATTATCAGTTATGTGTTTAGAGACTTTTGGAAAGATAGTATGGTTTGTAATATTATATTTAAACACTGAGATGATAGTTATTTACTAATTTGGCTTACATGTATTTATCATTTTCTTATCAAAGCAACTAAAAGATCCTATTATTTGAAAACATGTCGTTCTCTTAAGGTAATCTAGTTATAGTATTCAAATGTAGCTTGTTTACTACTACTAGGGTACCCTCGCGGCGTGACATCTAGGAGCTGAAAAAGTTTGTTCAATGCCAAAAGTATTACAAAATTTCCCATTTCATGATTTTCAAATTCACCCCCCTAATCACTTCGAATTGTAACAACATTAAGACTTTCATTTTGGACTTTCTTGATGATATGATTGGTTTCCCATTTCTCATTTATTTATTTTAATTCATTATTTTTGCTTTTAAAATTTTATATTTAATATTCATCTTTTCATTTTCTATTTTCAGACTGTTTATCTCAATGTTTAGCCTTTCATTATCAAACTTAACTTCTTCATGCTCAGTATGAAAGTTTCTAATTGTTCTCTAACTTCTGTCGTTAAATTCCTTAGCATGATACTTTTCTTTCAGCTTTTAACAATTTACAATAAACTTTCTCATACAGAGCATGCAATTCACTATAAGAAGGAGAACAAGGAGATGATACCTCATTATCCAAGGCCATCAAGCATACATTTTCATCATCTGAGTTAGATGACTCTTCATTGCTCCATGTTGCCATGTTAGCCTTCTTTTTCTCCTCCTTTGATCTCCTCTTAAGCAGTAGGCAATACTGATCGATGTGTCCTAGCTTTTGGCAGTTGAAGTATGTGATCACATCCTTTCTCTTATGCTTGCATGAGTTGCCATCATCCTTCATCCTCTTTGATTTTGTCTTCATACATTTTTTGAACTTCTTAGCTATTAAGACAAGATCTTCTTGCTCATCTTCTTCTTCTTCATCGCTTGATTATTGTCTTGTGGCCTTCAAAGCGATGGCCTTCTTATTGCCTTCTTCACCTTATTTTTTGATGAGCTCATGGGTTTTGAGTGCACCAAGAAGTTCTTTTTTGCTTAATGCGCTGAGATCTTGTGTTTCCTCTATTATTGTTCTTTTGGCTTCCCAATCCTTTGGAAGTAACTTGAGAAGTTTAGAATTAATTTCCAAATTAGTGAAATTCTTCCCAATTACACTTAAAAGGATTTATAAAGTTGATAAATCTATTGTGCATTTTATCAATAGTTTCATTTGGGAGCATTTTAAAATTTTCGAACTCTCCACATAAGAGAGTTATTTTAGTGTCTTTAACTCTGGATGTTTCTTCATATGTCTTTTCAAGCTCATCCCAAATTTCTTTTGTGGAAGAACATGTACAAATTTATTAAAATCATTTTTGTTTAATCTGTAGTGTAAAATATTCACTGCAATTTCATTTAAATCAAGCTTTTTCCAATCATCTTTTGTAAAATTAGCTTATGATTTTCCTTCAATTTTAAGTGGTTCGTTTTTAATAACATTCCATATCAATCTATTTTGGGCTTTTAAAAATATTTTCATCTTACACTTTCAATAGGGCTAATTACCCTCACATAAAAGCGAAGGTCTATTTATCGTTTACCCCTCCATAAATCTTAGTGTATATGTAGTCATGATTTTTACTTATTTTGTGATTAAGCGTATAAATAGTAGATATACACTCTGATACCAATTGAAAATATACCCTAGGAATACTCAAGAGGGGAGGGGGGTGGATTGCATTTTTTGCCTAAAACTCAAATTTTAAAAAAATTTGAAAAATTAAAGCAGCCGAATAAAAATTTAAATAAATTTGTAGTAGATAAAAAGATAATAAATATGAAAGATATAAAGTGAAGTAGCAAGACAAATATTTAATGTGGAGTTTGGCTCTTTGCCTACTATCCGCGATCTATCAAATTGCCTCTTTCGAGGTCTTCACCACCACTATATTAATTTAAAGGAGTTAGCTCAAGATGAGTAATATTACACACACAAGAAATAAGAAATACTTCCTTTTTCTTTCTAAGTGCTTTTGTATGAATAGAAAAAAAAAAAAAAAAAAAAAACTAAGCACTAGAGTATTTTTCTCTCTTAATATTTGCAAATATTATGTACAAGAGAACAAGAAAAAGAATTTATTTGATCGCAGTTAATGAGCTCTTAAAATAATTTGTTACTTCATTCTCCTCGTTGGTCTTCTGGAGTTTGTATATAAATAGCCTTTGAAATTTGAAAATCCCTTAGACACAACGTCTCTTAGCTGCTGTGCATTAAATGTCTAATGGCTACTTTTCTTTCGCATCCGCTTGGTTGCACCTCAATTGTCGCACCCAAACTTGACTCTCGACAACCTTCTACACAAGCGCTTCTTTGAGCCTCAAATTTTCACTTGTCGTGCTCTAAGTTTCATTACATCGAGTCCTCGATGTGACTTGTGATAGCACTTGCTCCCTTAAGCATTTGTCGAGCCTTATACTAAGTTGGTCGAGCCTCAATCATTTTTGCACGTCAAGCCCAAAGCTTGACTCTTGACAAGTCTATTTACTTCTCAAGCTTATCATATGTTAGATTTAACTTGTCGAGCCTTGATTAAGCCTTGACCTCTTAACTTGTTTAGGCCTCGATGAACCCCTTGACCACTTGTTTGTGTGTTCCTCATCCTTTCGACCTTTAGCTTGCCTCAACCAACACTGTTCCCACTAAACACCTATAAGAAACATGAAACATGCATAATGTGCGTGCGCACACACACACAACACACACACACACACATATATATATTTGACTAATTAAGTATAGTTTACAACAATTAAATAGTTGATTGTGCATTAAATTATCACATCAAAATTCATATTGAACTCTTAAGTTTAACAATAATGGCTTATTAGGTAGGGGGAAAAAAAAAGCAATCTAGGATTTCTGTTACATCTCTCAAATATTGGCAAATTATCTTTATAAAAAATCCAATTTATAGGCTTTTTTTTTTCCAATTGTATTTTTTATTTCCTTTTCCCATAATCATCACATGTTCTCCTACAACTCAAGTTACATTTTGTGCATGCTTTAGCAAACCCTAGGCTAAACATTAACTCTTTAATTTTGTCCAAGAATTTGATAATGTTCAAATATTAGAACCAATCAATATGTCTAAGACCATACCTTGGCATTGCCAGAGATGGGACGCAAGAGTGTACTTGCACTAGCAACACTGGCTTTCACACTTACTATAGATGGTAGATGAGATCCTATAGTGGTTGCAAATTTATAAACAACATTTAATACCCTGGTATGCTCAACTAGATCCTATAAATCATTTAACCAAGACGAAGCCATTACCTTACATTAACATTGTAACACCAAAAAGCAGTAAGTTCTGAGAGTCTAAACTCTCACATAAGCCATGAACCAAAAGAAGATAAAGTTCTTAACATTGTCATCAAGAAAGACGATTTCCTACCTTGGAGTGAAGGTCATCATCATAAACAAAGAGAATGTCTATACCAAATCAGAGCCATTAATTACGGTTGTAACAAAGTGTTTGCCTAACTCAACCAAATCTTTAAGTTCATAATCAAAATCATAAGTGTTAGGTCAAAAGCACATCAAGTTTGCCCCATGCTTGTCCTATAAGCTTTCACAATTGTTGAGCTTAGAGAAACCCCTCAAGAGTTCTATGCACTTAGTCAAAAATATAAAAAGTATTATGTCCTATGAGTTTTCGAATATGCAATGCCATCCATTACCCACTTCTGTGGATTAAAGGGCGAAAGATGTTGTTACCCTTGTAAATAATCAATGCTAATATGATAAGGTTTATGCTCTTCTTATTAATTTATAAATTGCATTTATTTCATCAAAGGGTCTTATATTTTATCTTGATTATTATTTTTCTTTTTCTTGAGGTAGAAGAACATGGGATGATTATGGGAAAGGGAAATAAAAAATGCAATTGAATATCAATATTTGAGAGATGTAAAAAAAATCTTACATTAATTATTTTCTAAGTAATAGGTCATTATATCATGGTAGTTGAGAAAACCAATGTTGGTTTGGTTGTAAAGAGACTATGAAACAACTATCAGCTTAACTGTTGGGCTTTCAATGCTTTTACAATTATGAGTAAATTAATAATTACAATAATTATAATGATAATAAAATTTATAATAATAAAATTAAATTTAAAAAAATGCATGCCACATGTTATCAAATAGTGTTATGTGTCATATAATGATTGGTTAGGTCAATGAAATAATTAATTGTATATTTCAAGCAAAGTTGAAATAAAAGTTGTAATATTAACCCATAATATACTTGTTGAAGAGATAATGGTAATATCACCATATGTGTCTTAGATGTAATATGTATTACCCACTATCCCAATATTTTTTATAATCTTAATTAATATTTCTTACCAATTTTGTGTGTCTATATATTTATTCATTCAAATAATAAAACAAACTATTACCAGCTTAATTTATTTGTATTAATTTGCAATTTTTTTCTTAATTAATAAAAATAGTAGATATTAGTTTCTCTGTCCATCTTGTGACAGGCTGGACTACAGACAGAATCCTCAAATAATAATAACAATAAAGCAAGATTTATTAATAGGATGGTTAAATTAAATTTACTATTTATATAAATATCTGCAGATAAGGACCGACACTAGACATGGAACAAATAAAACATATCCTCTTTAACAGAAATCACAAATTGTAATTAAATTCGGAGACAGAAAACTTTAGGAGCCTGATCGTAATTTTTTGACATGATAAGCATAAGGCTCTCTCTTTTTCTATAAAATTCTTCACACGCACTCCCTCTCTGCCCCTCCCTCCCTCCTGGTTAAGGAAAAAAAAAAAATAATAGTCTCCAATGGCTCATCAGAAAGAACCACAACTCTTTGAGCTCAACAATGGCATCATGCAGGTCAAAGTTTCAAACTATGGCTGCACTATTACATCCTTGTCTGTTCCTGACAAAGACGGTTTGGCCCTGTTGCTCAATTTCTGAAGATGGCTATCTTTACTTTCTCTCAATGATCAACTTGTTCCTAAAAATCCAATCTTTTTCGTAATTTCTATTAATACAATTTTATTCTCTGTTTCTTCAACTTTTGTTTGATTTTTTATTTTTGTCGCCAGGAAAGTTGGCTGATGTCGTGCTGGGTTTCGACACACTTGACCCCTATCTGGTAAATTAAATTCTGTACACTCAGATGGATTTAGTTTCATATTGTCTTCCAGAAATCACTGTGATAATTGTATAAATTGATTTAATATACGCATTCATGGCCTTTGATTGAGTGAGATCAAGCAAACCTTTTTCAAGATTTCTATGAGAATTTTGGAACTTTATGGCTCTACATTGTGGGATCATGTTAATCTTAGCATGGATGTGCTTTGATTGAGTAAAATCATGAAAGCCCTTCTAATGACTTATGTGAAAGCTCAAAAATTTACGGATTTACATTGTGGAATGATGTTGTCTTGAATGAATTACCGCATTTTACGCATAAATATGATAATTTTAGCATCCAAGAGTTTAATCAAGTGAAAACAAGAAGACCTTCTCATGATTTGCCTGAAAGTTTGTAACTTTATCGTTCTACATCTTGGGATCTTTCTTTACAGATTTCAGAAATTATGTTATGCTTTTTAATGATTCCAACCATGTATTCAATATCGTTCTCTAAAATGCTAATTCTTCTGTTTACTTTTACATTTGAATTTATCATTGTCATGAAATTTACATCTGGATGATGATGTAGTCTTTCTGTTCTTTTTGGGTGGTTATTTTTCTTTTGAAGGAGTTCGGTGATTCTGCATTTTGTTTTCTATAGAAGGAGCATTATTGTTTTGGTTGATCTGGGTTTTGTTTATGGTGGTTAGCAAGGTGCTGCACCCTACTTCGGCTGTATCGTGGGTCGAGTTGCAAATAGAATAAAAGATGGGAAATTCACTCTCAATGGTGTCGAATATTCTTTGCCCATCAATAAGCCCCCAAACAGTCTTCATGGTATGCATATGCTGTAGTTTTGCTTTTCTTGCTGGTGAAAAGAGCATTTAATTTCATTTAACAGCTCTCTTTTGCGTTTTTCAATAAATTACAAAATCTTCTGAATTCTGATGATTCCACTGGCTTCACTGTTGCTACTTGGTGCAGCTTGTCATTTGGAACTAACTGGATAAAACCAGCTAGTAATATCTTGATAGCATTACTCTTTTTGCAATGTTTCATTTATTACATAAATATAAGTTGCATGAAATTGGATAAGGAAACAGCATAGTTGAAGGGTAATTAGAATTAGCAGGAAAAGCGCAATAGCTATTATAAGTTTGTTCTCTACTACTACAATTGAATATTGATTTGTTTGCAAAAGTTGTGTCATGATAATTAATTCTGAAAATTATTCAAAAAATTAGTTCATGGGCCCTTGGGAAGATTGAAATGAAATGATTATCTGACCGTCATTTTTGTTTCATTGCTGCATATTATTTCTCTCAAGGTGATCTATATGCAGATGAGACACTTTTCCTTCCCACAGAAAATGTTAAGACTGTAAAATGATAAAATAAACCTGTGACATAACAAGTAGCCGGTAATGATGCTGAAGATATTTGGCATTAACCTTTTCATTTGATTTTAACTACAACATGATTAGATTACTATTTTCTGTTTAATTTGCTTTTGTTTACATGATTTACGCACACTTTGCTTTTCCTGAATAATCAGGAGGACACAAGGGTTATGATAAGGTGATATGGGATGTTGTTGAACATAAGCAAGGCCAAACTCCGTCAATTACTTTCAAGTATCACAGTCGTGATGGTGAAGAAGGTAATCCTGTTCTAGCTACCTGTCCTATCTCTCTCGGTATCCTCCTCCTCATATCTGTCATTTAATGTTATTAATAGGTTACCCTGGAGATCTCTTGGTAACAGCAACCTACACCCTAACTTCCAGTACAACAATGAGGCTTGATATGGAAGCTGTAACTGAGAATAAGCCTACTCCGGTCAGCTTGGCTCAGCATACATACTGGAATTTAGCTGGCCACAACTCTGGAGATGTGCTTAACCATTCTGCTCAGTTATGGGCAAATCATGTTTTACCCGTGGATCAAAACACCATCCCCACCGGTGAAATCATGCCTGTTAAAGGTACTCCCTTCGATTTCACCACTGAGAAAAGAATAGGGGCTTCAATCAAGGAGGTGCCTGGATTGGGATACGATCACAACTATGTCCTCGACTGTGGGGAAGAAAAATCAGGTTTGAAACACGCAGCAAAACTGAAGGACCCATCAAGCTCAAGGGTGCTTAATCTGTGGACAAATGCTCCAGGAATGCAGTTCTATACTGGGAATTATGTCAACGGCATTGTTGGCAAAGGCGGTGCTGTCTATGGCAAGCATTCAGGTGTTTGTATGGAGACACAAGGATTTCCAAATGCCATCAACCAATCAAACTTTCCATCAATTGTTATTCAACCCGGTCAGAAATACGTGCACACCATGCTCTTCGAGTTTTCTGTAGAATGAGAGGTTGGTCTGTCGATAAATGTTTCCATAATATTGGAAAATTGGTGAATAAAATTTTCAATGGAAGCATTATATTTTTCTCTGCAAATAGACATCATGAATGTGTTTTATGGCGAGATATATGGTGTTTGTCCTAATGTTGAAAGACATGTTTCGCAAGACTTAGTGCCATCTATAAGCTGGATTATGTGTGAATGGAGGAAGGATTCATTATCGTACAGAACTCCAGAACGTGCACTTTTTATTGGCAAAATTCCTTTTCATTTGTGGGGGTTGATTTGCCAGTTTACCGTTCACATAAATGGTCAGTACCATTTACTTTTATCTTATGTTTGATTAAATAATAGGGTAACAAAGATCCTATGGCTGTGGTCACTTCTATCTTACGGGATGGAGCAGGATGGATCAAAATAAAGTTATTTATTCTAGTAGAATATGGAAAAGTGATAATTCTTCTCCTGGTTTGGCAAAAATATTACCGGGAAACACATGTCCATTAATCCTAGGAATAAAAATTATCTAAATATAATCGAAATAATTTTAATTAAAAATTATTAATGTAAAATTGTATATAGAATAAATGTTTTGTTTTCTTCAAATGAATGGCGTAAAGAAGATGACTCGCATTGATTTTTACAAGATGTTTGCTAAATTTTATAATTAAATACTAATTTTACTATTTTTATAATTTATTAAATGGAACATTTTCTGGTAAATTGTGAGTTATTTGATATGATTTTACAAGTTTACGTGGATATGGAATTAGTTAGACGTCTATAGGTAGTGTATAATTTTATAAATTTACAATTTTACTAGTTTTATATTTATTTTATCGATTTTAGAATGTTTGATGGGGTGGGTTTTGCCGGTTTGGCGGTATAATAGTACCGGTTGCATTTTGATTTCAAAAAATAAAATTTTGATATGAAAGCGTTGTTTGTTTTGAGGAAATTTCTTTCTTTATAAAGAAAACCTTTAATATCTTTTAAGAAAAAAAATTATGCATTTTAAAATGAAAAAAAAATCATTTTCTAAACTAATTTTCGTAATAAATAATATTTTATGTAAAATCAATTTTAAATATTGAAAATTTTATTTTACGTGTTTTTGCAAAACACAATAAATCATATAAAAATATATTATTTTCAAGAAAACTTTTTTTAATTATTATTTTTTCCTTAATAAAAGATTTTTCTTAAAACAAGTGGAGTTTGAAATGTTAGATTAAAAGTTTATAATTATCAATGCAAAACCATCCCCTTCCCTTGCCATCATCATTCCTCCTTCTGCTTTGACGCCTATAAACCCCTTCAATTATAAATTACAAAGGTATCCATCAATGGGACGACGGTGTAGAAAATTATTTGTCACAAGATATGTTTTCGATATATATATTTTTAATTTTATGGAATTCTTTATAAGTTATATCTATATTTATTCCATATTTTATTTAAACAGCAATTAAGGCAATATGAAACATTATTTTGAAAATGTAATACATATATTTACATCTATATGTATATCCTAGCCAAAGGAGAAGCAGGCGCAGGTTACATAGAAATCCCATATTATGATTCCTTTAGTTATATTTACTGCTTTTTAAGTTTTGACAGTGGAGTGACGCATTGCAAAATTTAGTAATAGTTAATTAAAAAAAAAATCAACATATATGTATCATCCGTGTTACAATATGGCAAGAACTGAAAGTTTTAAATGCATCTATAGTAGCCATGAACAATGGATGTCGTGTATCGTCTCTAATGAAATAGTATATAATCTTTAACGAAACTTTTCTTAGTGCAAATTAATATATCATCAATTATCAACTATATGAGCAAATTTGTCTAATCTACTTTTTTGGAGTTTAATTTTAAACTATCTCTATATGTCATCAAACTATAAAATATCTCAATGTATTGACGAAATGAACAAGTAGATGTAGTGAAACCAACATGTATTCGGCACGTCTAAAGATTTGATTATGAAATTCAATTTTTTTTTTTTTAAATTCGTTGATATTATTTTCAAGATTTTAGGATTTACCTATGTGCTTCTTCCTATCCAATTTTACAGGGGAAAAGGCCTATAAAGACTTATGATGAGTGTTATCAAAATGAAATTTTAGCCCGCATTATTATTTATTTTTTTTTCTCCCAGAGAATGTGAATTCGTTTGACGAAAGCAAGAAATATATGTATATGTGAAAATCCATAAAGCACACCGAGAAAATGAAAATTGAAAAATTCAATATTACGTCGGGTATATCCCTTACACAAAAATGAGATCAACATAAAAGAATTCCTAAGTAATTTAAAAAAAAAATATGAAACTCATAACTCTAATTAGGAAAGATCTTACGTACAAACAACAAAACCAAACTAAAAAGGAAACAAAAAAATTTAAAAAGGAAAATCTAAATTGGAGAACAAGATAATTCAAAGCTTTTATTAATGAATGGAGATAGGATAGTTGTAAATTTTTACATCCATACCAAGATGACATTTTTCATTGTGCAGCGAAAAAAGATGTACGGATTGGCTTAGTGGTGAATGGGAAAAAAGGGGCAATCTCCTATATTTCATTAGGAAAAAAGCCAAATGAAGATATATATATATATTATATATGGGAGATTGCCCACAATTTATAATGCAAATACACATGCCGGTTTCTAGAGAACTTGTGTTAAAATATAGCTATTTATTGGCAAGAAGTATCACTATATATTTGGAAGTAGCATCGTAGGGGATGCGAGGGGGTAAAAAAAAATAGCAAGAACAAGAATGTCAATACATTTCCTCCTTCTTCTTCTTCTTCTTCTTCTTCTTCTTCTCACTGAGAAGTTGTGATACGGTTGTTTTGCAAAAGAGAAAATGAACAATTTGTTATCTAAAAATTTAATTTTATATGCAATTGATACTACACCACTTGACACTCCCCTTTATTGTCTCCTTAAATAATAGACATGTATTAGATAATAATTTAACAATATTAAATAGAATAGTGTTTTGGAGCACGAAAAGCTTAATTAGGTATAGAATTAGATATTTTAAAGTTTAGATACCTGATTTACCTTTTTGTCAAAGTTTAGGTATCAAATTTAGTGTTCTCGCTTTGGGAGATACTTATTTATTGGGGCAAAAGGAAAAAAAAAATGCAAAAATGTGACTTTATACAAAAATAAAATCATGATTTCAAGTCATGATTCTAAGTGTGATACTTCTGTTCCCCCAAAAATTTTGACTTTTGGATTTTTTTTTTCATTTTTTCCTTTCTCCTATTTATTAGGATGAAAACAAAAATTCTTTCTTAACTATTTTAAAACGCTATCCCTTACTAGGATTCAAGAAATAGTTACTATCTTACTAATATGGACCTTTTACAAGTGTTGGCGAATGTAAATCAATAAAAAAGGCAACTAACTTGATTATAATAGTCAAACTTACAAACTTATAGGTACATTATGAACTAGGGTTATGATTGCAACATCTTCACCTTATTTTAGTATTAGGGCCAATGGCTAAAAACAAGTGAAAACTACTTGTTAGCTATATTAATTCGACTAACTTAGTTATACTCGATTGGAATAAATATGTAGAGTTTAAATTCAAAATAAAGTTTATTTATTAAAACAAACTAGATTTAAACTTCTATTCAATCTCTCAAGGGCCCTTTTGGTTCATCATTTTGGTATCGTTTTAGCGTTGTTTTGGTACCAAACAGATAATGAATTGATACTGATCCAATATTGATATGATACCAATGAAAAATTGACAGTTTTACTCATAAACTAACCAAACTGAACCAATACTGAATCGATACTGATACCGATATCAAACGATACTGATAAAAAATTGACAATCCAAAAAGGCCCTAAGTAGCTTGTTAATAGGTTCGCAACTAGACTAGTGAGTAGCCTCATTAGTAGGCTTGTTAAATGGATAACAACTAGTCTTATATTATATGTATTTCACACATATATATTATAATATTATATGTTATCAACAGGTGAAAGATATGCCTATTGTTGTTGAAAAAAAAATTACAAAAATTCAAATTGTAAAAAAGATTTATTAAATTACCACCTTTATATTGCATGCTGGTAAGGAGATAAATTTTATACATATATCACACCTAGGCTATGTGATATAGCGATGGTACACATTAAACGTTATAATAATAGCAATAACGTAGATTGATTGAGCGATATAAAGCTATGTCACAATTTGGCTCAATAATACTCTTATATCGCATTTTAAAGAGGTGTTAGACCATATTTTATTAAAATGACTACATGTACCTATTCAAAAATGATGATAAGCTATGGTACAATGTGTCATAGGAGATGGGCTCCAAAACCCTGATTCACAAAGGGGGAAATAGAAAAACCCACGGTAAGCTTCTTTATAGGTTGCTGATCAAATTAGACAATGTTATTGGCCTCTGGCACGTTGGCAGAACTTCTTCTCCTTCCCTAGTATTGTTTAAGTGGGGCCTATGTTTCACTGTGGCTTCGTAGGTGTCATCTAGGAGGAATGCTACTTATGAAGTAAAAGTCGTTGTTTTGTGGATCACTTGCTCTTAGGGTGGCGACATAGTAAGCTTTCTTGATCCTGAGAGTGAACACATGGTTTAATGGAGAATCATGCTTTGAAGGAGAGAAAGTGTATCGCATATTAGATATACAATATAATAAAAAAGAAAATGTTATATTGCATTTTCTTTATATGATACAGCGATAGTATTTATGTCATTTTTTTATGTACAGTTTGAATTTGCATAAATTTTTTTAAAAAAAAAAAAACAATGATTAAAATGTCATAATCTCCTAGATTTGATTTATATGCAATTGTGGTTTGTGGTTATATTCCTTACTAATGCAATTAGGAAATTTCCATTTCTTTTCTTCTCTTACATCAAACTAGCAATTTGAGCTTCTTTCGATATACGAATAATTTCGAATTACATCAATATTTGTGTAATTTGGATAAAGTCCAATAATATTGATATTAACCAAACAAATTAATGTCACATGTCCATTTTTAAATTTTAAACTAATATATTACTTAAGAAAAGTAAAATATTAATTTTTAATAAATTAATTAGTGAAAAACATTAAAGTGCATCAAATATAAGCACCAAAATGCAAATAAAATAAAAATATAGACACTAAAATGCAAAATAGTGTAATGATGTTAACTTTTCTGTTTATGGAGCACTGAATAGGCACCAAATTAAAACTATAAGCATTAACTCGCTAAAATTGAAAGTTTAGATACTAATTGCCAAAAATCAAAAGTATAGGCACTTTTGGTGCTTTATCCCATAAGATACTTAAAAGTGAGAATTTATGATCATGATATACTCCAAGAAATTATGTTAAATCCTTGTCTAAGCCAAGTATCATGGTTTCACTTTCACTTGGTTACTTATACCTAATAGAATCTCTGATGAGCAAATAACCCGTAAATTAAATTTATGAGATAAATGTAAAATTCTTACTTTTATGTATAGTACCAAGTCCACCACTACCAAGTTCCCTATTTGAATGAAAATTTTCAATGGCTACATCAAGCTCTTCATTAGAAAATATTTGATGACCTTCATGACCACCAACCATATCTAAATTTGTAGTTGAAGCCATTGGAGTAGAATATGCAGTAAAATTCGATGAGGTAGATTCCCACAACTATAATGGGCAATCCCTAGTTAATGCCCTAACAACTTAACCAAATGTAAAAAGAATCACTAGTCAGTTATACATGTATACTACTCTTAGTAGAATGATCTAATTTTTGGAAAATATTATATTAAAATATAAATGAACTTAATGGTTACCTATTGGCATTGTTGTTACATAAAACGTCTATTTTATTGCTTTATAGTTTATGCAACAGGCACATAGAGTGACAATCATTATTTCATTGCCTTAATTATTATGCAACAGATTGGAGGTTAGAGGCAAAAAACCTCGTTGTTACTTTAGACTGCTTCTAACATGGTCTAGTTGTATCTTGGCATGTGCCATTAATGCCAAACTAACTTCATTCGTTGTTCAATTATTATCAATTGGTTGGAAAGATGAGATTAGCTCAAATAGAACCACATCAAAATTGTACATGTCACTTCTGTGGGAAATTTGTCTACTTTGGTAGTACTTTGAATTAATGTAGCACACTATCCCAATACAAGTTGTGGAAATGTGTGTAATATGCACTGGAATTGGGCGTGCTACTCTAAAATCTCCTAACTTAACAATATAATCATGTTGTAGGAGGATATTGCAGGTCTTGACATCATAATGGATGATGATAGAGCTATGAAGATAATGTAAAGCATTAGTTGTTTCTATTGCAATCTTCAAACGTATGGGCCATGGAACAAAGCCGGATTTAGCCTTGTTGGCATTGAGATGGTTAGCCACAATGCCATTCCTTATGTATTCATATACAAGGAAAAGCCTTTGACTCCATGGCCAGTTGCAACCGTATAAATAAAAAAAATGGAAATATTTGAAAACTTTCAAGGGTGCCAACTATTTCCAAATGTGTAATTGAAGTTGACAAAGTAGCATCTGTAGTGGAAGTCCATGGAGTGGAAGGTAAGCCATTCTTTTTCCAATGTTGGTAAAGCAAAAAGATTGCCACAACTATAATGAGCAACTCCCCAATTGATGCCCCAACAACTTAATCGAATTTAAAAAGAATCATGGGTCAGATATACATGTATATCTGAATGAAACTAAAGCAAGATCTATGATGAGCAAATAACCCATAAATTAAATGTATGAGATGAATGATTCTTACCTTTATATACAGTGCCAAATCCACTACTACCAATTTTCCTATTTGAATGAAAATTTTCAATGGCTACTTCAAGTTCTTCATTGGAAAATATTTGAAGGCCTTAATGAGCACCGACCATGTCCAAATTTGTAGTTGAAGTTAATGGAATAGAATCTGTTGTTGAAGTCGAAGGAATAGAAGGTTGACCATTCTTTTACCATTGCTTCCTTTCATCATTTAGATGCAACTCATATTAAATGTAAAATTTATTTATCACATTTACATTAGCAATTGTTTGAAGCTAATTTCCATAATGTAAATTCTGATAAGTGTCAAAAGACCCATATTTGTAATACTCATTGGATATAATTTTGTATGGATTTTATGTGAATTTATCAAGAAAAGGATACACAAGTACTTAGTATTTGATTTTAGGGTTTAGAGAAGACATTTGGAAGATTTAATGATGATACGAGCAAAAACAAGGTGAATTTTGGCAAAGCATGTAAAAGGGTTATTTTGGAGAGCACAACCTTCAGCATGGCTATGTAGACACTAGTATTAGAGGGAAAAAAGTGACAAGAATATATCTTAAAGTATGCCTTAGCTGCTGCACAAGTAGTGCAAAGAGTAGTGTTGAAGTAGAAAACATGATCAGAGAAGAAAAAGAAGGAATTCTAGAGTGCACAACCTCGAGCATAGTCATGCAGACCTTTAACGACGAATTTCACTTAATTTTGAGTGCATGACCCTAAGCATGCCCATGCAGACTAGCTCATGCTGGCATGTTTACATCTTTTACTATAAATAGCCACCTTATCTTCATATTTTAAGATCTTTTGGCGAATTTTCCAAACCCTAGGAGAGAAAAGACGAAATTCAAAGGAGAATTGCTTAAGCACCATTGGAGATCACAAGATAACTAAAAGGTTTTATCGTTTAATCATGTTTACTGATTACTTCTCTAGATCTTTTGTTTTCATTGTAAACTCCATAGAGGAGTGAATCTTTATGTGCTAAGTCTTGTGAAACCCTAAACCTCATATGATTTGAACTGCTTTTAATTAATGAAAAGTTTATACATTTGTATCTATTCATGTGTTTTAATTGTTTTGTGATTGATTTTTGCACAAAGATTGATTACATAAATGATTCTTGTTAGCTAGAAAGGGGTTTCATCTAATAGGATAGATCCTCATGAATAGAGAGATTACATGCTTCACCTAGAGGTAGGATGATGGGAATCAAATCAATCACGTTTCAAGATTGATCACTAGAGGCTAAGCTTGAGGGTTACAGAATCTTACCATGCAAGTTTTGTCAAACAATTTGAAGTAAAAGAAGAACTTGGTTGATGTTCCATCCATATATTATGACTTCAATGAACTACACATGTCGATGCTTCAGAAGGACGAGCAGATGAAGACTAGAGTGTCATGGCATGTAGGCTGCCACTTAGGTTGTCATCTTTGAATTATAGGCCACCATCCTTTAATTATAGGCTATCATCTTACTTTTTAGGCCAATACCTTATGTATTTGGCCGAAATATCCTTTATTATTGTCACTAGTTTTTAATAGTTTTTGCCCTATTTAAGAGTTTTACTATAAATACCCTTTTATGTAATAGACTCTTTAGTTTTTTGATATTATTGAAACCCTAGTGAGAATTTTCTCTCTATTTTCTCTTATCAATCAATTGTTTGATTGTGGTGAGATCCTGTTCTTATTAATCCTTACGATTGTGGTAAACAACCCATTCTTATCAATCTATTTACAGATTGTGGTGAACAAATCGTAATCCCTATTTCATGAGTCATATCGACCTAGGGTTAGTGTATTTCGAGTTGGTTCGACGTGTCATATCCTTATCAACATCGATCATATCCAGTTTATTTCCTTTCAATCAAAATACAAAAACCTAGAAAACACCATTTTTATTTTATTTAAGCTTTTGAAATTGAGATCCACTGCGTGCCTAATGGAGATCACTATGTTTAAGGTTTTAGGCACATTATAATTTGGTATCAGAGCATCATGAATGTTGGAAAATCATGGGCGGAATAGATCCAGGAATTGGACATGATGATGAACAGTGTGGTGACAAAGATAAATCAAATAATTGCGGCATAAAAACATGTGAATAATCAACCATCACCAATGCCGGCGGCTAAACCACAGATGGCACATCCAGGTGTAATGAATGATGAT
This sequence comes from Combretum micranthum, assembly GCA_024138025.1. Classification (NCBI taxonomy): domain Eukaryota; kingdom Viridiplantae; phylum Streptophyta; class Magnoliopsida; order Myrtales; family Combretaceae; genus Combretum; species Combretum micranthum. The sequence continues at coordinate 631,131 of JAMXBD010000464.1, read as the reverse complement.
GATGATGATGACTAGAATTTAGAATGTAATAGGTGTTTGGGTAGAGGACATCTGGAATTTCAATGTCTAAATGAGTATGTTGTGAAACTTGTTGATGGAGTTCCTGTGATTGTTGAAGAAGATGAAATTGAAGAAAAAGTGGAACAGTAGAATTGCTTGGTTGAAGATGATAGTGGTGATATCCGTGAAGAGATTCCAAAAGATGATCATGTTTTACAAGTTGAAACATTTATATGTGTACCTGAAGTAATTCCACTTCCAATTGATACATGAGCTATTGAGAATCCCAGGTATTTTTATGTGGAATTTCCAATTGTTCATCCATTACATCATGATGTCTTGGTGGGATTACCTAACGTTGAAGATTGGGTATAATTCTATTGTCCTTATGAAATCATATGAGATGATTGTTAATGTCCATCAGAGTCTTATGGATGGATATATATATTGGCGAACTATTCGATTTTGGTGTGGTAGCATATCAGTGCTTGTAATGTCTTATGTGTGGCCTATAAGCACATTGGTTATTAGAGAAAGAGATGTTGATGTTCCACTGGATAGGTGTATTCCATCTTGTTTTCATTGTTACAAATTCATGCCATTGGTTTATCTTGCTGAAGAATCACTGATGGCATGTGTTTGAAATGATTGATATTGAGGCCACAGGTGATGTATTTGTCGAATACTTATTACTGTGTTCATGAGTCTTGGATTGATCGAGTTCACGATGAGTGGTATGAGTCATTGTGGAAGTCTTTGATCATGGACATAGAGGTTGATTATAGATGGTTAAGGGTAACTAGTGACGATGAGCAGATGCTGATTCAGAGAGGATTTGTGGAACCCATTCATGAACCAAGTAAGTGTGGGAAATTTTATTTAACCACTTTTGAGATTTACAGGTTTATCTTTGATCTTGGTAGATTTATTTCCCATCAAGATTTGAGGACATCACCATGCCAGGGAAGATGATGGGAATCATGTCAATCAGGTTACAAGACCGATCACTAGAGACCGAGCTCAAGGATTACAGAATCTTACCATGTGAGTTCTGTCATACAATTTGGAGTCAGAAGAAGCAAATTTGGTTGATGTTCCATCCATAGTTTATGACTTCAATGAACTACACGTGTTGGTACTTTAGAAGGACGAGTAGATGAAGACTAGAGCATCATGGCATGTAGGCCGCCACTTAAGTCACCATCTTTGAATTGTAGGCCGCCATCCTTTAATTATAGGCCACCATCTTACTTTTTAGGCCAATAACTTATGTATTTGGCCAACTATCCTTTATTATTTTCACTAGTTTTTAATAGTTTTTGCCTTGTTTAAGGGCTTTACTATAAATACCTTTTTATGTAATAGACTATTTAGTTTTTGAATATTATTGAAACCCTAGTGAGAATTTTCTCTCTATTTTCTCAAATCAATCAATTGTTTGATTGTGGCGAGATCTTGTTCTTATCGATTTGTGGCGAACAAACTGTGATCCCTATTTCGTGAGTCATATCGACTTACGGTTAGCATATTTCGAGTTGGTTCGGTGTGTCATATCCTTATTAATGTCAATCATATCCATTTTATTTCCTTTCAATCAAAATACAAAAACCTAGAAAACGCCATTTTTATTTTGTTTAAGCTTCTGAAATTGAGATCCGCTTCGTGCCCAATTGAGATCATTGTGTCTAAGGTTTTAGGCACATCATAGGGAAACTATGGCATGCTAACTGGTGGAAGCATTATCTCTCAAGTGCATGACAATATAATGTCACACCTAACATGGTGTAAAGTACTACTTTGACAACTTGTCATGAATGGTTAAATATTGGGGCATTCCCTCTTGACCAAATTAAGCATGATTACTCAAGTATCAAGAATCCAAGACATATAATACTATCGCTGCTCAAGGCACGATCGATTAACCACTCTAAGTGCTAATAATATTGTTGCTAGCAAGTAAGAGCACTGCTCCAATGCATGACATGATAAGCAAAATAATTTGCCATTACTTCATGACTCGCTGCTGTTAAGTGAAAGCATTGCTTCCTAAGCACAAGCACATACAACATATAGCCCAAGTGGCATTTTGACGTTCATTGACATGAACAAATAAGAAAATCATTTTCACGCGAGTTTTATAAGAGGTCTCTTACATTATTGACTCTATGTAGCTCCACTATCATGTTACTTTGCACTAATGTAACCAAGTTGAGCTCTACTCCCACGTGCATAGTTACCATTATAAAGGACTTCATTGGTAATGACATTTTATGCTCAGACATAGCCACTCTACTGCCCCATGAGATGAATGCTACCATCACTATGCAATGAACCTTGCTTAAGGAATGCTATAATAGTCTCCACTACTACTAAAGTTTGTCATGATATAACATGTTTATCTTGAAGTGTGGTAAGCAATCATCAAATATCTATTGAGAAGTGAATTGTGTTGGAGTCGAAATGACATGCTCCTCCTAAACCACTTCAACTTTCTCAAAGATAAAACAATTATGACAAATAATGACTAGGGGATGAAAGTCTATAGTAAGCGAAGTATTTTGAAAAACAACACAATGCTTCGTCGGCCTATGAAATAAATGAATACTTAAATACAATGTTGCATCAAGATAGATAACCTACTCTGGTTTTGAAAGTTAGAAATCAACATCTTGACTCAAGAAATTGTTCAAGACCTTTATGTCATCACTACACCAAAAGAAGAGTACATAAAAGTAATTCCACATGACTCTTTACTACATGAGGTAATATTTATGTGTAAACTTTTAGTTATGTAATACATCTTTTATTATGCATCTTTGAGATATTTTTCAAAAGTGGTAGCAATGACTACGCACGATTACTACCACTTTGGGAGAAGAGAAATATAGTCATAAAGAAAAAAAAAATCAACACACATACATGATGAAAAGGGAGTCATATACATACGCATGTGATACATGATGGAAAGGGATGTTACTTGTGAATATAAATCAATAACATTAGCAAGACACAACAAGTGCATCAGCATATGAATTAGATATACCAACACTTGAACATTCAAAGCAATGACATGCAACAGTCATTCATCAAATGGCCTACTCATAAGATGAGAAAAAATCCCCTCTTACAGTGGTGCAGTTCTAAGATCATTACATAGGCGAGTGAGACATAGATAACTGAGGAGAGCTTCTTTTGTAGCAATATGGTGCCAACATCATCACGTGAGAAATGAAACATGAATGCAATATGCGGTTCCAAGATTGTCACATGAGGTTTGGGACACGGACGGCCGAGAGTATCATCATACAATATGCGATCCCAAGATTGCCATCTATGCGGTTGGAACACAAATGACAAGGAGCTTTCTACCATGGTCAATAAGTGAATGAATGGAGCATAGGATGAGTGGGAGTATCCACTCTTACAATCATATTGTTTGTCAAACATCACAAGAGTGACTTACTGTTAATATTTAATTCTTATCACGTACATTTAGATAAGATGATACCAACAATAAGAAAAATATTAAAAAATATATTATAAAGAGCATCAAAATTATCAAGAGTATACTAGATTGTTAAGATCATGAAGATTATCAAGATTATCGATATCAATGTTACCAAAGCTATCAAGCTATCAAGAGTAGCAAGGTTATCAAGGCCGTCAAAATTTTCAAGATTTTGTGTGAAGAAAAAAAAAGAAGAGGATAATTATTCTAACTCCTATTTATCAAGAAAAATAAATCATGTGCAACCAAATTGCTTGACAATAATTTTAATGATAAGTCACTACCTCTACCAAAGAAAAACAAAAAGAAAAAGAAAAAGATAGGGTCGGGGATGTGGATTTGCTTCAGTGTTAATTGAGTTTGTGAAGCTACTGTATTTATCAAGATCCAATGCCTGTCAAAGTTATCAGACCAAACTCTGGGTATCGGTCATGTACTATGCTATTTGAAACATAGTAACAATTAAGTTGTGGCTTACGATATTTGAAGCCTGAAAAAAAAAAAAAAATCAATCAAAAAGGAAGGAAAAGAAGAAGTCAAAATCAAGAATCAAGAATAGATATGGAGATAACCAAGGAAAATGGTCGGTAATTATACTTACTTGTTGGTCACCTCGTTATCCATGGAGTCTCTGAATTAGGTGTTCTAACTTTCGTGTTCCGTGAATTTCCAAGTTAAGATCCTTCATAATAATTGAGTGATGCTCTGGAAGATATTAATAATATATATATAGGAGAATGAAGAACGAGTGGACCTATTATGATGATTCTTGTTGTTATTCACTTTTCCATTACTATTGCTACTCTTTGCTTTACAATTTGCGGACATCAGTAAAAGCGAGAAAATTGGTTTGTTGATGGATTAAGCACGAATGGTGATTAAGCTGTCCCTCCCCTCTATTGCCAAACAATAAAAAAGATGAAAATTGGATCTACGATGGAAAGAAGAGTTCAAGACTTACAGAAAAGCAAAAGATTGCAAGAAAGATATTAAAAACCAAGTGTGGGATTTATTTATTATGGGTATCTTTCAAATAGATTGAGTTATCATAAGCGTTGATATGATTTGAACTCCGGAAAGATACGCCTAAATTGAGGATTTAAGGAATAAGATTTGCATAAGGTGTTCTGTTAATGCGAATTATATGGCCAAGAGCCTCGGTGTAATTGGATTGCTTATCGACCCATGTTTTGTTTTTCTTTGTTTGAACTTTAAATGGCCTCAGCAGCATTAGGGAGCAGTTTTGTCCAAAACAACTAGATACACATATATATGAAAGGATGTGAAGCGAGGTTGCCATTTTTTTTCTTCCGAGTTTGTGAATTAAATCAGACATATGGGCATATGTCATGAAGACATATCTATGCGTATATACATGCAATGGTCCATGAGGGAGAGTTATTGGTCGACAAGTGTTACTGAATAATCTCATACGGAATTTCCTTGTACAAAGAGTATTGAAAGACACAAACGAAGATGGAATAAAATGAATAAATAACATAAGATGATTAGTACGTAAGGGTATCTAAAAGTGGTTTCAGTCAATGTCATTATCTTTGGGGTTTCTTATGGATTATAGCTTTACATGTGGAAGGATTATATATGGTGGGATATATATTTGGAATATATTTGATAGGTAGGAGGATACTTATGTTTAGATAGAGGATTTCCTTGAGAAGAGGGGAAAAAAGAGGGAGAGTCTAAACAGACTTGATGTTTCAATCTTTTGCAAATAGGTCAACTTCAAAAGGGATATAACTTTTCACACGAATGAAGTTACATAACCCATAATATGTTAAGAAAGAATACTGATTGGAGTTTACTTTAGCTTGGATCAATCGATAAAGCCATGTGCCAAATGTTATGAGGTTGAAAATGATCATTCTCTATGGAGTATCAGGATATCGAACTATTTTATTGGGGCAAGACTATTTAGAGAAACATAATGTGATGCGCGCAATTAAAGTAGTGATGTAAATTAGTGCACTACAATACAATTATTATATACAATAGAGTTAGTTGCAGTGCTGGCACTTAAGTTTTACTCAATGACTCATCCACGACAAGTAGAGTATTCAACTCTGTGAAAGCACTTAGTAGCATCGTGCATCGAGTATTGATCAACATATGCGTAAATATGACTAGTGCCCAAAATACTTAAACTCTATGCAACGAATTTTGGTTGCAAAATGTAAATAGACTTAAATATATAAATATTATTATTTATTTATTTGAGCTTGACTCGTTGGCTGAGTGATTGGGCTTAGCAAGTCCAATTCTTTTATTGGGATGATCAAGGGAGATTTGATCAAGTGGACTTAGAGCAGAGCTCGTTGCACTGGTTTGTCCATTTTAACCCTTCTTAGTTTAAGTCATGCATGAAAAGAGACTCATCTTGACCATTAACTATCAATGTGATCCAATAGATGATGTTGATGGCCAAGTTCTATAAATACCTTAAGTCCCTCCTCATTCAGTAAGGAGAAATTTGATAGAAACACTAAGCTGCTGCTGAAATTCTATCTTAATGGATCAAATACTTGTTCATCACTACTTGTAGGGTTTAATGCTCGACCAATCCTCCACCTGTCACAAGTGCATTTAAAATATTAAGACTATCTACTCCTCTCCCTGCTCCACTGCTCTCTTAATCATCGTTGGTGTGTCATTACGTGTTACTCCTCGCAAGCCACTATACCATGATACTCACACAGCATGAGTGCAACTACTTCACTCGAATCCATACATCTACACAAGTCAAGATATTTTCCTATTTCTTTGGTTTCCTTTAGATCAACCACTTCATAGATTTGCTCTCGTGTTTCCCAATTTACATTACTTGAAAATACTATAAGTGATTTCTCAATGTTTACGTTTTATCCTGATTACTCCCTAAATTTCTACATCGTTTCCCACATCACTAAGGCATTTTGGACTTATGCTTCCCCATAAAGGAGGATATCATCTGCGAAAAATAGGAAGGAGAAAGGTTCATTCACCCTATTACTTTTAGTAGGCTTCCATAGATTCCCTTCAACAAGAGATTGAATCCATCTACTTAGGACCTCCATGGCTAAGGTTAAAAGGTAAGGAGATATGGGGTGTCTTGTGTAAGACCTTTAGTCGACTTGAAACATTCCATTAGATGACAATTGAGTATTACATCAAAAGTTACTATAGACAAGCTTGAGTTGATCAAACTAATCCATCTTTTTGGAAAATTAAAAGCTTCTAAAACCTTAATTGCAAAATCCCACCCCATACATCGTAGACTTTCTCCAAATTGAGCTTCCAAATCATTCACCCTTTCCTACAATTTCTTTCTGGTCATCATTCTCAATATCTCTATCTCTTGAAATGTCATGTCTTATGTTTAATGGTACATATTATCCAAAGTTTTTAAACACCTAGATAATTCTTTAAAGTATTAATATAGCAGCCCCAAACATAATAAACTTTTTTGATTTTTCCATTTGCCTATAGATGAATTGAAATCAAACCATCCTTTGATCCCATTGATTTTTGGTTTGTCTTTGACTTTTCGGTTCACTCTTTTATTTTAAGATATCGATTGGTGGCAACTTCACTCAAAATCATTTTCAAAATTGGGCTATTAGATGCTAGCGTTTTGTATTAAGCATAGTAATACAATAAGATTCAAAATATTAAATATTTATTATGAAATGACTTAGATTTCAATTCTATTTAATTTCCATGAGTTTATTTATTTATCTTGAGTATTGAATTGAGTGAGCATGATGAATATCATGGTTATGTTGCTAGTGGTCTAAAATGCATTATTTTGCATGTGTGTATTGAAATTAATATCTTTGTTTTATATGTATTCATGTATGTGTGTAATAAAATTATTAATTGTGTCTTTTGTACATTAAGGTGTTAGTTAAGTTAGATTTATAAAATCAACTTTGGTTTTACAAGATTAGTGATGGAATTTTGTTTCTTTAATTAAGTAGCATTTATGCTCAAATGAAGCCTCAAATGAGATTCAAATTCATACCAAATGCATCCTAAGTTTATGTATGCATTAGAGGGTAAATTTGGAATATGTTTAAAGTCAAATTTTGCTTAATTAACCTACTTTTAGAGGCAGCCATTACTTTATACGAATTTTGCTTCTTCTTTCTTTCTTTTCTTCTTCCTCTTTCAATTCCATTTCCAAGCTCAAGACAAGGTCAATATCAAGTTTTAAGAATCAAAGTTTTCCTCAAGATAAGGTATATATATATATATATATATTTGAATTGATTTAGTTATGATTGTTGTTATGTTTTGTTTTTCTTCCTTGAAGTGATTGTATGAATTCTTCATTGGAATGAGCTAAATGTTATCTAAATGGTTTGTTCATGTTTGGGATGAGCTAGGAGTGTGTTATATGAGTGTGCGAGTTTATGCATGTATGGTTGAAGAGATATGAAGTGTTGGGAGGATGTGAAGAGGATTTGTGTAGGAAATTTAGAATGGATTGATGTGGAATTTGAAGTGTTTAATTGTGTTGATTTCATGATTTGAGTTGCTAGGATTGAGTGGTATAGATAGGAGTGAGTATATGAAGTTGGAAGTGTAGTTGAGGAAGGTTTAAAGTGTATTAGGATAGAATTTTTCAAAGTTGAAAAACAGGAGATTTGAGTTTTTCGTTTAAGTCTGTTTTTAAAACGTACGCCGGCACCTGGGAATTCAACGCCGCCGGCATAGAGCAGCGTTGGATTCAAATCTCTTAACGCCGCTTTGCTAAACACCGGCTTTTACAATAATAGTTTGCCAGCGTTTGTTCTTCAGAACGTACGCCGGCAATCTGGTTTCTACGCCGCCGACTTTCGCTAGGAAAGTCAGCCAGTGTTCTTTCCTTCATCTTGTATGCTGGCCGCTGGGAATCAAGGCCGCCGGCGTATGTGTCAAAGCTGCCGCGTATTGGGTAAGCGGACGGCTTAGACCTCTCTGGACGTTTTTGAAAATTTTGGTTTTGGATTCTATGCCGGCTCAAGGCCCGGCGTAGGATGCAAGGCTGGCGTACCCTTGAACACTGCCAGCGCTGGCAGTGTTGATTTTCAGAGCATCGAGCACCGGCTCAAAGCCGCCGGCTTTGGCTGCCGGCCTATCCCCTGTGCTTTTGAATTTAAAAACTTTTTCTAAAATTTTCCGAAGTTTGTTATTTGAGCAATTAAGTATTTATTAAGCGATTTGGATATAATAGGATTTAAATGCTTATTTATGACTTTGTATTCAATTATTTGGATTTCTTTGATTAATTGTGATATAGATATAATATGTGTATAATTGTGAGAATGAAATCTATAATTGTTGATTTATTGATTATTGTGATATTTCTATTTCAGTTAAGGATTCTTCGGTTAGTTCATCACCGAGAGATCCTAGTTATATACTAACGGGTTCAGGTACGCAATAACTTGTTTGATGTTTGCTAGGAATAGGCATTCCTAATTGATTTAAATCGATTTGACTTAACATTTGAATGAATTGGATGTCTATTACGCTGTTTAATCTGGTCCGAGGAGCAGCAAACCTGTCATGATGCAATGACATGTTAGTTAGGCGCTTAACCAAGTCATGATGCAATGACTTTACCATGATGCAATGGTACGCTATGATGCAATAGCGATTCTTTTGGTTAAGTGGGTAGCCGATAGGGGGAATAGTATCTGAGTAACGTTTGCTTAAACTTAGGGGGAAATACCATGATTTAGTTCAAAGTTTATGGGAACTTGTGAACTAGGCTCATGTTATGGACTGAGTTTAAGTAGAGTCGGGCAACGGCTTTTAAACCCTAAATGAAGCTATTATCTTCATGAAATAGATATAGGAGATATAAGTATTCGGACTGCTTATATCAACCCCCTGAGCAGCTGCTGTTACTCAGGATCCCTGAATTCCCGAAGCGTGACCGGGGTTTGAATACCCTCTTGTTGATTTGTGAAAGAAATGTAATAAAGATAATCACGTCTAATGATGCATTACATTGACTTGATGATTTGTTTTGCATTGGTTATTGTGTACTGGGCCTCTGGCTCACTTTTGCTGCTTTGCAGGTATTGGAGACGAGTTTTATGATGACTTGGGCTATGGGTCCGATTTCGAGAGATTTCTGGATGAGTGGGACGAATAGGATCCGATTACCCTGGACTTTTGGAAGACTTTTTGCTAAGGAAAAGTTATGTATAGAAGGCTTGTTAGTTAAGCCTATTTTTGTAAGACCTTAAGATCCTTAGGATTCTTTTTTGAAGAACATGTAATTTTTGTAGTGTCTTGTATTGGCACTAAACATGTTTATATGATGTAAATGTATGTATAGATTGCTTTTGTTAGCAATCTTGTTTTTTTAAAAGTTCTTTACAAAGTATAGTGTTTTGATCAAACAATTTTCATAAACTGTTAGTTTTAGGACAACCTTACATATAATGTGAAAACGTTATATGTGGTTGGGGATTCGGTACTCTAAGTCTCGGGATTTAGAGGATCGGGTCTTTACAGATGGTATCAGAGCTATGTTTATGAAATTGTTTGATTAAATAGTGGTGACTTGACCTTAGATGCGGTGAGTTTAGTTAGACATATATAGGACTTGTTTATATTAAGTTTTATGTTTGAATGTCTAATTGGTTTATTAATTGTTTTGATATTGATTTGACCTTGTAAAATTATTATATGTCATACATATGTTGCATGTTTGTTTAAAAGATGGATAGGTCACGAAGAGTAACCCGACAATCTTCGGAAAGAGAAAGTATGCCACCTCCTTCTCAGTCTACTATTTCAGCTTCTGCATCAGCTAGTATTCCAGCTTCTACTTCGACTCCATCACCGGCTTCGGCTTCTACTGCACCAAATCCACAGCCTCCTCAAATGCCAGCATATCCAGCTATGCCTCAGATGCCTGCTGGAGATCCGAATAATGTGTTCACTATGTTTCGAGATATGTTTGCAATAGTTCAGCAGTACCAACAAATGATGTATCAACAACAACAACATTTATGCAGCAATATCACCAACTGTGAGAGAAGAACCACAAGCACCAATGGGAGACCGGAATGAACAAGTCAAGTTACATGATTTTGTCAGACTGGTACCTGATTTTGATGGAACTGTTTTGGATCCACTCGAACGGAAGGTTGGATAGTGGAGCTAGAGAAAGCGTTTGCAGCTTGTGAAGTGCCTGAGCATAGGAAAGTTGATTTGGCTATATATATGTTGAAGGGAGATGCATATAATTGGTGGAGATTGAATAGTGAAGGATATGTAAGACCGATACCATGGAACAGATTTAAGGAAGCCTTTTTCTTGCAATACATTCCATCCACAGTGCGGGAACAAATGATATCGAGTTGGTTGAGTCTAAGGCAAGGAAATAAAACTGTTGAAGAATATCATGCAGAATATTGCAGATTGCTTAGATTTGCGGTACAAGTTACAATGATGAGAGCATGAAGGTTCAAAAGTTTCAAGATGGCTTGAACATGGAGATTAAGAGTGAGGTCAAGAAGTTTCAATTGTCAACACTGTCTGAAACAGTAATCAAGGCAAAGTTAGTGGAACAAATTAATAATGAAAATAAAGCTCAGAGGGATAGACGTGCTACATTTATGGGCAAGAGATCGGTGACATCCTACACTCCTTATTCAAGGTTTGGTAATGTTAACAAAGGCAAGCGACCATATTTGGGTAAGAAACCAAGCTCGGGACAATGGTGAAGACTTCTATGCCATCCATTCCATTTGATAGGCGATGCCCTATATGTTTTGGGCCTCATGAATCATTTCAATGTAAATGGACTCCTGGAGCTTGCTTTGCATGTGGGAAAGTGGTCATAAAGCTTCTGACTGTCCTGAACCTAAATTGAAGCCCATCTTTTGTGCTCATTGTCAACAAAGAGGTCATCATGTGGCAAATTGTAAAGAAAAGCCTAGGAATGAAGGACCGAACTTTGGAAAGGGAATGACAGCTGCTAGAGTATTTGCTTTACAACAATGTGAGAAAGCTCCTTCGGTTGATACACTGGCAGGTATAATACAGATTGCAAATCATCCTGCATATACTTTAATTGATACTGGTGCTACTCATGCATGTATTGCTGAAAGCTTTGTGAATGAGTGTGGTTTGTCTTCTGAAGTGTTGTATGATAGAGTGATGAGTGTAAATACTCCTTTTGGTGTGCAATCCAAAGAGCCATGTGTATAGGAATGTTGATGTTGTGATTTCTGATGAAAGCATGCCAATAGATATGTTAGTTTGCCTTTAATCGATTTTGATGTTATTCTTGGAATGAATTGGTTGAATCTTTACAAAGCTACAATAGATTGTAGTAAAGCGGAAGTGAGTTTTGAGTTGGAAGGTAGAAGACTACTTCATGTGTTGGAAAGAAGGAGACCGAGGAGTATGTATTCTATGGAATTGTGGGAGAAGGATATGAGAACTACAATGGGTAGTGAAGAACTCCGAGTTGATATGGTGCCAGTAGTAAGGGAATTTATTGATGTTTTTCCTGATGAATTACCCGGTTTGCCACCGGATAGGGAGATTGATTTTGGGATTGATTTGATACCAGGACTACACCATTTCTAAAGCTCCATACCGTATGGCTCCGGCGAGTTGAAAGAATTGAAAAGTCAGTTGGAGGAATTACAACACCTCGGGTTTATTCGTCCAAGTATTTCTCCTTGGGGTGCTCCGGTATTATTTGTTAAGAAGAAAGATGGAAGTCTAAGAATGTGTATAGACTATAGAGAATTAAATCAAGTGACAATCAAGAACAAGTATCCACTTCCTCGAATTGATGATTTATTTGATCAACTGAGAGATGCTGCATTGTTTTCCAAGATAGATTTGAGATCCGGATATCATCAACTCAAGATTAAGCAACAAGATATATCCAAGACTGCTTTCAGAACAAGATATGGACATTTTGAGTTTATGGTTATGCCTTTCGGTTTAACAAATGCCCCTGCTGCTTTTATGGATTTGATGAATAGGGTATTTAAGGATTATTTGGATCAATTTGTAATAGTCTTCATTGATGATATATTGGTGTATTCAAAGAATGTGGAAGACATGAGAAACATTTGAGACTTGTTTGCAAAGATTGAGAGAGAGGAAGCTTTATGCTAAATTTAGCAAGTGCAAGTTTTGGTTGAGAGAAGTTGCATTTTGGGACATATCATTACAAAGGAAGGATATCTGTTGATCCGGAGAAGATTAGAGCGGTATTGGACTGGCCACACCGACGAGTGTCACGGAAGTACGAAGTTTTCTGGGTTGGCAAGCTATTATAGAAGATTTGTACAAGGTTTTTCCAAAATCGCTTCACCATTAACTAAGTTGACGAGAAAATATGTGAAGTTTGATTGGGATGAAGATTGTAATCGGAGTTTTCTTGAGCTGAAGGAACGATTGGTTTCTGCACCGATTTTGGCATTACCAGTTAGCGGAGAAGAGTTCGTGATTTATAGTGATGCTTCACTTCAAGGACTCGGATGTGTTTTGATGCAAGATAATCGAGTCATAGCTTATGCCTCAAGACAATTGAAGCCCCATGAGAGGAATTACCCAATTCATGATCTCGAGTTAGCGGTGGTATTAGCATTGAAGCTTTGGAGACATTATTTTTGGTGAAAAGTGTAAGATATTCACGGATCACAAGAGTTTGAAATACATTTTCACTAAAGGAATTGAACATGCGACAACGAAGGTGGTTGGAGTTAATCAAAGATTACAATGTTGAAATTTTGTATCACCCGGGAAAAGCTAATGTGGTAGCCGATGCGCTCAGTAGAAAGAAAAATGAATGTGGAATCTTGGTTACTACTCAACGGGAATTACAAGAAGATCTTCAAAGGATGAATATTGAGATAGCTATGGAAAATGTTGACATTATGCTAGCGAGTTTATCATTGCAACAACGATTCTGGATCAAATCAAGCAAGGACAACTTGAAGAACCGGAAGCCAGAAGTTGAAAAGTTGATAGGAAAAGAGGAGAAAAGAGATGAGGATTGATGATAAGGGTATTATCAGGTTTAAGGATAGAATTTATGTACCCGAGATCTATGATTTGAGACACCAAATTATGAAGGAAGCGCATTCCTCCTCATATTCAATTCATCCGGGAAACATGAAGATGTATCGAGACTTGAAGTGACATTTTTGGTGGGAAGGAATGAAGAAGGACATTGCAAGATTTGTCTCTAAGTGTTTGGTATGTCAACAAGTGAAGATCGAGCATCAACGGCCTGGATGAGAATTGCAACCATTGAAGATTCCGGAATGGAAGTGGGATGAGATAACTATGGATTTTGTGACGGCTTTGCCAAAGACAGTAGCTAAGAATGAAATGATTTGGATCATTGTGGATCGACTCACGAAATCATCACATTTCATTCCACTGAGAGTCGGGTATTCACTTGAAAGATTGGCTCAAATTTATATTCGAGAGACAGTGAGATTACATGGCATACCAATGACCATCACTTCAGATAGAGATACGAGATTTGTTAGTCGATTTTGGAAAAGTCTTCATGAAGCTCTTGGAACAAAGTTACAATTTAGTACAACTTTTCATCCACAAACTGACGGGCAATCAGAAAGGACAATTCAAATTCTTGAAGATATGCTTAGAGCTTGTGCATTGGATTTTGGAAGGAATTGGGATGAACACTTACCTTTGGTTGAATTTGCTTACAATAATAGTTATCAGGTATCGATTCAAATGGCTCCGTATGAAGCGTTATATGGGAGAAAATGTAGATCTCCTTTGCATTGGGATGAAGTGGGCGAGAGAGTGTTGATTGGACCTGATTTGGTACAACAAGCTGTTGATAAGGTTCAAATGATCAAACAGAGATTGAAAACTGCTCAAGACCGATATAAAAGTTATGCCGATTTGAGAAGAAAACCTTTGGAGTTTGAACTTGGAGATCATGTGTTTCTCAAGATATCCCCGACTAAAGGAGTTTTCAGATTTGGTGTGAGGAGCAAATTGAATCCGAGATACATTGGGCCATATGAAATATTGGAACAGATCGGGCCATTAGCATATAGATTGGCACTACCACCAAGTTTGTCAGGTGTTCATAACGTTTTTCATGTGTCTTAGCTTAGAAAATGCATATCTGATTCCGATGCAATATTGGATACAAATCAACCAGAGATACTACCAGATTTGACTACTGAGGAAAAGCCAATTAGAATTTTGGGAAAAATGGACAAAGAATTGAGAAATAAAGTCATACCAATGGTGAAAGTCCAGTGGAGTAATCAATCTGAAAGAGAAGCGGTTTAAGAAGTGGAGAGTATAATGAGACAGAAATATCCTGAACTTTTTGAGTAAGAAGGTGAATTAAGTTTCGGGGACGAAACTTCTTGAAGAAGGGAAGAATGAAATGACTTAGATTTCAATTCTATTTAATTTCCATGAGTTTATTTATTTATCTTGAGTATTGAATTGAGTGAGCATGATGAATATCATGGTTATGTTGCTAGTGGTCTAAAATGCATTATTTTGCATGTGTGTATTGAAATTAATATCTTTGTTTTATATGTATTATGTATGTGTGTAATAAAATTATTAATTGTGTCTTTTGTACATTAAGGTGTTAGTTAAGTTAGATTTATAAAATCAACTTTGGTTTTACAAGATTAGTGATGGAATTTTGTTTCTTTAATTAAGTAGCATTTATGCTCAAATGAAGCCTCAAATGAGATTCAAATTCATACCAAATGCATCCTAAGTTTATGTATGCATTAAGGGTAAATTTGGAATATGTTTAAAGTCAAATTTTGCTTAATTAACCTACTTTTAGAGGCAGCCATACTTTACGAATTTTGCTTCTTCTTTCTTTCTTTTCTTCTTCCTCTTTCAATTCCATTTCCAAGCTCAAGACAAGGTCAATATCAAGTTTTAAGAATCAAAGTTTTCCTCAAGATAAGGTATATATATATATATATATATATATTTGAATTGATTTAGTTATGATTGTTGTTATGTTTTGTTTTTCTTCTTGAAATGATTGTATGAATTCTTTATTGGAATGAGCTAAATGTTATCTAAATGGTTTGTTCATGTTTGGGATGAGCTAGGAATGTGTTATATGAGTGTGCGAGTTTGCATGTATGGTTGAAGAGATATGAAGTGTTGGGAGGATGTGAAGAGGATTTGTGTAGGAAATTTAGAATGGATTGATGTGGAATTTGAAGTGTTTAATTGTGTTGATTTCATGTTTAGTTGCTAGGATTGAGTGTATAGATAGGAGTGAGTATATGAAGTTGGAAGTGTAGTTGAGGAAGGTTTAAAATGTATTAGGATAGAATTTTTCAAAGTTGAAAAACAGGGGATTTGAGTTTTTCGTTTAAGTTTGTTTTTAAAACGTACGCCGGCACCTGGGAATTCAACGCGCCGGCGTAGAGGCAGCGTTGGATTCAAATCTCTTAACGCCGCTTTGCTAAACCGCCGGCTTTTACAATAAAAGTTTGCCAGCGTTTGTTCTTCAGAACGTACGCCGGCAATCTGGTTTCTACGCCGCCGGCTTTCGCTAGGAAAGTCAGTCGGTGTTCTTTCCTTCATTGTACGCTGGCCGTGGGAATCAAGGCCGCCGGCGTATGTGTCAAAGCTGCCGCGTATCTGGGTAAGCGGATGGCTTAGACCTCTCTGGACGTTTTGAAAATTTTGGTTTTGGATTCTACGCTGGCTCAAGGCCCGGCGTAGGATGCAAGGCAGGCGGCATACCCTTGAACACTGCCTGCGTGGTAGTGTTGATTTTCAGAGTATCGAGCACCGGCTCAAAGCCGCCGGCTTTGCTGCCGGCCTATCCCCTGTGCTTTTGAATTTTAAAAACTTTTTCTAAAATTTTCCGAAGTTTGTTATTTGAGCAATTGAGTATTTATTAAGCAATTTGCGATATAATAGGGCCTTTAAATGCTTATTTATGACTTTGTATTCAATTATTTGGATTTCTTTGATTAATTGTGATATATAGATATAATTGTGTATAATTGTGAGAATGAAATCTATAATTGTTGATTTATTGATTATTGTGATATTTCTATTTCAGTTAAGGATTCTTCGGTTAGTTCATCACCGAGAGTCCTAGTTATATACTAACGGGTTTAGGTACGCAATAACTTGTTTGATGATTGCTAGGAATAGGCATTCCTAATTGATTTAAATCGATTTGACTTAACATTTGAATGAATTGGATGTCTATTACGCTGTTTAATCTGGTCCGAGGAGCAGCAAACCTGTCATGATGCAATGACATGTTAGTAGGCGTTAACCAAGTCATGATGCAATGACTTTACCATGATGCAATGGTACGCTATGATGCAATAGCGATTCTTTTTGGTTAAGTGGGTAGCCGATAGGGGGAATAGTATCTGTGTAACGTTTGCTTAAACTTAGGGGGAAATACCATGATTTAGTTCAAAGTTTATGGGAACTTGTGAACTAGGCTCATGTTATGGACTGAGTTTAAGTAGAGTCGGGCAACGGCTTTTAAACCTTAAATGAAGCTATTATCTTTATGAAATAGATATAGGAGATATAAGTATTCGGACTGCTTATATCAACCCCCTGAGCAGCTGCTGTTACTCAGGATCCCTGAATTCCCGAAGCGTGACCGGGGTTTGAATACCCTCTTGTTGATTTGTGAAAGAAAGTGTAATAAAGATAATCACCGTCTAATGATGCATTACATTGACTTGATGATTTGTTTACATTGGTTATTGTGTACTGGGCCTCTGGCTCACTTTGCTGCTTTGTAGGTATTGGAGACGAGTTTTATGATGACTTGGGCTATGGGTCCGATTTCGAGAGATTTCTGGATGAGTGGGACGAATAGGATCCGATTACCCTGGACATTTGGAAGACTTTTTGCTAAGGAAAAGTTATGTATAGATGGCTTGTTAGTTAAGCCTATTTGTTGTAAAGACCTTAAGATTCCTTAGGTTTCTTTTTTATGTAAGAAAATATGTAAACTTTGTAGTGTCTTGTATTGGCACTAATCAATGTTTATATGATGTAAATATATGTATAGATTGCTTTTGCTAGCAATCTTGTTTTGTTTAAAAGTTCTTTACAAAGTAGAGTGGTTTTGATCAAACAATTTTCATAACTGTTAGTTTTAGGACAACCTTACATATTATGTGAAAACGTTATATGTGGTTGGGGATTCGGTACTCTAAGTCTCAGGATTTAGAGGAACGGGTCTTTACATATTAAATTAAAACATACACATAATCATTGATTTAAGTGAATAATTTTATGTTAATTCTAATTTATAAATGTAGAATAAACAATGGTTTATAGAGAAGGTGTACAATAATGTATGATGGGTTAGAAATATTGAGTTGACTAAATGAATAATTTTCCCAGTGTTTCTTTCCTAAGGACTTCTTTTAGGAAGATTTCATTTTTATTTTTTAAATGGTTTTTTGTTTACATATGCACATCATAAATTATAAAAGAAGGCTTAAAAGTAAAAAGAACTACTCTTCTTTCTTTCTTTCTTTTCTTGTGTTTGCACATGTGTGGATGAAAAAGAAAATGAGAGAAAAAGAAGATAGTTAGGAAATATTAGGAAAGAAGGAATGAAAGCAAAAGAAAATTAAGGGGCTGAGAGAAAAAAATCCAATAAAACTATAATATCATCTTCTAATATCAAAGAAATTCACAGACCATTATTATAGAAATTGCATCTTCTAATATCATCTTCTAATAAAGTCCTTTTCAATGTTTTTAATAAATATTAATTTGATATCGAATGACATATGAGTAATATAGAAACTAGATAGGAAATGAGTTAAAAATAATAAAATAAAAGAAATATACCACCATCCTAATACGATATAAATGTTTGCTAAAATGGATTAAAATATGCTAATCATATTTATGAATCACAAGGAGAACTGCTAAAAAAAGAAATAATTTTTGATGTAATAAGGATTCCAATTAATAAGATTATTATATCATTCAATGAAAAATTAAAAATTCAATGAAAAATATACTGTGGGAAAGAAAAACATACCAACAAAAGTGAGTCCTTTACTTATGGAAAAAAAATTAATTTAAATCTTATTACTATAGTGGAAAGAGTGAATGGATTAAAAAAAAAAAAAAAGAAAAGGCAAAAGAAAGTACATGTTATAAATGCAGAGATGGAAATTTCGTTCTTTGTTATATATGATAGGGAGTAAATGTAGTGTAATTTTAGCAAAAGGAAAAAGACATATTTGAAAGTTACTATTTTAACCTTCACATTATTATGTTATTATGTTGAATTATAATAACATATGTTTAGCATATTTCTTTAAAATATTTTTTTAGGGATACCAACCTCCATTTTTGGCTTATATTATATAGATATAGATAATATATATATATATATATATATAGAATAATACATGCTTACCAACCTTGTAAAGAAAATTACCTAAATACAAATTACAAAAATTCCAACACAAATTTGCATTTAAAACATATAATTTTGGTTTTAACAAAAAAATTGTATATTTAAAATGCAATTTTAAAACTTTAGCACCCTGTAAAATTGCATGTCAAATATGGAATTTACTATGAAAGGAAAATAAAATCACATCTTTAACATGTAATTTACTATAAATGAGAAGTTTCAATATTTTTACAAAAATAACAAAAAAATCAAATATAATGCATACAAAATTTGTATAAAAGGTAAAATTACATTTTATATATGCGATTTTGTTTCTGTATTTTGATAGTCGTTTTTATATAATTGATATTTGTTTAAATAATTTTTTAGATTGGTATCAGAAAAATCAAAATTTTTATTTTTTTTAAATAAAATCAAAAGTCGTGAGAATGCAGGAAAATGAAACTTACTCGAGAAAAATATATTCCATGGTATTCCGTATACATTTTTATTTGTTTTTAAATAAATGTTCTCAAGGATAAGTTCACATTTTACTACTTTGCTTTTAAATAAAATATATTTAAAAATAACTAGAAGCAATTATTATTTTTCCTAAACGATCCGTCGAGTATTAGCACGTCCACTGGCAAATACATGCAGTGTAGTTAATGAACGCAACGTAAGGGAAACATGCACCAATTGCTGCCCCCAGTTGGGTGCCTCCGGCGACATTGGCGGTGGCATTTCGCAGATTCACAGCCAAAAGGATCAAATATTTCTCCACATCTCCGGGCGTTGGCCTGTTGAGCCTCGAAGGCAACTGTGAAAATAATACATAAACATAATATTTGCAATTGAATATTGTCAGTATTTAAGTTGTGCAACTATAATGGACATATGCTTCTTTTTCTATTATTGCATTGTAGTATACCAACCTGAGATGAGCACGACCAGGACGAATAAACCGACGACAGACCGCTTTTCCATCCATACGACAAAAGACTTTAGTATTAGCTGACTAGCTAGCTTAGTGTGATCTTGATTTATACAGTGTATGTTCTTCTAGATCAATCAGCACGTAATAAGAATTTTCAAGATTAGAAATAAAGATATTCTTTTTCTATTTTTGGTAATCTCATGAATGAAAATCCTGTGTTTTTAATCCTACCCGATATGTAATATCTTGACGAATCAAATTCTTAATAATTGCAAATTAGATAATAAAGTGTGAGATCTTTAAGAAAATGTTCCAAAACCACTCCAATTTTATTTATTTATTTCATGAATTAATAATATGCCAAAAATATTATTCGTCTAACGGTGGTGTTTGGAATAAAAAATAAACCAAACTCCGGAAAATTACTAAACATGAATATATATATAGTAGAAACCTAACTTGTATCTTTGAATTAAAAAAAAAAAAATCTTAAGTTGGAAGCTTCTCAAAACAAAAACTTTCAAATTTAAATGGCCAAGCTTATTTGCCAGGTCCAAGGCCAACACCATAAGTCTAAAACCCTAAAGGTGAAAATGGTGATATATAAATTTAGCTATTGTTAGAGTCTTTTAAGTATTAAATTTGCCAAAACTCATACTCCCTAAAAGTAATAAATTATTGTGAAATAACACCAAAAAAAAAAAAAAAACTTTCTAAATATATCAATGCAATGACAATCGTAGTCTCCACAATCACCGAAATGCTAAATCGGAATATGAAAATCTAGGATAATTATAATAAACCGTAACTAATGTAAATATATGCTAACAAAATCCAATAAAAAAGGGATTTCGGGTAACATTTTTTATGGGCAAGTAGTTTTGATATTAATTAAATGAATGAAAATTTTCAAATTAAAGCATGATTTATCACACCTAAAATGTACATTTAGGTCTACATTAGTGGTTCTATAAATAGTATTAACATACTTGAAACTCTGCAGCAGACAAAGTGTCTGCGATGTGTGTATAAATGAAACAACCCAACATTATAAATAAAATAGATATATTATTTTGATAGATTAGAACATGACAACCTTAATTAGTCTTACAAATTAGGAAATTAATTATAAATCATAATTATAATTGTATTTGCCATAGATAACTTCTCCATGTTAGGAAATTGCCATACATAAATATGTATCAAAGCTTTAGATCGGTATATAAAGATACGTGCTTAGGCTAAAAAAGGAAAAGACTATATATATTTAACCTGTATTTAATTTTATTCAAACCTTATTTAATTTCATGATTTTAGAGATACCAAAAATATTTTAAGCAAAATAGACTGTTTATTCAACCCATATTTAATTTCTATTCAAACCCCATTTAATTTCATGATTTCAAGGATACCAGACATATTTTACACCCATATGTTATAAAAAAAAAAAAAAAGAAAAGACTATGCCTATTCAACCCTTATTTAATTATATTCAAACCTTATTTGATTTTCATGATTTCAAGTATACGAAAAATATTTTATGCCCATATGATAAAAATATTATATTAAAACATTTACACTAAAAATACGAAAGGGGATGGTTTTGCTTTAATAGTATAGATATCATCTTCTAATATCATAGAAATTTTTAAACCATTATCATAGAAATTGAATCTTTATCTAAAAAATTCTAATATCATCTTCTAATAAAATTCTTATCAATTTTTTTTAATAAATAGTAATTCAATAATGAATGACGTATGAGTAAAATAGCAATTAGATGTGAAATGGATTAAAAACAATAAAATAAAACAAATATACCACCACCCTCATACGATATAAATGATTGTTAAAATGGATTAAAATATCCTAATTACACTATGAATAGCAAGGAGAGCTGAAAAGAAAAAAAGAAATAATTTTTTAGGATTTCAATCAATTTTTTTATTACATCATTCAATGAGAAATGAAAAATTAAAAATTAAAAATCCGATGAAAGATATAGAGTGGGAAAGAAAAACATACCAAAAAAGTGAGATCTTTACTCATGGAAAAAAAAATTAATTGAAATACTATTTCTTATGAATAGTGGAAAGAGTGAATGGATTAAAAAAAAAAAAACACAAAACAAAAAAGCAAAAGAATGTACATGTTATAAATGTAGAGATGGAAATTTCATTCTTCTTTATAAATGATAGGTAATAAATGTAGCGCAATTTCTCCAAAAGACAAAAGACATATTTGGAAGTTACTATTTTAACCTTAACATTACTACGTTATTACGCCGAATAATAATAACATATGTTTAGCATGTTTCTTTAATATATACCGAGTAATATGTTTACTGTAAAAGAAAGTTCCCTAAATACAAATTACAAAAATTCTAACACAAATTGGCATTCAAGACATGTAATTTTGGTTTTAATAAATAAATTACATATTTAATATTCGATTTTGAAACTTTAGCACATTGCAAAATCGCATGTCAAATATGAAATTTACTATAAAAGGAAAATAAATTGACATCTTTAACATGCAATTGATTATAGTTGAAAAGTTTCAATAATTTTTTTTTTTTTTTTTGTAAAAATAACAAGAAATCCAATATAATGCATACAAAATTTGTATAAAAGGTAAAATTGCATCTTGTATATGTTGTTTTGTATCAGTATTTTGATAGTTATTTTTATATAATCGATATTTGTTTAAATTATTTTTCAGATTGATAAACCACTGGTTTTATATATATATATATATATATATATATGGTATCAATTTAGCCTATGCCATGTAGCACTAATATCAAACGTCGCGAGAACACAGGAAAAGGTGACTTGCTCGAGAGAAATATATTTCATGGCATACCGAATACATTTTTATTTGTTTTCACTAAAAGTTTGCAAGATAAGTTCACATTTTACTCCTTTGCTTTTAAATAATTTAAAAATAACTAGAAGCAATATTTTTCCTAATCGATCCGTCAAGTATTAGCATGTCCACTGGCAAATACATGTAGTGTAGTTGTTGAACGCAACGTAAGGGAAACATGCACCAAATGCTGCCCAGTTGGATGCCTCCAGCGATATTGGCGGTAGCAATTCACAGATTCACAGCCAAAAGGATCAAATATTTCTCCACATCTCCGCACGTCGGCCTGTTGAGCTTGAGCACTGTATATGTCTTAAAAAAAATAAATAAATAATCGTAGCTTGGAAGTTTCTCTAAACAGAAGCTTTCAAATTTAAATGGCCAAGCTTATTTGCCAGGTCCAGGCCCAACACCATAAGCACTGGATATGTCTAAAACCCTAAGGTGAAAATGGTGCTATTTAAATTTAGTTATTATTAGAGTTTTTTAAGTTTTAAATTTGCCGAAACTCATGCTCCCTAAAAGTACTAAATTATTGTGAGATAATACAAAAAAAAAAAAAAAAAACCTTTATAATTACACCAATGTAATAACAATCTTAATCTCTAGAATCACCGAAATGCTAACACTTTCAAGACGTTTCGTCCTTAAAACTTGTCTTACCTTATTGATCAAACAACTCAAGATACTTCTATCTCATGACACCTTCAATTTCGTAAGTCGCTTCTCATTTTGTTTGTCCACTCCATTGTACTTTGACAAAAGGGATTGTTTTTCATCTCAGAACTTTATCCATTTGATCCAGAATCTTGATATGTTATTCTACTGTGATTAGGTTTGGTTGGATCTCCGGTTGATTCGTAATGACAATAGCATCTAAATTTGATATACACTTTCTCAATTGTGATACTTGAAAAACATTATGCACACTTGATAAATTTGGAGGCAATGCTAATCTATATTCCAATGGTCTAATCCTTTCTAGAATCTTATATGAACCAATGTACTTTGGATTCAATTTTCCTTCAACTCCGAATCTGATTATGCCTTTAGTTGGAGATCTTAAGAAACATGTGATCACCAATATCAAACTCCAATGATCTTCATCTCATGTCTACATAACTTTTATATCTATCATGTGCTACCTTCATTCTTTGCTTAACGACTTGTATCTTATCTATTGCCTGCTATACTAAATCTGGATCAAGAATAGCTTGCTCACCTACCTCATCCCAATATAAAGGAGATCTACATTTTCTACCATATAGAACTTTATAGGGAGCCGTTTATATTGTCACTTAATAACTATTGTTATTGAAATACCCCAAACCTTCACTTGATTTAGAAATTAAAATAAGATAGTTTAAATAATGCAAGTAAAATAGACAATGGAATATGATTAGATAGATTAATATAATTAAATTAGTAAATAGATTCAAGTTGAAATTTGAGATTTTGAATCCTTAAACCCCTAAACATGTTGTTTAAATGTTTAGTGGATCCTTAAATCCCTAGGAGTTAGCCTACAATTTCATATGTTTACTCCTCGTTGATTTTGAAATCACCTGCTAACCTAAAAATATTATATCTTGAGTCTGATCTCAACTTAAATATCAATTTGATATAGACCAATGTCCTAAATCAAATCTCTATCTCGGATTCTTTATTTCTAATATATTGATACTCAAATTAGTTCCTAAACACTTTTAAAACTAAAGATATCAATCTAAAAGTTTTAAACCAAATATCATTATCCTAAAATATGCTAAAAGTCTTTATCCTTTCCTTTTTCCTTTTATTTTTGCTACTTTTCCATTTCTTGCCTTCTTCATTATGTTTTTTCTTTCCTCTTCTCCTTTTTCTCTTTTCTCTCAAAATCAAACACAATTCTCACAGTTAACAAGATCATAGGAGGAATTGAAGATGTAAAACAAGATTCAAGTAGAGAATTGAACTAAAAGTAGCCACATCAACCTAAGTAGTAATTGTAGTGAAGATTTAGTTGGCTAAACATGTAAGATTGTTTATTTTCCTGTTTTAATCGTTGTTTAGGCAAGAAAATGTTGAATTAAAGCTAGATAGATGTGGATTTTATGATGGAATTGAGAAGTTAGTAATATATGAACATATATGCTAAAGCGTGGATATGTATATTCATGTGTAGATTAAGTGCTTGATAAAATGATTTAAGGAAATACAATATAGAAATATATATATCGA
The DNA here is from genome assembly GCA_024138025.1 of Combretum micranthum. Classification (NCBI taxonomy): domain Eukaryota; kingdom Viridiplantae; phylum Streptophyta; class Magnoliopsida; order Myrtales; family Combretaceae; genus Combretum; species Combretum micranthum. The sequence continues at coordinate 606,189 of JAMXBD010000464.1, read as the reverse complement.
AGTGTTTACAAGTTAAGATTATGCATGTGTACATCAATAATAAGATGTTTTTGTTGATGTATGTTGAAAACGAGTAGTCAAAGTAGAGTAAAAAGACAAAAGAAAAAAGTAACATGATCTCCCTATGCATCATGGCCGCATTACAGGCGGTGATACAAGCAGAAAGAAAATTCAAGGGTGACCACGAGAATGACAGGATTGTTATCTCCTCTAGTAAAAATATGAAGGATGATAATGGGCGTGATATTGCCCGTGATCGACATCATAGCTTAGATCACGGTCGTGATCGAGGGTGTGATCCTTGATCACAGACATGATGAGGCCAATGATCTAGATCACGGCCCCCATCACAGGCGTGATCTATCCCCTAGTGTTGTTAAAAGGAAAAAAAAAAAAAACGAGAAAGATAAAATAAAATAGATGAATCATAGTTAAAATGTGATGATAGTTAATTTATATAATTAAAAGTGAGTTAAGAGAATGCATAGATTAATAACTAATTGGATTAAACATAGAAGTTGAGTATAAAATGAACTAATAATTTCAAGTTCGACATGGCTTAACGAACTTTAAATGGGTTAAAATGGATTAGATTGGTTAAGGCTAATTAACTTGGTTAAGATTAAGTTAATATAAGCTTAATAATTTATAGTTCGCTTAGATTAAAGTGTAGACTTAAACCATAAAAAGCATAGGGATTATGTTATTTCAAATGTTTGTTTGTTAAGAAATATGAATGTTTTGAAAATGAATGATGTGATAATATTTTTATAATAAACGATTATAAACAAAGAGAGAAGAAATAATTTGATAGACAATGAAGAACTGTTCGTATCTTAGCAGGGCGATGATTATAGCCATGGTGGGGTTCTTGCTTAGTTTCTGATCAAACAGGATTTTAAAATGAGTTTTATGCAAATGAATAATTAAAATAAATGCTTATATGAGTTATTTCTTGAACGTATATGGATATATGATTTATCTTCTAAGATAGCCCTGGCCTTCCTTTTGTTTCTTATTGGATTTCAATTCAATAAGATACATAGTAATATACTTAATGTTTGCTAGGATAGACATATTAAACTTAAAGCCGAAAAGATGGCCTTTATTGTCACACCCCAAAGGCACCTTAAACATGGCAGTCTGTCACACACAATATTAAAACTTAAGAATACTACTTTAGTCACGCAAAATCTTTGATATCAGGTATAAGGTATACTTCATGACAATAGAGGACCTTCCTTTGAAACTAGCAATTTAAAGAGATATAATTAATAGCATCGAATAATACAATTCATGACTTCATAACTTAAATAAAATAGGAATCTTACAAATCGAAGGGGCATACCCTCGTCAGAATTGTTATAAAAGTCTCAAATTCTAATTCCAAAATAAATTTACATTAAGAGATTTCCATGGAAATCTATGCTTAACATTATGCCATGGACTTCTTCCAAAAGCTCATTAAACTAAAAGATCGGTACTTGGGAGAAATATCCTCTCGACTTCAGCCAAAGATAGATAAGCTGCAACAAATATCTAAGGAGGTGTAAGCTTAAATTGCTTAGGAAGAAATATTCTTAAATTAGTGTACCCATACAAGGAAATCAAACAAATTATTTAAACAAGCATATGAAATGCAACAACCACATGAGCAAGCAATACATATAATCAATCGAAAATCATATGTTTGAATGGATTTATGCCCTCCATTTGCGGTTAGGTGTTTCAAGCCCATACGGCCACAGTTTGCATATATGTTTTATAGATCTTTTAGGCTATTACTCACCACTAAAGCTTGTAGATCTTACCAGCTACTACATGCCACATGTAGATTTATAGTCTCCTACCAACCACCATTACTATACTCTTGTCTCACCAAGGGTATAATAGCGAATGCAATGCAACCTGATTCATGATTTGCATGAGTCAATTTGTTAATTTATCCTTAACATATAAATAAGGTATTTTTAAAAGCGATCATAGAAAAATTCATAGACACTTCAACATGGTAGAAAAACATTAACTAATTTATTAACAATTCTAATTCTGATATGCCTAGTATAATTTCAATAGGCATTATAATTCACATGCACATTCCATTTTCATCTTTTTCCTATCTCTAGTGCCTCTAAGTTACAAGTACAAATATAAGTACGAAAATTAAGGGAAATAACTCACTCGACCATTTCTTGTAATAAATCCTTTAGTTGTAATAATCTTCGGGTATGGGATTTCAACCTCCTTATCACCTAAAAAAAAAAAAAACTCATGGAAAATCTACTTAAATTTTCTAGTCTTATTTTATTATTCAGTCATTTTTTCCAGTTATAAAAATTCCAACTTAAAATTACCATAACGTGCTCATTTTAGATCGGAGTAGTCATTTTCTATCTGCTCGAAGTAGTCATTTTCTATCTACTCAGAAAGATATATCTATTTATAAGGTCATTTTTAACATTTAAGGCCATTGGGTTTTGAAAAAGGGCGGCACAGATTCATCCTATAAGTTCTAACCTTCAATTTTTGTATTTTTCTAAGTTTTACATCACTTAAATATCCTATAGCAAGCACAAAAATACTTATATAGTTGAAAACCATTTAGTATTGATATAAACTTATATTATATGTATGATTCTGATGATGTTATCTTACAAGTGATTTTTCATAAAACAATTTATTTTAAAAGTTCAAAAAGTTAAGTCTGCGAGAAAACTCCTTCTGAATTGTTGAAAGAAAACTATATTTTTTACTTTGCTGTAAGTGAAGTATCTAATTATTAAAATTATTATTTTTACATTTAATTAACTTCATGAAGATAAATTCATTTTCTAAAACTCGATTCTTTATGTTGTGTAATAATTAATTTAAGTTGATTTGAGCTAAAAATGATTTTAAGCTTGTCATGTGAAAGAATGGATTTGTTCCTATTCTTTAGCAAAATATTGATGGATACTCTATAAATAGAATTTTAAGGAAATTTTGCATAGTAAAGAATTGTTAACATTTGATATTTGTGATAAGTTTATTTTAACATTTTGAAGAAAGTGTAGTTGAATAATTATTCTTAGTCTTAACAAAAAATTTTCCTAAGTGTTGAAAATTAATTCTCTTGTAAGTTAAGTCTCATTTTATATAATAAGAAATAATTAAGATTCCCACTTTTGAAAATTTTACTAAGACAACAACATCGTTGTATGACCCTGCATGTATATGAATATAGTAGTTATACTAAGAGATAACTTATTGGCATAGACTCATGTAGAAATTAAAGATAGAAAATCAAATGAACAAATATTAAAAATAAAAATATGGAAGTCTTAGCTTATCATCAAGACTTCTCGGGACTTGATAAATTCCAGTCACAACAAAAAATAAGAAAAGCATAAATAAAAAAAAAAAAAATGGAAGTCTTAGATTTATTTCAAAACTTCCTGGGACTTAGAAATGGACAAGTCTCATAAATAAAACAAGACTAGCAACAAAATACTTATGGGAGTCTCAGATTTTATCAAGGCTCCCCGAGACTTGAATATTTCAGTCTCATGAATAAAGCAAAATGAGAAAAACATGGAGTCTTAGATTATATTTAAGGTCCCAGGACTTAGAAATGGATAAGTCCTATATTTTTTTTGACTTGATGAAATACAGGTCTAAGATTAGAATTTTGACTAATCTTATTTATTTGCAATAAATAATAAGTAATGAAATAAGAGTATTAATAAGATGTTAGATTAATGAGCTTTAGACTCTAAAAATATATATACATACTTATACTTACTAACATATAAAAAGTTCTGTTAGAATCAAGAACATAACATAAACACAAATTCAAACATGGAGTTAAATAAGACATGAACTAGATATTGTTTCTATGATTTCATTCTCTAGCATAAGCTCATAGGGATTTTGTTTGAAATCATAATATACATGTTGCTCATGTTATATTAACATAAACTAAAGAGGGGATCTTAGTGTTTACCTAAGATGGAATCATAGAAGATGGAAGATGGATGAAGAAATTTTTGAAAATCACAATAAGAGGGAGGGGGTGTTGCTCACGGTTGGAGAAAATTTGCAAGAGTTTTTTACTGTTTAAGAGATATGTGTAAAGAATGAAGGAGGAAGTGGGTATATATAGAGTTTTGATATGGAAATTTGAGTAATTTAAAATAATGAAAAAGAAAATAAAGAGAAGGGGCATCGGTTTTGGGCATGAGAGAGGGAGAGAGATGATTAAAAATAATTTTTTGTAAAAAAAAAAAAAAAAAACTAAGTAACGTGTAAGATAAGTTATGTATAAATAGTATTGGAAAAGAAAATGTAAAAAATAGGTATGTAAGGTTGTAAGAATATGTAGTAAGTAAAAGTAGAGATAAGGGAATAGTAATGAATAGTAGCAAATAGTAATAGAATAGTAAATAAGACAAACTAATTACCAATAGTAAGAAAATACACGTAAATGAGTTATATCTGATATTTTTAGAAGCCAAAAAATTTGCAACTGATATTTTCACAATTTTTTATCATAATATGAGTCTAAATTGATTATCGAATATTTCGATCGTTTCGTGTGTTGAGACCCTGATTTTACAAATAGATTATATTCAGGTTCAAAACGAGCAAATTTTTGGCGAATCCTATCTTTTTAGGTTATAAGACATTATTTCAAGCCATAACCAAGGTTATCTCATTTTAACTATTTTAAGGTTCCGATTTGACTTCCGGTTCTAAGAATTACTTATAAAACTATCATAAAATCTAGGGTTTACAGCCTACCTCCTTGAAGAAAGTTGTCCCCAAAACTTGACTTACATACCTGACTCGTTGAATAGATTTGGGTATCTCTATCGAATTCCATCCTTGGCTTCCTAAGTTGCTTCCTTAAGAGAATGGTTCCTCCATAAAAGCTTAACGTATTAATCTCCTTATTCCTAAGCCTTTGAACCTTCCAATCTAAGATTTAAACTAAATGCTTTTGGTGGTAAGATTTTCTTTTAATTGCAGTGGTTTCAGCTCTATGATTCAATCAAGGTCATGTATGTGCTTTCTTAATACAAAAAGGTAGAACACATTATGCACTCTAGATAAATGTGGTGGTAGCACCAAGTGGTAAGCCAGATCTCCTACTTTTTCGAGCACTTCAAAGGTTCGAATGCACTTCGGGCGTAGCTTCCCTTAGTTATGTACTCGGTAGATGCTTTTAATGGGGTTCACCTTCAAGTATACATATTCTCCAACATTGAATTCAAGAGTCCATCGCTTCTTATCCGCCTAACTTTTCTATATATCTTTAGCTTCTTTCATTCTTTATTAGATGATTCGAACCTTATTTGCTACATCATGTATATGGTTATGTTCAATTGTTAGCTTTTCCACATCGTCCCAAAACAAGGGTGATTTGCATCATCATCCATACAAGGCTTCATAAGGTAGCATCTGAATTGTTGAGTGGTAGCTATTGTTGTAAGCAAACTCTACTAAAGGTAGGTGTGCTTCTCAACTTCCTTAAACTCCATGACACAAGCTCGTAACATATCCTCCAAAGTATGGCTTGTTCGCTCTGATTGTCCATCGGTTTGGGTTGATATGCAGTGCTGAAATGCAACTTGTTTCCCATGCACTTTTGTAAGCTCATCCAAAACTTTGATCGAATACAATTCCTACTGGGACTCTGTGTAATCTCATGATTTCCTTCACATACAATCTAGCAAGTTTATCCATCAAATAGGTCATGTTGATGAGTATAAAGTGCACCGATTTAGTAAGACGGTCCACTATAACCCATATGGTGTCATATCCAGCCAGTGTCCTTGGTAATTTACACACGAAGTCCATCATGATGTGATGTCATTTTCCATTCTAGTATGGTCAATGGCTTCAGTAACCTCTCAGTCTTTGATGTTCGATTTTTACTTGCTGGTGTAGACACCCAATTTTTGCCCAATTAAAAATTAGGCTTAAGTTTACAATAAATTAATGTCATGTTGAGTTCATCAAAAATATAATAATAATAATAATAAATAGTATAAAAAAAGAGAAAATAGAAAAAATAAAAAATAGAGGAATAAAATAAAATAATAAAATAATTAAATGAATAATAGTAATGTAAATAAAATATATGTAGGAAAAAATTAAAATAAATTAAAAATTATTATTTGAGCTCAATATAACATGTATTCTATTAGC